>JAMFRD010000059.1:49762-145580 GCA_025502685.1 Pascua sp. PH4015B | reverse complement strand
ATCCTCCCCTTTTTCTTTTTCCCCTTCCCCCCCCGCCCAATTTCCCCCCCCCCCCCCCCCCCCCCCCCCCCCCCCCCCCCCCCCCCCCCCCCCCGGCCGCCGCGCCGCTCGAGTAGCCTACCTGCCGTTCCTCGCAGCCGCAGTCGGCACAGCCGCGCTGCGCACATGCCTTGACCCCTGGCCAACGCCGTAACCTCCGATCCAACGACCAGCGCCTAGGGCAGTACATTGGCCACCAAGCGAGCGGTACACCCGCGCGCCAGCGTCCTGCGTCCTGCCAGCACGCACACCAAATTGGGCTCGGCAGCACGGCTGGCGACTAGCCACTCGACAGTCTCTCGAGATCTGTCTGCACCGCCGCAGCGATCTCGATCGTTCACCAGATCCCGACTGGCCTTGACGACAGTGCAGCTCTCCTAACCACTGGACACACTTCTCCCACCTCTCCTTTCCTCACACTCCTCCTACTTCATCTTCATCCCTCCGTCATCGCCCTCACCACCTGCACCTCGCCTCCGTCAAAGCCCTCGCCAACCATGCACCTCGCCGCGTTTCTCCTCCCACTCGGGCTCGCGCTCGTCTCGGCCGACCCCGGACCGTCTACGCTCCACTTGCCCAGGATACTCCCCCTCTGCCGCTCTCCTTCGTCGACGATTTCGCCGCCGGCCCTCCGCATCGGCGGCGTCGACTTGGAGGTCCATCAAGTAGCCCGCAGGCGTAGCCGCCTTGGACGGCGCGCGAACGGGTCGATTATTGCGCTTGATGAGAGCGAGAAGTGAGTGAACCGCGAGAAGTGAGTGAACGAGAGCTGGCGGTGCTGGAAGCGATTCGTGCCGGAAGCGATTGGGGCTGGTGCCAGAGACGAATAGGTTTGGTGCCTACTTGGGTGCTGCCAGGCTTGTCGTCGCTTGTGCGCCAGAGCTTTGTTGGTGTACGCTGGTGCACGCCCAACATTCATTCGACTACTCCCACGACGGCTGTCCCACGACGTTGCGCTCTACACTGGGGCTTGCCGCCCACTCCCAACTCCAACCACCCACTCACACACAGCACGTACGTCGTTCCCGTCGCACTGGGCACACCCCCATTCGCCTACCCACTGCAACTCGACACGGGCAGCGCCGACTTGTTGATAGCGTCCACGCAATGCGGCAACTCATGTCCAGACGCGACATCACAGAACCCATACTACGACTTGGGATCGCTCAGTCCATCGTTTGTGTCTATCAATGACAACCGGACAGAGTGGCAATCGAGCTACGGCGACAGAACGGTCGCGAGCGGCTTTGCGGCACTCGAGCGAGTCGGTATCGCCGGTTTTCACGTCGATGCGCAGGTGTTTGGCGTCATCAACGCGACAAACCTCACACTTGCCGAGCAAAAAGTCTCTGGAATACTGGGGCTGGGGTTTCCCCGACTCTCGACGCTGTCGCAAGTGCTCGAAGACGCCGATAACCTTGCGGCCGCTGCCGCATCGGCTGTGTCCATTGCGGCCACTTTGGTGACCGGCACGGCGAGCATGACCGTCTCCGTCGCTTCGATGAGCGATGTGCCATCCACGCCCGAACTCGGACCCCCAGAGGCGCCATCGGGCGACACAGAAGCAACCGCAGTTTCCATGCAGAAGCGCGCGGCCACGAGCACCACTTCCTCGCTCAGCGCGGCGGCTGCTACGGCGACTGCATCGGCGACCCCGTTTGCCGAATACCCCCCGCTTCTCGAGTCGCTCTTCTCGCAGCCAGACTTTGACTTTCCCGTCTTCGCCCTCGCGCTTGCTCCCCCGCCCAACGTCACGTCATTGGACGCTTCCCCAACGACAGGCCCGCGCTACAGCGTCCACGCCGGCTCGCTCACCCTCGGCGGCGTGTCGGGATTATATGTCTCGACGAATGCGTCCTCTGGCCGTTCGCTCAGCGACATTGAGTGGGTTCATGTCGTGCCCTTTGGGTCGGTCAACCAGACCATTGTTGCCGCGTCTGGTCCGTCTCCCTCTGCGACATCTGGAGCGTCGCCGGCGTCGTCCTCGTCGTCCTCGTCCGCCCCACCGTCGTCTGCTGCGACGACAGGTGCAGCGAACACCTTTGCGGCCCAACTATCCGCCGAGTCCTATCTCTACTGGGCAGTAGAGCTGTCCGACGTCGTCGTCAATGCCACCTCTGTGGGAGTGAATTCGACGTACGAGTCGATAGGCTTGGGGTCAATCGCGCTTCTGGACGTCGGCACCAACGGCATCTACGGACCCCAACAAGACGTGGAGCGCATCTTTGACCTCATCAAGGATGCACGCCAGGTGGCCACCGGCCAGTGGGCGGTCCCGTGCGACACAAACGCGACGCTTGGATTTTCCTTTGGCGGCCGATACGTGCACCTCCAGCCAAGCGACTGGATGTACGCCGCAGTGGCCGGGAGCTCGATGTGCCTCGCGTGGCCCATGGCCATTCCGGACTCTGGCGACGGAATCGACTGGCAGCTTGGGACACCGTTCCTCCGCAACGTCTACACGGTGTTCAGCTATGGCATCAACGGCGTCCAGGCGCCGCTCGTCGGCTTGCTCCCCCTCGAAGGGACCCTGGCGACGGCGACGGGCACGATCGGCATCCCCACACCCACGACGATTACTCCCGCCACACTCACCCGCACGGTCAACACCATCCTCCCAAACCAGCTCCTCACGGGCCCCGACTACCCGACTCCCGCCTACGTCTTCTCCACGCCCATCCCCTCCCGGGGTGTGTTACAGAGCAGCGGCTTAGCAAACGCGTCGGCCTACTTGACGCCCGTCGGGAGCGCGCCCCTCCCGATCTTTGCCGTCCCCACGGCAAACGCTAGTGCGAGCTCGAATACGGACGTTCCCGGATGGCCTGGAGGTGCGGGCGACCGCTCTGCCAGTTCTGCAGCGGGGGTCCCAGGACCGGCTGGATGGCTCGCGCTGTGCCTGCTGCTCGTTTGGGCCATGTAGACGTGCATGCGCCACAGGTCCACGCGGAGCGCGGAGCATGAGGACGATACCCTGGTTGACTTTACATTCACCACCCTGTACGGAACATTGTACGATCAGAAGCGTCTCGTAATCCGGAAACATTCGAGTAGAGCGATAGAATACATTAATAGCAGCAACCCATGCAGCGGTGTATATTTGCGAACAGGACACCACCAAGAAAAACATGGTACGTTGCCGCATAACAACTCACCAGTGCTGATGTAAGCGACATTGGGCTAGCCTCACCTCGACATCCCAGCTACTCGAGCACACGCACTTGGACCGCACACAGGCTCGAAGGCCGCGTGCCGCGTGGCAGTGTGGCTCGTGTCGTCACCGAGCGTCTGCTCCCTGTGCGTAGCCGCCGTGTATCACTCAACTCTGCCCTTGGCTTCCCTCCTTGCTTCATTTCTCTCACATCCCCTGCTTCGCCTTTCGCTTTCACTCTTGCTCAATTCTTGATCCACTCTCTCGCATAACCCTTTGCACATCTCACCATGCCTGCCGATCGTGAGTCTCGCCTCCGACAGTCCTTCATGCCTGCCGACCGTGAGTCTCCCCTCGGCACTTCCGCGTGTCTAACAGCGGGGAAACAACAGTTTGGCCCCTCCACGAGTGCCAGCCCCTTCGAGCGCCAACCTCCTCCGCTCCCCGACATCTCGCTTCCTCGACGGCGGGTCATCTCGCCGTCTCAGTCGACATCATGGACATAAGAAAGGACGAGCCTGGGACGCCATCGTCGCGCACCTCGAGCGTCGTCCCGATCTCCGTTCCCCCAGGCGTGAGCATGTCCCGATCTCCATATCTCCTGGCCGCGAGCATGTCCCGATCTCCATATCTCCCGGCCGTTCATAAGCTGATACCAGTGTCGTGCAAGTCCTGCAACCGCGCCGTACATTCGTACAGCCACCCCCGGCCGATGCCACCACACCCTGCTCTCCCTCGTCGTACCCGGGCTCCGCGGCGTCGCGCTCGACTCGACAACCACAACTCACCACCTCGCCAACATTGCGACATGCGACACGACAGTGCAGCGCGGTCGTGCGCGTGCTGAACGCCATGCATTCCTGCATTCCCTCGCACCCTACCAGGCCAGCAACCTCCGCACGCTGTCTCAGGCTCTGGAGGTTGCCAAAGTTTGTTTATCGTCCACACACCAGAGGTGAGTAGCCTGCTAGCCTGCAGGCATCGCACGTTGCTCCCCTGCAGGCTCGGCATGCTCGGCAGCCAGGCCAGGTCCCGATCATCGGTCGCCGCGCGGGTGGCCCCATTCTGCGCGCGCCGGTCCCAAGCACATGCACATGCACATGCACCCTCTGCACCCTCAGCTCTCCGCTCGCCCACCACACTACCACCACACCTTTACTAAACCTGTCCATCACCGCCTCACCGCTCACATTGTCCATCCAACCGACTCACCGCTCACCATCCGCGCTGTCGACAGTGCTGTATGCGTATCTCGCACCGCCGTCTTCGCGCTGTATTCCCCGATCTCCCACGTTCGCGTCGTGACATTCTCCACCATCCCACGTTGCATGGCACGTGCCATCGTTGCCTCGCGGTCGTCAAGAACGACCTTGAGAGCTGGCCTTCATCAACTTCATTCTGAAAGGGCTCACGAGTGCGATTGTCCCAGTACAGTTGATGGACAGCTCGCCTCCAGGCAGGGCGCGCCACGGCCCACCGTAAGAGGACGCGCCACGGCGACATTCGCGGGAGTGGGCCGAGGCCGAGTGTCGCGTCAACAGAGGGTGTACGTACGCGCCCAGCCCCTAGTGTCACGTCGAGCAGAGGCTGGCGTGCGCCCCCGAGCCCCAGCCACGCGCGGTCCACCCCACTGGCCACGGAGATTGCAAAGTGTACAACCCTGGCATGCATATGGGGATCCCAACTTCTCTCCGTTGTACGCGCTGCGTGCGTGATATCCCATCACTACTCAACGGTATTACTTGCCACATCACCATTTCCACCTCCATTCAACTCTCTCATCGTCCACGCTTCGCCTAGGGTCGCATCCCCTGCAGCCCGTCGCTGCTTTGTTCACCCCACGCCCGCCGCTATGTTTGGTGAAGGACGACGGCGTCGTACTCTCTCCGTCCCCCATCTACGCCTCCCACAACCTGTGGCCAAAGGCCGTGCATCTCACGGACGCACGCCCCGTTCCTCGCCCAACTTGGCAGCATAGCGAGGGCGAGGTACGCGGCGAGCTTCATGCGCGATGGGCGCGGGGCGCGATCGGTGTTGACGATGCATATCACGTCGTCGCGGTTGATAGCGTCGGGGGTAAAGAGGGAATCGTACTTCTTTGCGAACTTCGGGTACAACATGAGCATCCGACTCAACCTTTCGTAGACGGCCGCGTGGACGCCGCCGTCCATATCATCGTCGTAGACCAAGATGGAGCTCGAGCTCGTCGTCCGCGGCGCTGTTGTAATATTACGCGTACCCAGCCGGTGGTAGGCGGTTGAAGGCGCAGGTCGTGGTCGTCACGAGTGGTGTACACGATAGTACGATGGGTGTAGACAATGCTTTCGATAGAGGACAGGGGTGGACATGGTCCAGTATATGTGGTACTCTACGTAGGGATGGTGGAAAAGTCGAGGAGGAGTGATCGTCGGCGAGCTCCGCGCGGTGCAAATTGTGGAGAGTAGACGCAGAGAACTGGAAAGTGGTGATGAGGCGGAGGGTCCTGTGTATCCAAAAACGGTTCCTCTCTGGATGGTGGTGGTGCAGAGTGGAGAGACATTGAAGGGCAGGTCAGTGAGGAACTATTCAACTATTCCTGGATGTCCAGTGGGACGGTACAGTATCTCGGTCGCCCAGTTTTTGGCTAGGCGGGTTTGAGGCTCTGAACGAACACCCAGAGGCCGTATCTTGGTACTTCCGCTTCCCAGGCAACGTGGTGTTCGTGTCACCAGCCGCCAAGCCACAAAAATCCCAAGGGCATATGCCAAGGTGTCTTGGTACTGTATGCGTTTTTCTAGTCGGCGTTCTTGGGATCGTGCGTGAACACCATGTGCTCCCTGAGCATCCGGTGGAGCGCGAATGCCTCGCGGCCGCTGCTTAGTGAGCATTGCCAAGATGCAGTCGAGTGAATGGGCGAGTTGCTGACTGTTGCGACCAACTAGACGTTCCTGGCCTTGCTGTTAGCGACCCACCCCGCCGCGGCTGGGAAAGATCTCCGTCTCCACGCCCAACCACTGCTTTGATGTGGACGACGTTTTACAGAGGGCTCGTTCAAGGCCGCGAGGAGATACCAGCGTCGGGGCGAACGCCCCTGCCCTTTACAGCCGCGGGACGCATGTAGCAATCTGTAGCCAGGACAGCCTCGCTTGCCAACATGCCCAGAACGCAGAGGACATGCGAGAACCGAACATGCGAGAACCGAACTGCGATCCGACGTGGGAGTGGAGCAAGGTGAGGCGCATGGTGCGAAGGGTCGATGAAGTGGCCCACGTGACTTCACCACGTCGGCGCGCCGGCGTGTCGGCCCATCGGAGTAGCGGTGCGTGGCACTACTGTATGCGCCTGTCGGGAGTGGGTCGCATCGCGGCGGTTGCCCAGATTGGATACGATGGTTCGATTTGGCGTTTCGACAAGCCTTCCCCAAACAAAATGGCGGACACCGAGCCCGTCGCACATCGTTCTTGTCTGGCGGCCAACAATGCATACATCACGACATTTGTCCACGATGGAAATGTGACCGTTGTGGACGCCAACGTGCTCCACTAAGCGGAAAAAGAGATCTGGCTGGATCGCGCCAACTGCATGCGCAAGGACGATAATTAAGACATGACAGGTGTCCGCCCATGGCCACGGTAAACCCAATCCGTCGGCCCACTATGCAGTAGCACGGATTTCTCGTGATGAGTCAACCATGTTCTGCTCTCTCCTTGCCTCCGCTGACTACCTCAAGGCTCCCTTGATGCCCAAGACAACACCAACAAGACGTAGACACTCAAACCTAAACCCCAATGGCCCAAGACCCCCAAAAATAACCTGCGCAAGCTAGTCAACAAAGTCCCTAAATCCAACCTTCTCGCATCCAAGAAGCACAGCCAATCGGTTACTCGTCACCCTACTAGCCAGTTAGATACAACGGTCACATCTGTCTAGAACATTCATGCATCGCATCTTCTGTCATGTCGATAGCGCAAAGGTCAATATGGAGGCAAGTTGGTCAAGACGGGCACGGGAAGGTCGGGAAGGGAACAGCAGCAGATCGAAGGAGTGGATCGTTCTGCTCCTCCGTAACGCTCCTTGTGTTTTGCATTTCGTGTTGGACGGTTGCGGTAGGCCATGTGTATGTGGCGTGTAGCTTGTGTGTGAACCGCCTGGACGGGGTCTCAGGCTGTGCCCCTACATGATTGATGTAGGAGAGTTGGTCCTGGCTTTAGATGGACGTGAGTCTAGGGTAGATGGTATGGCTATGGGCAAGAGCGAACTAGTGGGGTAAGAGATAGGTGTATGGTAAGTATGTGGGCAGTAAAGTGTCGCGTTCGTAGTGTTAATCCTTTACCGTCAGTCGACAACCTACGTCGACGTCCATTCTCTCGTCCATGCAACGCAATGTACGTATGTGTTCTGTCCCCCTATGTCACTTCTTCTCTTCCGTGTCCCTTTTCCCCATTGGTCGTTTACTTGCGCTGGCGGCGCCGCTCGTTGCGGTCGAGGTAGTCGAACACGGTCCAGTCGTCATTGCTCTGATCAGCGGGGTCGGAGCTCGCGGACTCATCCGGTTTCGTAATCCCCAGGCCCGCTTCCATCATGCCCAACAAGAATTTGCGCTTCGAGTTCAAATCGTCCCCCGGAAACGACAGGTCCCATACTTCGGAGTCGTGGTGGTGGTTGGGCGGCGGGGTGTCGTGCTTATTGGGGAGCTGAGCGTGCTGAGCGTGGACTTCATGGTGCGCCGGCCCGTCGGCATCCTTGGGTCCATCGTCGCGGCTGGGTTCCTCGGCGTCCTTGGGTCTCTCGCCGAGGTCGGTGTGCTCGTAGGATGAGACTTCGCCTGCGCCCGTTTCTTGTGCGACGCGGGGAATGCCCGTGCCGGGGGGTGTAGTCTCTGCGGGCGACGTCACATTCTCACCAAGGAGATCAAGCTGGCGGGCGATGCACCCTCCGGCAACTGATTCCGAGGCGGTCTGGAACGACTGCGGCGTGTCGACGGAGGAGGTGGCAGGGAGGGCGCGCGCCTCTGTGGTAGTGCGCGCGACAGTGACTGTGGGGTGGGCGCCCCGGTCGCAGAGGTCGCCATGGTCGCTGCGGGCGCTGCTGGGCTCAAACTTGCCGTCCTCTTCGGGGGCGGTGGGCTCGTTACCCTCCTCCGCGGTCGTGGGCTGGCTGTCTTCCTCCGCGGTGCCGACATCAAACTGGCCGCCCTCCTCGGCTGTGGTGCCCTCGTTGCGCTCCTCGGCGGTCGCGGGCTGGCTGTCCTCCTTGGCGGTGCCGAGCTCAAACGTGCCCTGTTCGCCCGTGTTGGACTCGCTGAGAGGGTGTTCGTTCTGCTCCTCGACGGGGACGTTCTTGGCGTCTGGGTATCAGCGGTGGGCCAAGGCAACAGAATGGCATGACAACACCCTCTCAAGCTTACCGTTGTCTTCGTTGAGGGAGAGCATGGCGAGGTTGGTGTCAGCGCCCATTGTTCGTATGATGGAAAACAAGCGTCGAGGGCTGATTGATGGTTGTGAGAAGGATGCTGAGGATACAGACGTGTTGACGAGGACAAGGACGAGTGGTCGCCCTGAAATTAGGAAGGGCGGAAGCAACCGTGGTTTGTGGCGGCACACCTTTGGCATCGTCCTCTGAGTCCATTCTCTGGCAATTCGCCACCGCTAGTGTGGCTCGTGTTACTGTACTAATAGTGGTGACTGCCATTTTGCGCATGGGCCTGCGCTTTTGTCCGTGCGTCCGTCGTCTAGTATTTTCTGTTGTACGCCGACTTGGAGGTGGGGCGGTGAAGGTCCTCCGCTGGACATGCTAGGTTTGTATCGAACATGGTCCATGGGCACTACCTCGCGCACAGACCCACACGCAATCACACAACCTATTTGTAACCTATTTATAGGGAATCTGTTCAATGATACTTGAACCACCGACCAGCATAACTAGAGGCAGCAATTGAACGTCGCCGTGTCGGCGCGTCTCAACATATCACCACAGAATCCCGTTTGGGCAACCAGCTGCCCATTAGCAGGCCAAGCGTAGAGGAGCCGCGATGGTGCCGCGCATGGACATTACCGTACAGTCGTGGCAACAACGGCAGTGTTGGAACCATACGACCGAAATGACAAATCCACAAGCTCCTCCTCCTGTACAGAGCCACGAGCAGGTCAGGACCGAGAGGTCGGCAGAGGGCTGCTTCACGGTACAGCCCAACCAGCATTACTCTTAACGTAAAGGTCACAATGTCTTCGTACACCACAAGCCAAACACCAACAAATCCAAAACCCAAGCTGGGTACGCGAGGGGACGCGTGGACGACGCAGCGTTGGACACTCTACGGTACATACTGGCCTCGGGGCGTTGAGTTCCCCTCTCCCCATCCACCGTGCCCTCCTCACCATCACTCTCTGTTTCTGCCCCATATCCAGATGCTCCCTAGCCATCAACCTTTGCAAAGCGTCCATCTAGTCTTACGGCCATTTGCATTTGGCACTTGCATTTGGCCCTACGCATTTCGACCTTTCAACCCCGAAACGACAGTGCTTGGTGCATGAGATAGTTGTAGGAGGTGTGTTGCATATACAACCTGAAGAGCAAAGTTGCCCCGCTGCCCGCTGGATGAGCATCCCCTGCTCTTGTGCCAAAACCTCCACTCCCACCCTATCTGGCCGTGGCTGATCCTCCTCCACTTGGCACATCACCACCCAGTGCAAGCCGGCGGACTCAGCAGCGGAGGGTCCCATGTGGGTCAAAACGCAAGAGAGGCATGAGGCATGAGCATATGCTCCTGTTTTTTCATAGAGTATGTAGGAGAAGGGAGCGAAAAGGGACACGAGGGCACTGCATGAATGTGAGGTTGTTGGTGAGGGATTAGAGCTTATAGATCAGAGCACTTAAGAGAACGCGTTAATACAAAATTGGTCCCTTCGCTAGCCACGTGCCTCCACCCTGGACGCGGATGAACGCCGGCCCACCTCAATAGCTGAGCATCCACAAACAAACCCAAACGTACCAACCATCTGCCAAACACATTTGCACCCCATCTGTAACCTCGTCCTTTATCTACCACTCACTCTGTCCCTCGTGCAACCTCCTCCACCCGATCCGGTACCGCACTACCTGTTGGGACACCCAGGCGGGGACTCCCTCCCACCATCCTCTACCCCCTGTGCCCTCCTCGCCCGATAAGGCTCGCCCCTCCAACAATGAAACGCAAGCCCAGTGCTGAACGGGAGGAGATGGAACCTGTGGCCGACTCATCCCACTCGAAACGTAGGCGACGCGGCTCACAGTCGACGCCGACCGCCTCAGGAGCGGGACCGTCAGAGCGATCACGGGGCGACCAGTTGCGTGAAACACTTTTGTCTTCTTCCCCTCGCACATCGCAGTCGGCGGGGCCGTCGTCCCGCCCACGTACGTCAAGTTCCTCCGGTCCGTCGCCCTCGACTCCTTTATTGTCTTCCTCGGGTCCATCAATCTACTCCCATAGGCGTTTTGTGCGTGTAGAAACCCGCACTACGACAGGTGTAGGGACGCGTACGGAAGTCCAACACATATCCCAGCCCCACGTTACCCCCGGCGCGACACCTCGAGCGCAAGAACGGCGTGACATACGCCTGTACGCTCCTTTACGAGATTCACATGCCTCTGCCCCGCCTCCAGTCTCGCGTGGACCCATTGCCGAACTGCCGTCGCATACATCCCTCTCCGCCACACAGTCGCACAATTCCGCCTTGGCGAGCCACATTGACAACATGAGCGCTCCTCTCAGGGTTGCGGGGAGTGAAACGGGCATTTTGGCGCTTCTTCAAATGTACCATGCCCAACTTGAGCTGGGGGACGCGGAAGAGCGCGGTGACCTTGGCGGCGTGCGTGAGGCCGAGAAGCGTGTGGAGGTCATGCGACGCAAGTTCACACAAGTCAACAACGCTGTCATGGAGAGGCTTCGGGGAGCGGACTTGGACACTGAGCCCGATTCACCAGGTACGCCCGATATGGACGAGCAACACGCGACGCCGACGCCAGAGGGGCGAGCTTTCTCCGAGGCCGAAGAGCGTCCTTGTGCCAGCTCTCGTGGCGAGCCCCGAAGTGGCAGCCGCCGTCTGCAAGAATCGTGCGCTTCGGATATCGCCGAGCAGTGAGTAAACATATTGATTCTATCAGACGAACAGAGCCGTGTGTCACATTTGGAAGGCGTTCTGTGGTGTCTGGACTATTTCACAACATGTTCGTGTTGGACATGCGCGGTGTCTGCTGTCGGTGTGACTGGCGGTGCCCCTCTTCAAACAATTTGCGCACCGTGTCTGAGCGGATGTCGGGCGGTATGCTGAGGACATTGTGAAGACAGCCATGCCCCGGATGCTGATGGGCATGAGCAAGAGGGGATTGTGTGGGCCTGCTGACATCTCCAGCTGCACAGCCTCACCCCAATCGCCGTCGCCTCCGTCTCCTTCAGAACCCACACCCTCGGCGCCGTTCCCCTCTCTCACGAGGGCACAGCGTCGGTACGCCCGGGATGTCATTCAGGGCCTCAAGACTACAAACTTGGATAGTGCCGTTGAGTGGAGCGGACTCAACGGGCGGGTACACGTGAACGAAGGCATCATCAACGCGTATGCGCGTTTGGCTGCACAACAGGCGAATTTCCAAGCCCGCTACCTTAGGGGACAGGACAGCCATGCCACTGGGGCTATTGTCTACCTGGACAGCCGTATGGGCCTCCCCGGTAAAATGTCCGAATCATCCCGTCGACGTCTCCGATCACGGTGCGCACAGGCAGCCGGGGTGCGTTCGGTTCTGGACGCTGCACTCGTCATTTGGCCATTCCTCACCGACGACTCAAACTGGCTCGTCGTGGCTGTGCAGCCGCAACACGGACGACTTTGGTTGGCGGACTCGAGAGGTACTGCCGACGTGAACGTGTCGTGGAAAACAGTGGATCGCGACGTGCGCAGCTGGAAGAGAGACGCCGACACCAGCGATGTCGGGCAAGATGAAGACCAGCATTCCCCCGACGATCACTCGGACGACCATAGCGACGAGGAAGGCGAAAAGAATTTCTTGAGTGCTGTAAGTCGATGTCCTAACCAGCAAGTGGAAATCGTCGGGAGAGATGGGGTTGTTGGGGATAGTGGGGCCAGTGCACCCCTCGGCCGATATCTCGTTTGCTTTCGTCGACAGCATCACTAATGGTCCCAGCCCATGCCACGCCAGCCAAGTGTGACAGACTCGGGCGTCTGCGCAGCCTACGCGATGGTCGCGTTTGCCCGTGCCCACGTCTGTGGAGTTCTCCAGCCATGCCCGAACGCCCCAAAGCGTGGTCTTTGCACCAGTACCGACTGCGACCGCTGCAGCGTCTGGTCCGATCACATGCCCCAGCGCGGTGTGAGGACGGGGGCGTTTGGGCCAAAGGCCAAGCAGTCGGTGCTCGATGAGACACGGCTCGCCATGGCTTTCGAGATTGGAACCGGGGAGCTATTGCCCAGGTAGAGCTGAAAGGAGCCTGTCTCCTGCAGTTGGAGGTCCGTTGCGGGGGAAAACGTACATGTGGCGAGGGAGATACACTATAGGGTCGAGGCGTTTGTGGCAGTGTATGTGCAAAGGAGGAGGAGAGTGACCTGTGTAGGACGATGAGATAGCTGTCAAGCCGAAAAATGAGCACAGGGAGAGTGATGGTGTGCAGTTGACACTTGGTATAGAAGCGGCAGGCACACTGCTGCGGCACAAGGGGACACCTATAGTGTCATCTGCATTCATCCTAGGCCAACTGTGTGGCTACACCGGGTACGGTTCACACGCGAACACATCGGTGTAGTAGCACGACTGAGACCTCCATCAAACCTTCGCTGACAGTACCGTACACTGGAAACGGATGTGTGTTGTACTCGCGTTCGCCATCACACCCGCAGGCATTGCTTGTCCGCAGCTGATCAGCATATTGTTTCAAGTGGGACCATGCGACTGCAACCTCCAAGTCCCAACTCTACCCTTCTACACTTCTCTCCCGCCACGCAAGGCACCCTCCTCCTTCTGAACTGCTCCTCACCACTCCTCGTCATTCCTACATACTCGATGAGGACACAGGGAGCTACGCCTGCTTCTGGGGCAGCACAGCTGGTAACATAGCGTCCTTGCCAGGTGGGGCACAATCCTAACTGAGGACCCTCATTTTCCTTGGCCACCCTCGTTTTCCTTCCCCAGCTCCTTTCTTGAATCCTTCCTTCCCTCGAATCTGGCTCGCTCTAAACTCGACTCTTCGCCTTCCTCCAATACCTCCTTCCTCTGAACTTGTATCACATCCCACTCTTCCTTCCTTCAACTCTTCCTTCTTTCCACTCCTCTATCGTTCGTCTTATCCTGCGCTCCATCAACCTCTCCAGTGTGGTAACCTCGTCTGTCGCCTTCAACCTCCTCTCTCTCCTCTCATCGTCTCCCGGTTGCCATCCCGACTTTGCCACCGCGTCCTCTGTTACCTTCAAACCCTTCTCTGTCGTCACCTGGTCTCGGCCAAGGGAACCATCTCCAGTTCCGGAGTAGGTGTGTGTGTGGCATTCACCCTCGCATCTGTTGATCACACCCGAGAATTGCATCTGACTCTATAGCTAGCTGTCGGTCCACCTGCACCTCATCTCCGCTCCATATACCACCCACATCTCCTACGTCCTTCTCCACTCCCACCACCATCCACAGCTCCTTTTTCCACTACACCTGTCCTTCCCCTGCACCGTCCGGGCCCCGAGCGTAATGAACACCGGCAACTTGGGAGGTTACTCCCCAAGCAACCCGTATTACGATGTCCCATCGCCGAGCGGCAGTCACCTTCCGAGTATCCCGTACTACGATGTCCCGTGGCCGAGCAGCGGTCCCTCTCCCAGCAGCCTCTATTACTATGTCCCGAAGCCGACCGACGGTCATTCTCCGAGCGATTACCACGTCCCGCCGCCGGCGGGCGGTCCCTCCTCAGCTCCAACGTGGCCGTCGCATATAAACAACCCAATTCTTCAGACCACCGGTGATGGCTCTCAGGCACACCTCTCTGGCCCCTACCAGCACCCCCTCGCCGGGACATCCTCAGTCTCAATCTCGCAACTCGTGCCCACACCTGCGGGCTCTGACCCACCCTTTCAGCAACCGCCTTCGCAAACTGGCCACCTTCCCCGCCTTCGTGGGATCACTCGGCATTCGTCTACCGGCCCCTATTTCCCCTCCCAACGCCGCCGTCACGGACAATGTCACCGCCCGCTTTTGACTACCGGGTCCTACAACCCCTCACCGCTAGGCGGTGGCGGTCCAGTTTTCGATCCTTCCCTCGGAAATGGCGGGGGCCCCTCTGGGGGCCAAGGGGGTATCGGTCCGCTTGGTGGACACCAGGGCTTCCTCTATGGTGGGCAAGGAGGAATTGGTCCTGTCGGTGGTCACGACGGCTTCGTCGGTCCGACTCCTGGATACGCTGGCGACCTCTCTGGCTGGCAAGGAGGAAGCTGTCCGGCTCCTGGACGCGGGCCTGAGCAAGGACGCATCGGTCCGGTTCATGGACACGGTGGCTTCACCTCTGGTGGGCAAGGAGGAATCCGCCACGCTCCTGGACACGGTCCAGCTCGTGGACGCGCTGGCTTCCCCTCTGACGGCCAAGGACGCTTCGGTCCGGCTCAGGGACACGGTGGATTCATCTCTGGCTGGCAAGGAGGAATCAGTCCCTCTCCTGGACACGCTCATAACCTCTCTGGCGTGCAAGGAGGCAGCTATGTGGCTCCTGGACACGCTGGTGGCCTCACTGTCGGGCAAGGTGGCATCGGTCCGGTTGGTGGACACGGCGGCTTTGGCTATGGTGAGCGAGGAGGCGTCGGGCCTGCTCGCGCACGACGAGGCGGTTCTGCTCGGGGACAAGGTGGTGGCACCTATCGTGGACGAGGCGGGAGTGCCACTCGCGGTCAAGGCCGAGGCCATGCTTGCAGTCGACGTAGCAGTCTGCCCGGCGGACGAGGTGGCGGCCGCAGCCACCAGCGCGGCCGGGCTCGGGGTCACGGCCCTGGGTCTTGGTACGAGGGGTCGCCCGAGCTAGGGCAGTCGTAATTGCCAGCTCGGTAGTTGTTCGCGGTGTTGCTTCGTGCGGCCGAGATAGAGTTTCATTTCCTTTCCTGTTCGTGAACGTGTAGCATATACCGTTGAACATAGAAGAAGAAAAATACAGGCGGTGTTCACTCTCCTCTTCTCCACTTCCATGCGTGGAGCCCCCACCCCCCGCCTGAAATCCACCCCCCACTCAACCTCGCGTTTCTAAACCATGTGTGTCTGTACGTTAGTAATCGTTTCCGCAGATAACGCCACAAAAATGAAAACCACACGTGTTAGAACTCATCGTGGGAAGTAGCAGTGAGCCTGTGAAGGATGCAGTGCTTTCGTTACGACTTGGCTCTCTCCTTCCCACGGTCATAGGCGCTCTCATGTCGTGTCTCTTGACATCTCTGGCATTGCCAGGTAGGTTATGCAGTGGCTAACATTGTTGCTCTGCAATACTCACGTCTGATAACAGATATTTGTTCGACACCTGCTCTCAGACCGACTAGATGCATATCTTACGCGTGTCACTTTGCTTGACAGTTGGTCTTCCCCAACGGGTCCCTTGTGCGTGGAGGTCAGGTCCTGGCCTGAAAAGCTCAAAACGTTTGCCTACATGAAGTGTCGCTCCCCATTAACGAGTAGCATCAATCAACGTCGAAGCCTCGTTCCAGCACAGTAGGTTCGGTAATACTATGAGGAAGTGTGTCGCAAGCGTGGAATGGGATGCGTGAGCTTATTGTTCATTAAACAGGTGACACGCGAGAAAAGTGGGCCGACATCTACCGATGTGTCTGAGAGCGAAGCTATTCGACGAGCATGCGCGATAACAGTTCCTGTCTCAGACATGACGGTAAGGTAGGTATATAATCTGGCGATACAAGAATTAGTAGCGCGTCCAAACAAGCCAAGCAAGCATTCTCACTGCTGTTCTTCATTTTACCGCTATTTATTCGCCAGACATAGGCATTAAAAGCGCCCAGTCCAGCGGACGGACGCGACCGTCATAGAGGACAAGTAGACTTGGACATCCGTGACCGCGGAAGCGAAGAAATGTTCGCATTTGGGCCCAAGCCAAGAGCAACGCTACATCAGCCCATCCCAAGACCTAGGTAAGGAGGGTCGGGCCACATCCAGGCGAAACCGTACTCGTCCACGAATCCGGGGTATGATCTAAACGGAGAAAACGACGGCGGACGCTTCCCAGGCTGTTATGGAAACCCGGACAAGCCACCCAGACGCACCCCAGGCTCCCCTGACCCCTTTAATCCCAAAATGCTCTTTTCCCAGTGTACACAAGTCGGGGGCAAGCCTGGCTAATGTGCCCGCGTGAGCATGGCGAAAACCGTGCCGTCCGATGGGTAGCGACAATTGGGTAATTCTGCGAAAGGTTTAGCGCCTAATGACCATGAAGACGTTGGGTCTTGCTCACGTTTCCAAGTATCTTAAAGGGCCCAGTTGACTAAATCTCGGCCACTTCCCCGTGGCATGGCGATGGTGTCGGCGATGGTGTTGCAGGTGGAGGTAATAGTGATGATGATGTCAATAGGACAACCGTGTGGGGGATGGTACATCCGTATTGCTGCTGCTGGCACGCAGGCGCGCAGCCGACGCGAGATGCGGGCGATAGGCAATGTGCGTTGTTGACGTGTTGGTGGACGCGCTAGGAATGGTGGGTCTGCGAAGGCAGGTCTGAAGGTTGCGAGCGTGTGAGAGAGAGACGGAGACACACGACAGAGACGGAGACGCAGACAAACGGAGAAACGGAGAAACGGACAGTTGGCGCTCGTTGGATCGTTGGGCACACGTCCACACACATCCGCCAGCGCACCGACGTAGTACTGGTATGTGGCAAATTAGGCGTCCATTTAGGTATGCCGTTCTGGCTGGCTTGCCTTCAGTCGCATGCCTAAATAGCTACCCAACCAAGCCCAGGGTGTCTGCCGACCAAAACTTAAATATTCCCCCTCCTGACCCTTGGCCGCTTGAGCCACGAAAAAAAATTAAATATTACCCCCCTCACGCCTGCCGGTTTATGATCAAACCGTGCTGTCATTACAGACCTCGCGGGTTCGATTCACCAACCGCGACTGCATCCAAATGTGAATGCACACTGTAGCAATCGTCTCCGCTTTGACAGGGCCTCTGGGTGCAGGGTGGCAGTGGTGCAATGGCTGATCATCTAGTGTATAGCAACATGTGCATAACTCTACAACTATTCCACTCCTCGCTACGCCTCGTTGATGTCACTGATAGCGTCTTCGTCTCCCTCCTCGCAGCCGTACTCGTCGCGCTGCCCGTCCTCTTCCACCCCTTTGTACCCGTAGCCTTACTCGCCCTCCCCATCATCTTCCACCACCTCTGCCTCGCCTTCAGACCCATCTCTCTTCCGCCACTCCCGTTCCAGCTCCAACTCTCCGTCCTCCTCTGTCTCTTTCCCCTGCTCACCCCCATACTCGTGCCACGCATTCGATATGCCGACCGCCGCGGTCTTTAGCGCCTCGTACACCTCCTTTGAGTTGGCCCAAACCATTTGTGCTTCAACTTTGGGTGTCATGAGGTACCCGAGTTCGTTGCACAGCCGGATCATGTCTGTGGGGCTCAGTTGCGGCTCCCATGTCGAGAACGCGTTGGGGTCCGTCTCAGACATGGGGGCTAGAGTGTCTCCAAGTGGCTTTGCCCCTCGGGGAGGTATGCGTCGAACGCGATGGGTCTCGTCTTCACTGGCGTTGATTGTCCGGCCGGCGTCGTTTGGCCGGGTGTCGTCGTTTGGCCGGTTAGCGTTGTTTGGTGACTCGGGGTCGTTAGGCGGGTCGGCGTCGTTTGGCGGGTCGGCGTCCGTCGGCGGGCCGTCGCCGCGCTCATGCACCGTTCGATTGCCCAGCGCCACCCGATGGTTTCCTGGAGTCTTCTGGATACGAACCCGGCGGCGACGCCCCGGCGCCCGCTAATAGAGTCAGCAACGGAGGCAAAGATGAGTCCAGCCCTCACCTTTACTGCGTTCATGGCCGCCCATCCAGCCACCAATGCCAAGAGCACGTTGAGGGTGTGCGTGACGAGGCCCGTAGCGCTCCGAGCAGGTGTACACGCGTTACCCCATGCCACACCCTCAGTGGTGACACCGCCATGGTGGGAACTGCACGTGCGCGCCAACACGGTATCCATCAAGATGGGGTAGGGGTATGGGACGGGGCAGGGGATCGTGGGCGTGTCGTTGCAGTGGGGGCTGAAGTCATCTTGAACGAGGTAGCGAGCGATACTGGTGTACGTGGGATGTTCTGGGTCTCTCTCACATACTCACGCAGTGTTTGCCATACTCAGCCTTGAGCTGCTGATACGCGGCGAATGTGGCCACCTCGGCTTGCCTGATGGTATAGTGGCATCCACCACAGACAAAGGGTGCACGCAGAGCGCGGGACGGACACGCGCCCAAGGGTTCGTCGATGTCGATTTGGTCGGGGTGCTTGGTGACGTCTGCAAAGTCAGGATGACGGGGCGGGTGCGGGTGATTATTAAACTCACAAATCCTGAGGTCGATGTCGAGTACGAGCAATTGAAGTTCCAGTGCAAGAGCGGACAGTTGAGTTGAAGAGCAAACGTGTTAAAGCGCAAACGAGAACTGACAAGTTGACTACATTCTGCCCCTGATGCTTGCCTCAACGCCAACACGCGGACCAGGCGTGGCCAAAAGCATCGCCGATATGCCCAGAACTCACACAAGAACCCCACAGGCATCCCCATGCCCCATGCCCAGTCCCGATGTGCCCGGAAACGCGCCACCAGCCAGATACGATGAGCCGCCGACCACATGCTGCATTGATCGGAGTCGAGCACTCGAATTCGATCGGCCGCACACCACCACACCACATTGTACACCACAACCATCCAGCCAGCCTATCTTTCGCCATCTAGCATCCACCCCACGCACAGAGTCCGACGCGGCATCGACCTCGAGCTCGCCGTCCGCACTCAGAACGAGCCGATCGACAAGCGACACTCGAGCTCGTCCTTTACGTGCCGCCAGACCAGCCTCGCGTGAGGTCGTCCTCTGCCCATTGGCACCAGCGGATCCAACATGAAGGATAGCCAGCGCCACAGTCAGAAGGGGAATGGCAGCGCGAGTGCCAAGCGACAGCGTCCCGATGACGGGGCGAACAATGATGCCACCGGCACAAAGCGTACCCGATCCATACCCAAGAGCCCATACCCAAGAGCCCAAGCCCCGCCCCGCTCCATCCAACCCCACACCGCAGGACCGGCATGGCGAGCCCCACCGTAAGCCCGATTTCGCGCCTGGCCACGCGCCTGTCCGACGAGCACCTCCTCCATACGGAGAATGAGCTTAGGAGATTTGGCGGATAAAAGGCCGGTGAGCGAGAGGACAGGAAAGCGGGCGAAACGCGGCGCTGCCAACCGGGCGAGCGCCGGTACGAGCTCGGCCAATTCGGCAATCGTGGGCACCAGCCGCACGGCCAACTCGGCGAGCCGGAGCACGAGCGGTACGCCCACTCTCCGGCGAGCGTGAGCACCGGCGGCATCGGTACCGCGGTGCCAGCCTGGCGGGCGCGGGCACCGACGCCTTCGGTACGAGCTTGGCCAGCTCGGCGAGCATGAGCACCAATCCGGCGAGCTCGGCCAATGCTCCCAGCGCAGTCGCCCTCGCCATCGCCATCGACGAGCTGGAAGCGATCGAGAATGGAAACACGGGGCAATGGAACGGCCACGGGGACGCGGACGTGAACATGCACATCCACGGGGCACCAGCCAGCGAGATCGACAAAGAGGTCGACGAGATCCTCGAGACTAACAACATGGACCCCGACACGAGCATGGACGTCGACGTGAGCATGGACGTCGACGGAGAGACCGCCGACGTAAACGACAAGACCGCCAGCGCCAACCAACCAGTGGGCGATCTCGAGAAAGAGGTTGACAAACCCCCCGTGACCGATCACACACACTACCGCCCCACTCCGACCCACCACATCCCAAGAAGAAACCGCACGGCTGAGCGCACACCCACTCCGCACACACCCACCCCGCGCACACCCGCTCGACGCACACGCGCTCGAATCGCCAAGCTCATCATGGTTATCCTTCTGGTCTTGTCCGTGGGTGGACCCTTGGTGCTGCGCTCGAGCTCGGGGACGGTTGGAAGCGTCCCAACAGCCTCGGGTACGTTTGGTACCTCGACTCCGAGCTCGACCTCGACAACGATCGGTGCCTACCTTGCTGCTGGGGCATATGCCGCCCGCGGTCCACGCAGGGAAGGGTGGGCTGCCAGTATTTCCCCAATCGCCCCCGTCTCAGCCGCCACCTCTGCCGGGACCATCTTAGCCACCTCGGCCCGGCCCGTCTCAGCGACTTCTGGAACACCCATCTCAGCGACCTCGGCCCCGTCTCCCGCTCCCACCTCGGCGGGAACCGTTGCTCCACCGCAAGGATCAGCTGAACAGCCAGAGCCCGACCCCGACGCCTCCTGGTCTTCCATAGACGCACAGATGAGCGGCTACATCAGGGGCTACTTTGGTGCTCACAAATAGCTCTACGACTTGGCCTTGGCCGGATCGAGTTGTTGATTGATAGCGATGTGATGCATAGAGCTGATGGGGTGGAGGAGGTGGGATAGGTGAGTGTGTGGCAGGTGGTAAGTGGACGAATAGTGACAAGGTGAGGACAAGGTGGTGGCAAGATGGGGAAGTGGATGGTGATACGATGGTACAGACTCGAGCTGGACTCGGCCGGAGTGTGGATGTGCCAAACCTTGCCTGCTGCCTGTTTGCTTCCGCTCCACTCACCCCAGCCTAGCGGATGCCAATGCTGGCCCGAGGGGCAGGGGTTCACCTCGGTTCAACTCAGTTAAACCACTTTTTGCAGTTGCCTCGCAAGCGTCGCCCGTTACGGAGGGGCTGGAGTGTGGTGCTGCCTGGGTGGGGTTGGCTGGCAGTGGCGGGCTATGGCGAGAGCATGGGAGTGGATATCTGGAACGACAGCATACATAGTGCAAATGGGCAGTGGTGCGGAGTCGCCTTTGCGAGATCGCACCATTGCAGCCGAGTGTGGCACTCCCGTAGCACGAATTGTGCCACCCACCGTGGCCTCGCTCCACATCGCGACTCCGCGCCATTCATCTTTCTCCTTAAACAAACTCCAAAACATTGAAGAACAAACGACTGGGAACGTGGACAGTGCGTGAAAGTCAGGAAAGGAGAAAACAGGGCACCGGTCATCGCGGGGGAGTCGCTCCTAATGCCGGATGACACTTAGGCGATGCAGTGTGGCACGTCGGTGACACAGGCACGGCGAGGTTCAAACCAACCTTGGGTCATTATTTCTCGCCAACGGTGGCAGATACAGCTTGAAATACCGCCATGATATATTCACATAAATAGAGGCTACAAATCTAGAATAGTCCATGCATGTATCATGGCCTTGGACAAGACTGGCGGCATTCAAAGGCCAAACGGCGGACGATGCACATCGACCGCCGTTTGGGCACCAAGTGCAGTACAAGGCTGTAAAGGCGCTCTCACGTAGGTGATATCATAGTATTACTATATCCGTGTCGTAATTGTTCCTGCCTTTTGTTCTGGAGAGGTACTGAGAGGTCGAGGGTAACAGCAAGTGCGGTGGTATGAGGTCACGTGACTTTGAATTGTTGTGGCACTCTTTCTTGTCCGTGTCAACACGTCCTTGCCATCACCGAGACGATCCTTCATGTTGTGGCTCTTGCTGACAACGGCCGATTGTCGGCGTAATTGTCATGGAGGATGGCAAGCCTGAGATCTGCCCGCCTTGGCATAGCTCCTGAGGTCGGGTCGTACCCGCCTTCGTGCATGACCATTCTTGATTCATTCTGCATAGGGGTGCAGTGCGCGCACCAGACCCTCTTAACTGGCCGTTTCCCAAAACTTAAACCGTGTTACTGTATCCCCACGTACATTCTCAGCATGCTAGGTAGTGAGTGGGCATGGATCCGGCACCGAGAGGGACGTATCGAGCGGAGCGAGCCCGAGCCACACTACGCCAGAACAATCCCCGAGCCACACTACGCCACAGAGAGCCCATGGCACATAACTCCTGCCCTTGATTGTCATGGGCATCCAGAGCAAAGAGCCGACTCTGAGAGGAAAGGGAGAAAGACCGTGGGCAAGTCGACACTGAGGAGTAAAGGGTCGACGATGGGCAGCAGCGGCGGAGAGGGGCGTGTCTGTATCTAGGTGAAGCGAAGGTGGGCGCTGCGCCAGAGGTGGGCAATGGGGCGGGCTATGGAGGTGCATGATGACAGGCTCAGCCCTGGGCTGGGCGGAGCGTGGCGTTGGGCGCGTTGGGCCTTTGCGCCAGCGTTTGGGTCAGTTGCGCGACAGCTGCGCGGGACAGGCCCTCTTTGCTAACGGGCCTGTGTGGGCTCCGGCGAAGAGGGCGGGAGCGCCGTGGTGAACGGTGTGGGCACAGGCCAGTTGTGTGGGCGATGGGCCTTGATCGTCTCAACTGGCGACTGCTGAAACCAACTAACAGAAGAAATGGGGCATTTGGGGGACTGTATGCTCGCACGGGGACGTGCACGGGCCAACAATGTGATAGGTGGTGTGCACGGTGCGCTTGGGCACGGGCCCATGCGGCCATTGTCTCCGACAGCGGACAGGGGTTCCCTCAGGTGCCCTCTGTGAGGCGTCTTTTGTTTTGCTTCATTCCTAACAAGCACCATTCTCTTGTCACCTCGAACCAATATGCCCACCATTCCCAGCAGCAACCACAGCATCTGCCCTTGTAGCCCTTGCACCACCTGCAGGGACCTGGAAACGCCCCCTCCCACGCCCCCGCCCACCCTCAAGGCCCAGCCCGCCAAGCCCACCCGTACGTCGCGCTTGTCACACTTCTTTCTTTGCTATACCCTTTTGTTCTACACAGAACCCTTTCGTCCCCTTTGCTGACCTTCATTAGGGAGGATCACAATCCTTGTTCGTGCTACGGATGGCGGCGAAGTCGTGTTCACGGTGGGCATGCGCACCAAGCTGGTCTCACTCGGTGTAAGTGTTGGTGAGCCCGCACTCGCCAGTCGTTGCCAGCCACTTCACTCTGCAGGATACCAACTGACCTCAGCCTCCATTTGCAAGCCGCCTGAACATCGACGTGCGGGCTGTTCGGTGAGTTCCACAGGGCAGTCACCACCAGGAAGTGGTCACGGTGAAGCGGGGGGAGGAGATACACAGGGGCTACAGCGGGCAAATCACTGTATTACTCCTTGACCCTCCCTCCACTCTTCGCAAAACCGAGCGCCCGAGACACTGACCAACCTCAGTCTCATGTTTGATGGCGAACGTCTCAAGGACAAGGACACTCCCGAGGGCCTTGGCCTCGAGGACGGGGATGTCCTCGAAGTATTACTCGAGCGTATGTAATTTGATGAATGACTAAAGTGCTGACGCGCAGAGATTGGCGGCGGCATGCGCGTCTGTGAGAAGGACACCGTGGCCGGTCAGTTCAATTGACACTTGTCCGGAGCGCTCTTGGGTGTATGCAAGTGAGGGGGGGTGTTGTCGATCATACGCGTTGTTTATGTATATAGGCTTGGTCACCTGTCAGAATGCTGCCCACATGGGCGGCTAATGTGTTCCGTTCAGCTGCACGTTGAAAGAGTCGAATGAGCAGTGCACGACAGCCCAAGCGCCCGCTACGTGGCTCGTACGACGCCGCATCAAGTTGCCGGAAGCTGGCGGCCCGAGAGTGGCAAGGCCGGACACTCACCGACTAGGGACTAGATAGTGGCTATACGGTAGTAGCGACGCACTGCCCTGCATGCGCTCGGTTACGCGAGCGTCGGTGTCGGCTTGTGCGTCGCCGACTCATGTCGCCGACCCTTGCATGTCCGTCGTCCGAGCGGCCCAAGCACTTAACCCATGGCAAACCCATGCTGTTTCAGTCCAAGCGTCGGTCCAGCGTCGGACTTGGGGTCGACATATCGGACTTTGGGTCGACATATTCCGACAGACCGTTGGCTGATCGATCTTCTTTGTCCGACGGTTATCCTAACGGATTACGAGCCAAAATCATCTCGGCCCCTGGGCCGGCGTTCGAGTCTGTAGGGAGACTGCCGCTTGGGCTAATCCAATCCCTTTTGTACCACGTACCGTACACCGCAACTATTGGACAGCGCGTCCTCTTGGACTGCGCCTTTCTCCACCGCCTGCACCCTTCCCGCCTCCAACACCCGCGGCGCACCGTTAAGAGATGTAGAGGATGATGTGCGCGATATACGTGCGCATGGGAGCGCGAAAACGATGTCGACTTACGAGCTAGCAGATGGTATCGAGGATGTGACGACTATGCCCGCACGGCCTGGACAAGAATCTTGGCGATCGAAGAAACCACATTGACAAACTTGCGGACCGTCTTCTTGGATCATCTGCCTGGTCGCTGTCGCAGGGACACTCTGCTATATCAACTCTGACGCTGCCCGCGCACTGAATGTTTCAGTGCTCACCGGCAATGTTCCCAGCTCGGGTCTGCCACATACGCTAGCGGCGAGGAGAATATTAACAGCCCCGTTGCACGTCGTCTTCAGGTTGAACACGCTCATCATCCTGACGGGATTGGCGCTCTTGCTACACCACCAGCTGCACGTATTGTCCTCCTTGCCACCGTGCCAGCCCTCCACGCCGAGCGCGACCATGGCGGCGTGTAGTGTGGTCTGGACAATGACAATTCCAAGCTTGAGGGTCTCTCTCAATGTTGGCCTCGGCTACGTGCTCCACACCAAACTCATCTCCCTTCTCTGGACCATTAGCAGAGGCCATTGATAGGGATAGCTGGAAATAATAACACACTGGTGGAGGTCATGAGCGCGGCGAGCATCGTGTCGACCATGTCACCCTCACTATCGTTGGTTTTGCGAGTGCCTGCCGCTACGGCAGCAGCCACTGCAGACACTAATTCCTGGACGAACGTTGCCAGCCCGTTGGGGAGAGAGGCAGGAGGAGGGTCGCCAAGGGCCGCGTGTCACCCTCATCAGAACTGTCGCTAAGCGTATCGCGCCAGTCGCGCAAGGTCGCGTTCGACGGAGAGGGCAAGTGAAGGTCGATTGGCTGCATGTCAGACGGGGTGGTAACAGCATAGCAAGACCAATAACTCACGTTATTGATTCTCCCGGACCGCGCCGCCATCGGTAGGGCATCTGGGGTGGTGGGGGTCCCATTGACCGCTACACACGCGTACGAGAGGCGGCCAAGGTGTGCCGAGTCGCGGTCGCCTTCAAGCTGCGAGCGTGACGGGGCGAACCCGGCATCTGTGGCCAAGATCCACGGAGCGGTGGTGGGGTGCCAGAGTTGCGGAAAGCTGATGTCAGCTCGCGAACGGTGGATTGGACGGGGAAGACGCTGGAGGGAGCGGGCGTCCCAGGCTCGTGCTTGATGTTGATGGAAGGTGCGTAGGTTGACGATGGTATGGTGATGGAAGCGCGAGACGGCGTCAGGGGTGAGGAGGTCGCCGGCGTCCAACGCGGGGCCAAAGGCAGCTGCGAAGGCAGCGGCGCCGAGGTTGGAGCACACATCCGAGCGGACGACAAGAAGGGCAAGGCCAAGCTCACACCTGAGTAGAAGGCCAAGTGACCACGTCCCATGGAGGAGGAGTATTGGGGAAGAAGACTCACGGCGGGGAGAGGCACGGTTGAAATCAAGGGTGGAAAGAGGGAGAGAGTGGGTGTGTAGAAGTGAGCGACAAACCAAGAGAAAGATGAAGATTGAGCGATACGGGGACGGGGCGACTGTGGGAGAGTGGCGCGGCTCGCTGACGGCGTCCTACCCTGGGGCTCTGAGGTTGTCAGCAGTTTATGCGTGCGTGTGTGCGGGCAGCTGGAGTGTTATTTGGGCTCGCCTGAGAGGATACCAGACATGTCATCCAAGCTGTGACCGACGTTGGACAGAGATCCGATATTTGGCTTGGAGGCCAATATGCCGTGGAATGTGTTCGACACGCCTCGGAGGTACTGGTACTAGATTCAACCTAGCGAGAGTGAACCAGATCTCTGTGTTTCGGCCGTCTGGCCCTTCTAGTGGCCGACCCGATGCGCAAGGTACGCAAGGTTACTGGAGTTTGTGTGGGGCTGGTGGAAGGCGGCAACCAAGTGGACAAACACGTGAAAGAGTGTGTGATAATGGGTGAATGCCACAAATGGAAGCAAACCACTCGAGGCGGCTACAGTGCTACTTTCCCACGGCGACAAGTACTTGGACCTCCACCTGATGTGTGGCTCGACTCGTAGGTGTGCACAAGGTCGTTCCCTTTTGCCCCTCTCTGCTCCTCTCGGCTCCTCACCCTCACCACTCTTCCCCACTCTTGCCCTCTACGCCATGTCCGCCGAATTTGCCCCACTCGCTCCGAAGCAGCTCGACTCTGTGTGGCCCTGCCCACCGACCCAATCGACGGCGTGGGTCGGCACGAAGGTCATAGATCGCTATGTCGACCTAATCGTTAAGCGTCCGAAAATCCCTTCGCTTTCGCTTCCAGCCCTGCATGAGCTTCCAATCCTGCACACAGACTCTGTGCCGCGTCCGCAGGGGGAGAAGCGCTCAAAGAAGCAGGGATATACGCCGCCGGCGGTGAGTGCCAGCCAAGTGTGGTACTTCATGACCGAGCGATGTGGGAGAGTGGAACAGTGATGGGTGAGAGGGTTTGCACTGCTAGTGGTTATGTCGGAGTGCAATTATCAGGATAGCCAAGGGACGGTGCGGGGCGGTGCGTGACGAATGGAAATGGTTTTTGAAGAGGTAGAGGGAGTCCAAGTGTGGTAGTTGAGCATGTACCTCTCCACATGCCCACAACACGTTGGGGAGGCAGGCGGGGGATGCTGTGCTCGTTACCAGCTCCCTAGCTCCCAACCTTGCCAAGTCCAAGTGCAGTGTGTATGTGCGGGTGCTGGTGGTTGTCTGATGTGGAGGTCTGTCTGGGTCTGCTGTGAGGAGGTCGCCGAAATGTATGGAGGACAATGGTGCCGAGAGCACAAAGTCAAATGTCCAAACGAGATCCTGGCCCTCTATAATACGGCCACATTCCTGACGCACTCACTGTCGTCCCAGTCCCCTACTCTTTTCGTCCTTGGCGGGACTGTACTGTACAGTTGCGACGGAGAAGTCAGGAAAAGCAACGTGTGGGGTGTGGCGGGTGTGGAGCACCGAACGCGTACAACCACGCGCATGGGTGTGGGAGTCGAAGCACACACTACAAGAGCCACAGTTACCTAACGCTGTAATAGCAGAACGCCGAGATCATTCTCTGGGCGCGGAACACCATCAACCACTTCGTTGGTTGTGCCCTGGACCTTCCGAGGCATCGGGCATACTTCTACGACCCGTATGCGAGTACTTCGGTGTGCGACGAGGCGAAAACGAACCTCACTGTACGTGTCACATTGTGGATGGATGTTAATGGTAGGAGATGATCCAGCTTGTGGTGGGGCAGTGGGAGGGGACGGACCTGGAGCCGCCCGAGGTGGACGTCGATGTTCATGTCATAATGGTACGTCGGGCTGCTTTGTTGGTAAAGGAGGGAGGAGGGGCGAGTGTGACGTAAGAAATGGGCATTGCAAACATGGAAGGAGTAGGGTGTCGGGTCCTGACGTTTCAAGACATCGTGGACATCAAATAACATCTCGTTTCCAATGGTCCCCTTCCTCATGTCCTGCGCCACACCCACCTCATTCACCATGGAGTACAGCTAATGTCAGTGGCCTCAGCAATCAAACTTCGTCGATTGCGGAATCCTCGTGATGGCTTTCCTTGAGGCAGTGTCTCGTCGCGCGGTCGAACCCGGCCGTTTAATCTTTAAAGTTGACGGCAAGGATCTCAAGACTATGCCGTGGGAAGTCTCGAAGATGGTCAGGAAGACGATGCGGGCCCAACTGGATCGCGGGGAGCTGTAATTTTTAGTAGGGAAATTGGATAATGGCATGCAATTATCCGCTGTATTACGCCGACCTAAGGCCAGGAACATTACCACGGGGGTATCATCGTGGCGAGGCTCGTCCATGCTGCCCAGACCACATCGTAACTAGTGTGTAGGATGGGCCATACATCGTGGCTGCAAGACAGCAATAAACGTCACCTTATTAGAAGCCTGGTCCGCACCCATCCATGGCATGATGTCGAAGTTGGGTTCCCCACCATGCCGTCCTCCCTGGGACTTACAAGAGCCCACGATTTCTGGGGACAGGATACACCTCCCCCTAAATCTCCCTCTTCCAAACCGCGACACCGAGACGTTGTCGCAAGACCAGCGTCGTGTCGAAACACGTCCGACCTGCGTCGGGCGGGGCTGACAAACAGGGAGGGCTGGAGGGGGGACGATTTGAAGAGTGTAGCACACCCGTCCGCATGCGCTACGGGAGGCACACGTCCTCAACACGAGCAACAGTGAGCAAGCCTCAACTGATGGCGAGGAGGGGAGACAAGAGAGAATGCATGATACTGATACGACGGCGTGGCCGACATATGGGTGCAGTGGGCAGGGGGGTGGTCCTACGCGGTGGCGGTGTCGCGCGGCGTCGGCGTTACTGTTCGGTACGATGTCACACTCGAGTGATGGGCATCTTTGGGCACGAGGCTGCGGGGAGTGCGGACCTGGTGATCGTCCGCCGGTTGGCCGGAAGGGCCTGTCTCATCTAGAACCTCCATCAAGATATTTCCTTCTTGAACTCTCAATCTTCCGACAAACATAGACGCGTGGTTCGCCGTGCTCGAGTAGTGGGTACGAGGGGCTGGTGTGGGTGGCTCGGTGGTAGATGTTGAAGGAGCATTGATTACTGTGCCGCCCCAAGCGAGTTTGCCCTTCGGTCCGTTGGTCATGAGCAGACCATGGGGCACAAGCGGCTCTTTGGAGTAAAGGCTGGAGCCTGTCAGCATGTAGCCACTTGAAATTGGTGAGACATACTTGTTCCGCTTCTTTTTCCTCTTCGGCACTGTCTCGTCGGCCACCGTTGATATGGCCTGCGCGCGTGTCATTCGAACCGTCTTTGAGCATTAGCCGACTACACCGAGCCAGATGGTGTCACTCACGGTGTCATCGTCCGAGTATCGGCCTGTCCCGACATCTATCTCACCGCCCTCCTGACGGCTCCCCTGTGTCTGATTCGGTCAGCAGGGTTGTATTTCATTGATTCCAACTGATGGCAAACTTACACTCAGCCCAGCGCCGACATCCTCACAAGCTCGCCCTTTGCCTTTGTCGGCACCACCAGCGCGTCGTTTGCCTTTGTCGGCATGTATCGCACCCGGAGTTGCCACATTAACAGTGGTGTCTACAGGCTGGATCACACCCATGAACAGTCGCCACTGGCGATCAGTCGAGCAGTGCTGGTAGGTACACTCAGCGCACCGAGAGCAGGGGCCCATGTTCCATATCGACTCGGTATGGTCGATCCAACGGGCGAGGGTGATTTTTTCGATAACGCAGGGCAGATTGGACGCATTGCATTCGTGGCATGGTATGGGGTTCCTGTCGGTTGGTCAAGGGTTCGCGATGCCTGTACGGTGCGACTCACAGAAGCGTTCCATCTGGAGAAGGACGAAAGTAGCGGACGGCAACCCGCGTGGGCATGTCGGCACCTGGTGTGCGGGAGGGTGTGGCCATTGTGTTTGTTTATCAGAGGGTGGGGACAAGGAGTAGAATGTGTTGAGGTTGACCGTTGGACATTGGGTGAAGAGGTGTTGCGTGTCGACCGACAATTGCGCTCCATACGTCCCCGTGGCTCGTGGGCCGGTGGCTGGTGGTCGGCCGCATCGTGCGGCCATGATAGCATGAGAGGGTCTGGTGGGTCGGGTTTGATTGCCACCATGCTTCTCAGTCTGGCTGAGGGGTGGAGATTGACAAATCTCCATCGTCGATTCGGATCCGAATCCCCACCCCAACGCTGGCCGCCGATAACAGTCAGCAGGCCGAGATTACCCACAGTACGACCCATTAGCGACGCCTACCGGCTTGCCCTTCGTGACGTTTGCATGCAACCTCTCATTACCCCCACAGATCGTAAGTCACACATCCATGCCTCCCAAATGACTATGCAACACGGCAGCAAACAGGCCTGTCGAGTGACGACGGCGTTTCAAACCCCCAAATCTGTGGCGCAGGTTTTGCACTGTCCGGCCCAGAAGCCAAAAGCAAGACGGCGTGGGGTTGAACGCGGACGTGCGGCACAGCTGGGACAAGCAGCCGCTAGCTCGTAACCACTCCACTTAGCATCCGGGTGCGGTTGGTGCTGATGGTTATCAGTGTAATCCGGCCGCCCGGCCCCCCGGGCCCATCCATAATCTACACCACCTCACTCTCACTACTCTTCCCGTCCTTTCTTCTTGCGACCACCGAAGCTGACAATTCGCGAGCGCTAACGGATGCCCCAAACCGGTGAACGCATACCCCCAACGCACGTACTCCCACTTCCTTTGCAGTCTGCCGCCGAGCTTCCTTCTTGTTAGCCGGGAGCACCATCAGCCACTTATCAAAGCGAAGCTACCCAATAGCGGTCAGACAAGAAATTCAGAGGGGAGGATGAGCATTTACTGTCACTGCTCGTTGCGTCCATCGACGCTACAGAAAACAGAAAGCTTGCTTCTCGCAATCCCAACCACTGAGCCCGACTTTATTTTCATGCATGGTATCGAGCTGAACCTGTAAAGCAACCTGAGTATCACGTTCGTTTCCCGTATGCATTCCACCCAAGTTACAGTAGTACGAGCCGCACCGCTGAAATACATCTCTGTACTCATGTTGTTGATCTCACCCGGCCCCATCACCCCCTGCTACAACACGGTCACAACGCACTCCTAGTTTGCGACAGTGGCGGTGAAGCATGCGCGAAAACGACCGCGGCCCGCAAAGAACTACAAGCACGTTTCAGATAAGGAGAGCGGCGACTTCCTCAGGACCACCTAGGATGTGCTCACTGGGCATCTCGCGCGCAGCCAGGTCGACGAACAGGCGAAATGTTCCCGTCTAGTGACTGGGAGCACCCGCCACGGGGGCAGCTGCTGCACGGGAGATGGTGAGCCATTACGCCCAAGTACGATTACTAACGCCTTATGGTAATTTCCCACCCGAAAGAGGACAGATATAGAAACAGCAAAAGACCACGTCAGTCGCTGGACAGATCGGGGATATTGCAGACCATGGGAATATCGTTCAGGTCGATATTTTGGTTTATAATCTGGTCACAGATCACAGACGGTCTGGGAAAGGACACAATGGGCCATGTGGACTTGGACAACTGCCAGCAGCTTTCCGGTGGTGCCGCCCATGGAACGGTCTGAACTTGGTGGGTGCTGCCCACGGCTGACATCGGCAACGCCGCGACCAATACGCCTGCAAACAGGGACACCCACTTGAGCATCGGTTGTGCCACCAAATTGGATTACGCCCCACAATCCCAACATCGCCCCATTACACTGTAAGTCACCCGACTCGCCGCATGTCAGGGCCAAGTCGCCCAGTCGGACGCCATCCTCCCAGCTGACAAAAGCGCGGACTGGGGATGGCACAATGGTCGTTGATGATGGCCACCAAAGCTCTTTAAAAAAAAACCCCGCTAAGGTGCCTCATGTGTCTGATGCCTAGAGGTCGACCAGCGGGCCATCGGCCCAGCACAGTGATCGTGTCAAGTTTGTGTCTCTGACCCCAAGGGTTACAGTTTCAGCCCACGTTGCCGTACTCAGGCAAAGGAGCAAAACGGAGTGACTCGAATATACACCGGCTGCCCGGCTGGGTAACCGGCAACCACGTACGCACGCATGCGTTGTTCTTCCACACTTGTTCAACCACACGACACCAACGTCTTCGGCGATATCACAGCCCGCCCAGTACTCCACCCCGCTCTGGCTCTACTATCCGATCTGTACGAAGGTGCGGGAGTGGCTCTACTCCCTTGGTCCTTGGGCTGGTAAAGACAAGAACTGCTGGGTTCTGATCTTCTCGCAGGTTACCCCCTTTCTCGGGCTTCTCGAGATCGTTTATCACTTCCTGAAGGAGGCTGGCATTTGCAGCATTACGTTCAGCGGGGTACTATATAATAAGCCTGGGTCAGCGTGACGAGGCCATTTGTCGGTTCTCCATGCCGAGATGTCGATTGCGAACAATATCCGGATCATGCTCTTGTCCACCTAGGCCGGACGAGCCGCTTTTAGCCTAACAATGGCTCACAAGGCCATCTGTTGCAACCTTGCTGTGAGTTGTTGGACTGCGTCCTTGATCTTTCGAGTGCTCATTGGCAGTGGAACCCGGCCACCGAGAACCGAGCCGTCGACCGCGGCCATCGCATCGGACCGACCAAGCCGGTGCAAGTTGAGCGTCTGGTCAATCGCGACATTGTGGAGGATGGCCTTTTGGAGGTAGCTGCGGGAGTGGCTCTAATTCTTTGGTCCTTGGGATTACCGAAGACGGAGTCGGGGCGGATGTCCAAACCTCTCATGAATCGTAAAGGCTGGGAAGAGCTGGAACTACTGATGTCCAATAGTGCCGAGCTTGGCCGAGCTTGGCCGAGCATGATGTCCACGGTCAGCCTATGCGAGTTGGAGGCCTTGGCTAGATGTTTGCTGACGTCTGGCAGAGTCTCAAGCGGCATTCCGGTGGTGTTTCAAAACTGTAATTAGACATTAGGAATAATTGAGCCTTTGGCGAGAATCAAAGACGTCAAGTGTCACAAGATGAGAATGCCCACAACCAGCCGGGTCGAGGACAACGCTTCACGACGGCAAACGTGGGGGACTCCCCAAGGACGTAGCTCGGGCAGGGCGTTGGCAGCGCGCGTGACGACGTTGGCCGAATGCCATACCCGAGGAGGCTGGCGGCGACGGACTCGATAGTGTGGGCGTTGGCCACGTCGGGGAGGGACTGCAGTGCCACTGGCTTCGGGCCATGTAGCCAGGTCGCCGGGGGTGATCTCGTGGGGTGCTCAAAATGCTGGCGACTTCACTTTGTTCCTGTCCCTTTGTTTGCTTGTCTCTTTGTTGGAGTGAGCGATAGAGCAATTCATAGAATGAAAGCGCGCGTGCGAGGAGATATACAGTGTGTGGTGGCTCGAGCGTACGTGGAACGGCACGTGAGGGCGCACGAGGCTCGAGCCCTCACAACTCTCTCCTGGGCAGTTGGAACTTGAGAACGGCCAGGTCTAGACCGTCGCGTGTTGAGCCTTTGGAAGACCATCTACTGCCCCATGGGCCACGGCAGTGTCGGCGATGTGGGCCACTTTGGTTCTGAGTATGTCGGTTCTTGAGGACACATAGATGCGCTTATGCGTACGCGTTTACATCGGAGGCATGCCCAGCGCTGCACGTCCGCGTCGCGTCGGACATCGAGCTCGGTCGTGTCGGTCACGGTAATCGTCAATAGACCGTCCACCGGGGCTGTTAGGTCCGCACACCGGGGGTTTCACTCGTCGTAGGCATCTGTGGCTTTAGCGTTATGCTCTCAAGCCAGATGGACACGATGGAGGTACGCACGAGCAAGTCGACTCATCCTTGTCCTGCGACGCCGACTGGGTAAAACCTCCAACTGGTTCAGACACCCAAGCTTCTCCTCGACTTTTGAGAAGCCGAACCGTTTCCACCAGTGACGTCTCGTCGTGGCCGTGTTCTCGGTCGCACTTGTCGCCTCGCCCCACCTCGGAGCTAATGCCCTGGTGATCTGGCGTATTTGCTCTGGCGTATGCACACGTCTAGCCGGGACCTGGATGACCAGTTGGGGTCGTAAAGGAGCATGTGGTGGTCGCCACAGAGTGTGTGGTCACGGAGCTGTCGGCTCTTGGTCGGGGAGCTGTGGTGCTGGTCACAAGCACTGTGTGTGGTGGTTACGAGCACAGCGTGTGGTGGTCACGAGCACGGCGTGTACTGGTCGCAAGCGAGTGGGCGTGTTGTCGAGTAGCGACAATGCTGCTGTGGCCGTCGTGACCGAACATTTTGCTCGGGAGCGTGCTGTACCCGGCGTGGAGCGACGAGTGGCGCTGCTGCTGGCTCCCGGCTCCCGGCTCCACCCAAAGCGGATAGCGTTGGTACTCGAGCCATGCTGCAGCACTTGGTACACGACGCCTCCGACGGCAAAGCGGCCACGCTGACGAGGGCGCGCCGAAAACGCCCGGGGAGAGGGCGGATGCGGCGCGTGTCGTGTGTTCTGGGATGTTCCGATGGGGGTGGTGGAGTTGCTGGTGCTGGTGCTGGTGGATGAGGAGTTGATGGTACTGGTGGAAGTGGTGTTGCTAGTGTTGATGCTGGTGCGGGCCTGGAGTGCACGTTACCGCGACGTTGGTAGTTGGTGTGGTCGTCGCTGCCCCCTATCGTACGCTCACGCCCGCGTTCACCCTCTGCCTGTTGGCACTCGGTTTGTTCCGCTCGCAGGACGCCGTAATGCGATTGACTTCTGTCGTTAGCGCATTCGAGAATGTGCCTTTATGGCACACTATTATACTCACGTCCGAGCTCGGCCTTTGTAGACGCTCCGTCGGAGGGTGCCGCCAATGGTCCATTCTGGTCGAGCGCGGCGCAGGTTTGCCCGGCGAGCGACGGGTGGGAGTGTGTAGGTGAGCGACTCGATATGTGCCGCCAGTGGCGGGTTTGGCTTTCGGAGCACGTAGCAGAGGTTGCAACACGGTGTGCACAAGGAGGGGTCGTTCGCCGCGTGGACACGGCCGTTCTCAGGAACTCTGGCCGCGAGCGTGAGCTCAGGGACAGTCCAACAGCTATCGACCGTGGAGCTCGGTTTACGCCCAGGCATGAGTTTGTCCCAACTGGCGCCGTGGGAACGCCGAGAGTTAAGTTGGAAACAAGCTCCCTCAGGGCATCGACGAGGGTGTCGAAGTCGAGACTGTTTGACTCTGGCTGCGACTGGGTCGAGTTGTGGCGGGCGCTTCAGGACAGATAGAGATGGCGAGGAGTTGGGAGGGCTTTGGCGGCTTGGCTGTTGCGGACAGCTGATTCTGGTGGACCGCCTACCGCTTGGACGGGGAGGTGCTGACGGGTCAACACGGGTCAACACAGTACCCCACAAGCAGCGCACCTGGGCTGCAAAGGCTGGCGCTTTTTGACGGTTGGGGACGGCTCCGCCTCCTGCGGGTTACTCACCGTTTGGAGACGCTGCTGATGGACGGGTCAGTCGCTGCTGGTGGGTCAGTCATTGTGCCACGACCCTCTCACTCGTCCATCCCTGGCGGCAGCTGGCGGGGCACTTGCTTGGCCCAGCGCCGTTGGTAACGTGGTCTATCATCGACCAGATCGCGAGAGGTAGGGTAGTGATGAAGAGATGAAGAGAGCGAGGTAGCCACAAGGCGCATAAGTCAGTGCAACAGTGCTCGGTTAGGCGTTGAAGCATCTACGACCTGGCTGCGAGGCCCAGCGGACGCTTGCATGCATTCCGTGCTTACGTCATTGTGTCACGTGCCGGCCCAGTTTCGTGGCCATCATCATCATGCTCATCCCTACGCCTCACCTCTCCTGCGTCCTGCGATCCTGGCCGCAACTTGTTGAATTGTTGGTTTGCGTTCGGCAACAGCGTGAAGCGCAACAAGCCTAGACGCTCACCAAAGACGCCGTTGTGGTTGAGGATACAAGTATTGGATCGTGTGGCGGCGGTAGTAGGCCTGTACTTAGGAGACGTTGGCCAACGTTTGCCCTGCCTCGACCTCAACGTTGGCGCGACCCCATGTGTCGACCAGCCATTGATCGAATCGTATAATCATAATACAGCGACACTCATCATGAGCCTTCTGCATGGTGTGGATGGTGTGGATGGTCTACATGGTGTGGTTGTTGTCCTTTACCCCAAGCATGCCAAGAATCGCTTTCGATTCCTCTGCGCTTGGACCGCATCGCTTGGACCGCCTTTGCACTGACCGCTTCGCGTTGGGGGTCTACAATGCTGAGCGGCCAAACCGCCTTCTTCCCCCCCGCTTCCGTTTTTTCGCCTCCCACCACTTCCACCATAGCCACCATGCCACGCACCACCCACCTCGCTTCATCCACAGATGCTCACACGACAAGACCCTCTTTAGACGTTGGCCGCAGTTCCAAAGACGGGGCAAAATATATCACATGATGAATATGAACTACCAATACTTGGCAGGGAGGCGGTACAAGAGGAATAACAATGCACAGGGTAACCGATAGGCGTGGTCGGGTGGTTGGAACTGGAGAGCGGCGAGAAGGGTGAAGACGCAGGGGTGGAGAAGAAGCACAGCGACTAGACGACTTGACGTTTAGCAGCGGGTGACGAGCTCGTGATGGCGACGACTGGATGCGGAGGACTTGAGGATGCACGCGACGTGTTGTTGTCGCTACATGCCAGTGCGGCGGGGCCAAACCCAAACGGTGTGACGGGGGCGACGCCTCGCCTCGTCGTACTCGGAGCGATAGCCGGCAGGACGCGCACGCTTGTGAGTCCTGTCGGTCGCAGCAGCCGTGACCTCATCCTTGTCGTCCGCTGAGAGGTCAATGACAGTGTAGCGGCTCCCACCCTCTACTGTCAGGTCGATGGGATGGTCGGCACAGTCCCCTTCCCGCATGACGGCGGTTGTAGGGGCCCTCGCCTGCTCCGTCACCGCGGGGGTCGCGGGGGGCATCGCCTGCTCCGTCACCGCGGGGGTCGCGGGGGGCATCGCCTGCTCCGCCACGGTGGCGGTCGCGGGGGGCACGGCCTGCTCTATCTCCTCCTCCTCCTCGTGGTGTCGTCCGACAGTACGCATCCATAGGGGCACAGTGCGCGCATAGATAGTGAACGGGTCCGCCGCGTCCTCTGCCCCCTCCGCCTCCTCGTGGCGTTGTCCGACAACGGGCCCAGTGCGCGCATAGAACGTGAACGGGTCCGCCTCGTCCTCATCGTCGAGGACCATGCCGATCTCGCCCTCATTGACCGGTTCGGCCGCCTCGGCGACGATGCTGTCGTTGTCGACTAAGAGCACCAGGGGGCCATTTACGTGGTACGGGTGGAACTGGCCCTCATCGTCCAGGTCCGCCAAGCCGTTGTGGAGGACGCCGCTGGCATCGTAGAAGTCACCGACCTCGCCCGCGCGAGTGACGTCCGGTTCGCCGGTCTCGTCATCGTCGCTGTCGTGAGGCTGGTAGGTGTTGGCGAGGCCATTCGGCGCCCCCTCGGCCTCCTCTGGAAAGGCAAGTTGGCGGCACAGCGGGCAGCTCTTCGGGTGGCCCTTTGCTGCGAGCTCCATAAACCATGTCCAAATACACGTGAGGTGAAAAGTGTGACCTGGTCATCGTTAGCATCATCGCTACTGTTACAAAGGCAGCCAGCTCACCACATGTCTGGACGGGCTCTGTGGCGAACCCGAGGCGTTCCCTACAAATAGGACAACAATCTTCCTCGTCAGACGACAGCATCGTGTCTTGCGGTGCGCCGGGGGCGGTGGTCGAGCCTGTCGGAGGGGCGTGCTCAATGGCACTTTGGGGAACAGGTCAGGAGGGGGAGGGGGGGGGGGTGAACCGGAAGTGACGGCGCGCACAGTGGTAGCTGGTGGGAACTGTGGCAGGTGAGTGATTGCTGGGATGAAAATGATGTGACGTACAAGGTCGGGTCCTCGAGCCGTAAAGCAAGCAAAGATCCACTGTTGTTCAACGAATGTACGAGCAGGAGGACAATAGCGTTGACGGGCCCTCGTTTTGTGGTTTAGGACGACAACGATGGCGTGGCGGACGCATTGCGTGTCATGGTGACCAAAACGCCGACATGTGGCTAATCGTCGAGCATGCCGTGTTGGGCGTTAGGGGGCGCGACTCCGGCGGTGCTGCAATGAACGGCGGGGTGGCGCCGTGTTGGGTGCTGGCGCGCTGGGGTGGTGGTAATCTTAACCGTACCGTAGACGGGGGGGACCTCGTCTTGTGGATGGATGGAGGGGTCACATGCCCGGTGGTGCAGGTAGTCTTAGTGTCGTAAGTAGTCTTCTTCGTGCAGCTTTGTCAGAGGAGGGAGACCATGAGCCCGGTGTCGGTCATCCCGAAGCGATGGGCGTTGCATGGCGGCGGTGGCAGGAATGGCGAGGAGCGGGAGGATGGGGAGCTGGGGAGCTCGAGAATGGTCGATTGGCACCCAATAGTCGTGGTCAGCGATGGTGTTCAGAGCCGAGCAGGGTGCAAGCAGGCAAGTGGTCATTGGTGTTGGTTGGTGGAATGAGAGGAAATGAAAGATGGAGTTCGTGCAACGACGGGTCATGTCCCAAGTCGCTTGATTGCCTGGCAGGTGCGAGCAAGGTACTGATAACGTGGTCCAATATATACACGACATTGGCACAGAGATTGCCACGCGGGCCGGGAGCAAATCAAATGACCCAACCTCCACTCGGCGAGCCACGCGACCGGCGACCACGGACCAAACATGTAAACATCCATGGCGCTGTAGCATGTAGCATGTAATCCCCAAGCACCTACGGTAAGCACCTGAGTAGATGCACCAGGGACTGCGTTCACCGCGCGCGCATTCCAGAAGTCAAGTACACGCCCTCGCGTACTCGGCTACTATTAGCTCATGAGCTCAGTAGCTCAGCCGCATGGTGGCGATGTCCGTCAACTCGCCACCTTTACATTCGCGCGCTCATGTCCCCGTCAAGTCTTTGGGCAGGCCACCGGTCACCACCAGGTATACTCCAATCTCTAATCCCACGCCGAACTTATCCCCCGCTCACTAGCCCACGCCCACGAGGACCTCATTCAGCGCGCCCCGCATTGCCTCTCGTAGCTCTTGAAGGTCGCCACCTGCTCGGGAGAGCATCACACAGTAGCGGGCCACATAGCCACGAATAAACCACCACACGAGAAACCACCACACGAGAAGCCACTGCACGAGAAACCACCACACGAGACGCCATCCCAATTCTTTCGCGCCTCTTCATCTTACATCACTCTCCTCCCTGTGAGTGCAGCCCCTGAGGCGGCCCTGCTCCAGTCACGGCCACCACCCGAATGTCATGTCCCCGGCGAAGACAAGTTGCGTTCCGAGGAGCGATGTCGTGGTCCTCCCCGGGCTGCAGCCGGGTTGCTGGACACAAGGTCCGCGGCCACGGCAGAGGAGCTCGTTGCGCGCAGAAGAGGAGGCAGAGGATCAGGATGAGGACGCCGCAGGTGGAGGGCGGATATGTGGCCTTAGTAGAGGCGTCGACAACGCCCCCGGTCTGCACTGGTGTGGTGGATCTAGGAGCGCCAATACAAGTACCACACTCACCAGCACATACGAGGGGCACAACGGTGTGTGCGGTGTGTTGTTGAGGGCGGGGGCGATGCGCGCGCATCACGCGTGGAGCACCGCTAGCCGCGTGAACACGCACTACCATCTGGCCGCATCGACTACCAGAATAGAGGAGTGCTCGGACGAGGCCCGCCCTGCGGGTTATGGCGACAATGCCTCGGGCACGGAGGGAGAGGGAACAGAGATGGCGTGAACTGGAGACAACTGTGAGTCACTGGGGCTGGGGCCATTGAGCGACTGGCGGAGCATGCTGGGAAACAGAGGGTGTGAGTGTTGGGACAGTCCAACAGTGGTAGGGCGAGAATGTTGTGAGATGGGTGAAGGGGGTAGTGGGGAAGTAGCGTGAGGTGCGACAGGCTGGCGACTCGGGAGTGGCCGCCAGCCGTCGTCGTGCGGCTGGGCGGAAAATGCTCAACTCGATGCTTGAATGGGGGGTGTGCTTTGGCGGCAGTATTGGTAGTATTGGCAGACGAGCTTCGAGCATGCGGATGGGTTGCAGCATGCGGCACGCAGCATGCAGCTTTCAGAACGCGGTCCCAGCCTCCCGAGGGTGGCCCACCGCCCCGTCGGGCGCGGAAAACGTGTCTGGACGGACATGGGCGGATCTCCGCTGCCAGTTGACCGTCTGGAGACGTCGGATCCCCCGCCTGGCTCGCGTCTCCAGACGTCGCCACTGGAAACGGAAGCAAAATAACATTTCGAAATTCGCGGCTCCACCCTGCGCCGCGCACCCGTCTGAGGTGGTCCTCCAGGCCGGGAAAGGGTGCATGTGTTGCTGAATAGCTGTTTTGCAGAGTACCATGCATGTTGTGTAGGATGTCAACAATGTGTTAAAGTGACAGATGAGGATGTTGGATGCTTGGGGGTGTTGCCCTCATTGAGAGATGGATGTCCCATCTGCGCGAACCAAACAAACAAACAAGCAGGCGGGGGAATTCTGGCGAAAATGACGTAGATGCCGGTGGCTGGTTACATAACCCTGAAAATGTTGCTGGCTCGCTGGCTCACCCCTCGTGTTCGCGACGTCGCATCCTTCCTTCCCTCTTTCTCTCTACCATCCACCCCGACACCAATACGGCGTCACCGCCTCGCTCGCTCCCTGGAGTAGCTCGAGGGCCCTCTTCCCGCATCGCGCGACGGACATCCTCTGTGAGGGCGGTGGATGAGGTTGCGTTTGGCATGTCGCCAGCCAACCACCTTGTTGGGCAGGCGCGCAATCACACAGCATGTGGGATGGTGCACGCTTCACTATCCGACCCCTCTTTCCTGGTCGGAGTTCGATTCGCGTCGATTGAGCTCCAGATGGGGGAGGCGCGTACCGGTATGTGGAGCTTCACTTGGCCACGGGTGTATGGGCATGAGACAGTGGGGTACCGTGGGGTCGTCACCATCCGACACCTTTTCTCCTGGCCGGGCTTGCAAACTGCGGGGATTGTACCACGCAGAGTGCATTCCAGATGGGGAAGGGTCGCACCGGTACGTGAACCTCCACTGAACCACTTGTCCATGGCCCCTTTGCGTCCCCGGCCGCAGTGATCTTTGGCCGTGCGTTGTGCGATCACATTCCGACACTGCTCTCCTGGTCTGGGTGTAATGGCGCCTCTTACACTCGATGGAGAGTTGTGGACCGGGGTGTTGAGTGACACTACACACAGCCGAGTCACCGTCGGTATTACAGGTCCCCTAAGGGTTTGAGCGCTCTGAAGTGCAAGAGGATGTGGGTGGGTTGGTGGGACATCATCCTCTCTTCTGATTTTACTCGGGAGATTTTGCACCAGAGCGCAGCCTGGCTGCCTTGGGAGGCGGCCGTTGGCTGGGTGGATGTGACATTTGGGTCGCTGCTCAGCAACCCACGTTCCGCACCACTCGCGGCTGGTTAACGACCAGGTGATGTTCCGTCTGGCGGGGCATTGCGAGGAGCTGCGGAAGGAAGGTGTAAAGATGTATATATTTTCCTCGTGTGAGTCTCATCTTTCCTTCAAAAATCATAACAGCTGCTGCCGTTCGTCTTCCAGGTTCCAGTCCCGTTTGCCCAGGGGCGCGGCTTGCCGTCTGCCTCAGCCGCCGCTCAACCCGACGCCTATCACGTCCACTCGTCCCGCTACATACCGCACGCAAGTCTCACGCCTGCTGTCCGCCGCCCCCAGGCCGACAAGTGCTTCAACCAGCCACCTCTTCCACCTCGCTCTCCTGCTCCCGCCATTGATAAGCTCTGGTCTTGTGGTGTGTGCCCACGCAACTTTGGCATATCAGTCTTGGTACTTGCATCCCATCTTCTAAAGTCCAACTTTAACTGCTCTCCTTCCTACCCGCTCTACCTCTCCGCCGGCCTACGCATCCCGGCCAACATCGCCCTGCAGCTGCTGCCGCAACCTATTCGACACGAGCAGCTGCCTCTGGAAGTTGTTTTCCGATTGCATCCACTTGTCGGCCAGGAAGACGAGCCGCCCATTCATATTCTCGGCCTCCGCCCGGCTCTCAGCCAACTCAGCCAACTCAGCCTCGAGCGCGGCTATTCTTGCGTCGCGCGCGGCGAGTCTCTCACGCAGCTGCCGGTTCTCGAGGTCGCGCTCCGCCAGGCGCTGACGCCGCCCAACACTGGTGGCTGTTAATTTGTCGATTTCCGCCTGGAGGTCGCCTATGATCGTCTGCATGGGTGGGGGTGAGTCGGGTGTTTCGGATCGCCACTGGGTGGGGGCGGGAGGAGAGACCGGGGCCCGAGTGTGGGTGGGGGTGGGAGTGTGCGCGGGGGTGGGAGTGTGCGCGGGGGTGGAAGTGTGCGCGGGGGCGCGGGCACGGGGGCGGGCGTGCTCGGGGGCAGTGGTGACGCGGGCGGGCGGGGGCGCGGGGGAGGGGTGTGGGGAGGAGGCGCGCGAAGGCGATTGGGATGTGTCTCGTTGCCGCAGTGTGGGCAAGCAGGGATCCCGGGCGTCGTTGCCATTGACACTGGTGCCAACGCTGGGGTTGGGGCGTTTAGCGGCCGATGCCTCTGGGCCTGCGGTGCCGTGGGCGTTGGCGTCGGCATTGGGGTGGTGTCTCGCAGAGCCCGCCTTTCGGCTTGGACATGGACCAGCGTCGGGGCGTTGATGCAGGGACGTGTCCGACTCGCGGGGCCGTTTGACGCCCCTGTTGAGTGGAGAAAGGGAGGCTGTCACCGACGCCGACGCCGCGCCGGACCCGGACCCACAAGCGAGTTGAGGGGTGTGTACGCGCGACAGTGAATCTGACCGGTAATGGACGGTGCGGGTCGACACAGCCGTCCTGGGTGTACGAGCTCCGGCGGCTTGCTTTTGCTTGCCCTTGAGTGAGGCAGTCGATTGGGGGTGGGCCTTTTCTTTTCCTTTGCCCTTGGAGTTGGAGTTGGAGTGTAAGGCAGGAGTCGCGCTGGAAGCATTTTGGCCACGCTGCTCGGCTTGCTGAGGGGGCTCGTCATCGCTTACTTGGTCTCCATCGTGGCCCGTGTCGACTAGGATGGGCTCGTTGTTGTGGTCCTCGCTCTGGTTGTCCATGTTGTCTTCGCTGTTCTCGTGATTGGCATCGTCCTCGTTGTCCGCGTTGTCCTCGTATTCGATGTTGTTCTGCCTGTCCTGCTCGTCCCGCTCCGACTCTGACTTGGCGTCCGATATGCTCTTGCGCTTCATGGCGGCCGCGCGCCGCCGTTCGTCCGCCGCCTTTTTCTGCCCGTCGTCAGCTCTATTCATCGCGTACACCATGAAGCCTTGATGTCATCCCCGACCCAGTTCCAGCACCCAGCACCCATCCCTTCAGCGCCCGGCACCGTTCCTCAAATCCTCCCTGTCCCCCCGTCTTCGCAATATACCATGCCGTACTCTTACTCACCATCCCCTTCTTGTCAGCCTTTACGAGCCGGAACACACGCTCCTCCTCATCCCACTCCCATTCCCGCCGCTTGTTGTACAACGACATGTAACAGCTTTTGCAGTGTTTCCGGCACGCCCAGCACGCCGCCGAGCGGTAACGCCCGGGCAGGGAGCCGCCGAAGAATGCGCTCAGCAAGCATTCGTCGGGTTCGCAACGGTCACAGCACCAGTCTTCGCTCCTGCGCTCGATGTTAGTAAATGGAAAAGGGTAAAGCGATCAAGAAAGGCGGCGCGGCAATCACAGGCTCCAAATCGTATCCCGCAGCACGCCCTACTTGCTCACCGGTACCACTGCTGGCGGTAATCATACTTGTTGGTCGCCTGGAAGCCAAAGTACTCCATAGTTTGCCCGCTCACTTGCTCATTGAAGCCCAACGCCGTCGCGGGCGGGGGCGGGGTCGGTGGCGCTTTGGGGCGCGCTTTAGCGCGTTCTTCGTGCTGGCTCATAGTGGCGGTTGGCGTTGAAGTGTGCGGGAGAGACGGGACCAGGTATGATAGCACGAGTGGATGGGTCGGTCGGTCTGGATGCAGTCGATGGATGGGGCAGGGTAGACTAGATGGATAAGAGAGTAGAGAGGCAGAACTGCGGGGTATCGGAGAATCGAGTTCGTTCTTGGCAGGCTCGTCGTCATTGGCCAGCGTAATTTGATTCCGTCGGCGCTGATTCCGCAATCTCCGAATCTCTGGGCAAGTGGCAATTCTCATGCACGGGACGAGCAGGATTGCAGCACTCCAAGAAGATAATGCATACATACCAGGGCTAGCTACAAATGTACTCTATCAATCGATGTGCAACGACGACCTCCGTGACTTTCAAGATGCTCCCTCCTCACGGTATCTCCTGCGTATCGAACCTCGGCACATCAACTCATGCCCCACTCAGCAATAACAGCAAGTCGGCATTCTCCGAACCCACGGCCAAGTTCAACGCCGCCGAGAGCGGGGGCAAAAACACGTGGAATCCACGCTGCAAACAGTCCCACGCTCGCCCCCAATTTGGCTCAAACCATGACGTACATGCTTGTCGCCCGGAGATGCACGATCGCCAGAATGTTTGGCCTCGATGCATTGCTCCATCTCGTTTCGCCCGTCTTCCGGCATCTCCCATCTGCCCATTACTACTTGAGACTACCACAACCAAACCCCCGTTGTACGACATGCATCTGAGCCATTGCCAGGCCCTAATGGCGCCCATCGTGATGCATGGTCATTCGAACAGACGCGACGTGATTAAGTTACGGATTCTTGTTCTGCCGTTGATAACACCGCGTATCGGCCGCAAAGTCCATGCCCGAGTGACCGTGGCTCGTGGTCAACAGCGGTGGCACAAAACTGGAATGTCTCTCTCCACAGCACGCCCGCGCCGGTACGCCGGTGCACGTCTATTGTCATGTTACTGCCCTACCGTAAACTACACACACTGCCACGCACTGCCACATGCCACATTGTCCAAAGGGTGTAGTGAAGACAAAGTGTTCCTCACAACAGCCATCCCTCGTCTACCACCGCCTTCCCTCGCCAATTCTCACACCTTGTGTCATCCATCACACCCCTTCCCCTTCTTCCTCGTCTCATCCATCACACCATCCTTCCCCTGATGTCTCATCTCCACCTCACACACTCGACAACCACCACAATGCCCCCCGACGACGCCACCGCACTGCAACTCCTCCAGATTCATGTGGTCCATAGCCAGGGCAAGATCGTCGACGAGGAAGGTCGCACAAGCGGCGCGCCCTCTCGACACCTCGCCAAGTTTGCACTGACAGCTCTACAAAAGCCTGGGAATACCACAACGCCCTGCTCGACAAGCGGTCCCCTACCACACCTGAACCCGCCGTCTCGTCGCCCCTCAACGACGGTTGGGGCTGGGAGAGCAAGGTGCCTTCCTCGCTCTGGGTCAAACTCTCTCCAACCCCAACGACACCCTGGCTCAGACCACATCTCGCCGCACGAACAACGCCATGCAGGCCGCGGGGTTACAGTCATCCTCCCGCGCTCCATCTTTCTTTCTCTCGGGCACCGTCTTCCCGGCCCCCGTGCAGTCCCTTTCACCCCATCGGGCACACAGGCTGTTGCGCACTCCACCGTGAGCTTTACAGGGCAGCGCAGCGCGGTGGTCGTCACAGAGTGGTCCAAACATACATCAGAGGTAGTAACTCAGAACACGTGCGACCTAACACGTTGTCGGTAGACCACAATCGATCACGCATGATGGGTACAAATTAAGAATAGCCTCTACTTTTTGAGGGACACCCGCGAGCTCCCCCGCTTCTCCACCGCCAGGTATCCGTTCGGTGGCGCTCAAAAGATCAATGTTGTTGTCACCGTAGTACCGAAGACAACCGAATCTGCGCACCCGACTGCAGTTCCGCGGCCCAAGCTGGGGTCGTCTTCACCATGCCTCGCCTCTTCGTCAATGCCCTCCTTGACCTGGACGCAGCCGCATGCTTTGCCTACCGTAACGAAGATCAAGACGGTGATACGTACCCAGGTTTGAGCATGGCTGGTTGTCCTCCGTCTGACTCTTGGTGGTGTCAAGGTTATCACCACCGCCCTCATCCCCCCTCGTCCATCCACGCGCAAAGCCAACCTCGAGACAATATCACAGGCCCAGAGATGGCGCGACAACCGGTGGCACGGGTGACTCACGAAAGATGGTGGTATCCTCGAGCGGAATCAACTGGCCCCGAATATTATCGAGTGTTAGCAGCTGGTCGACGCTCGCGCCGTCGTCAAGTTCATCGACGTCACGATCGAGGGTTGGATGGGGAAGGTAGGGAGAGGGGTGCGGCGGGGCGCTTCATGGAGACTGCGAGGCTGGTATTGTAGACGCAGGTGGCCGTAATAAGATCCAGGCGATTACCGGTATGCTGTGCTGAACGATTGGGCGTCGTGAGAGTCGCAGCCTCATCGAGGCTAGAGCGATTAGCGCGAAAGCCAACAGCTCAACAGCCACTGGCCATATAGTGATACTGGGGTATGTCGTCGGGGGTTCAAGACCGCGAGATCAAGTTATTTTACTTTATTTTGTTTGGGCAGGCCAATATCACGCCTCCCGCCCTTTTAGAGTGCCATTGTTTTTGCCACTTTCCGTGTAGTTACAGTTCCGCATGAGCAGTGTCCTTCAACGCAGTCGTACCCGGACGAGTGAATGCACTTGTCCGCTCGACGGCATCCGCACCTCTAACCTACATTTTGAACCGCTGCCCTCTTCCTTTGCTCATCCTGGACTGTCATGAGCGCCAAGCCAGCGAGTCCACAACCGGAGCCACGAGTTGTCACTCACGTGGCTTGCTCCGTGTCAACTTGAACGGAGACATCGCTAGGCTCCGAGGGACCGTATCGGCGTCGCATGACGGGACTGCTGCCAAGCTCCTTGCTATGGGGCCGACGGAAGGGCCTCAGAGTACAAAGGAACTATGACGATGCTACTTGTACCTTGCAGACAGAGGCATGTTTGGAGCGTGACCCAATGTCACCGCATTGTATCTTGTTGTCAGCAGCACGTGGCCGAGAAACAAAGCCAGTCGCGGTCGAGAGTTCGGAATCGAGGCGAACCTAGTCACCTGAAAGCGGCAAGACTAAGTCGGGCCAATAGGATGGTCCAGAGGGGGTATCCCCCCCAAGCCATAGTGGTTGTACGATAAGCGCATTCAGTCCACGGATTCAACCTTTGCATGAAAGTGCGGCATGTAATGTCTTGGCTGATGAACCCCTGATTGATGAAATTACTATACATTGGCCGCGATGGTCCCAAGACGCCCGGCAGGTGGCCAGATGCAAGGGCGTCTCCATAGAGAGGTGGGCACTACCGGTAAGTTGACACTGACCTCCATTTTGAGAACGCGCGGGTGGGGTGGGAAATTCAGATTCTAGATAGGCCGTCCTGCTTGACGAGGGTAAAACGTATCGGACAAGAGGTACGACAACGCGTTTGGACAAGAGGGGGCAACAAAACTCCCTAATCGCCACATTTGAATGTTCCCGTTTGAAAAAGCCCATGTAGGAAAGGAATTTGCAGTCGCCATGGCTTTGCTGCACCGGTTACACATCCCCATAGTGTTCACACAACGGGGCAGCTCGTTGGATCCTGGCATGCCTGATCCAGCCAGTCGAATGATTTCGGTGGCGTGAATTGGGATGGTGTGTGGCTGTGACCATTTGGTGTGTGGAGACAGGGCATACATACTCAAGCACAGCTCTTCCTAGCCAGTAGCTGTCGCCATTCCACTCGCACAGATCACAGAGATGCATTGCCACAGGAAAAACCTTGCGGCAACCACTTGAGGTACAAACTCGGTTCGTTCGGGCTTTGCGGTGTAGCAACCTCTCTTGGACTTTGGACCACCACAGGTATCGTCATACATTTTTACCATCATTATCACCTTCCCCCTCGGCTTGATGTGGCGCTCCCTGTTAGCAGCGCGTTTGAGACCTTCTTGTTCGCCCCCTAGCCAACCTCACCACTACCTGGGACGCCACCCTTACAATCCAGTCCTCACGCGGCACCCATCTCCAATACGGCCAAGCATCCCCAGAGGCCGCCACCGGGAATGCCTAGGAGTGCAGCAATGCTGCAACCACCAATGAGAAGTGGTGGAGAGGACCGATGCGACGGAGTATAGCGACGCCGTGTCAACACATGAGAAGGTGTGTCACAGGCGAGCTCGGATCGGCGTCGATTCATACAACGGCGACCCCGAAATGGTCAGTTGTCCTTGGGGCCCACAGCTGTCATTGACCTGCTCTGGAAACATCCGCGCGTGCAGCATTGGGTGGCGGAAAAGCAATGTAGGCGACGAGCAGCAGGACCATAGAGACTCTCACTTTATCAGATCTTTCCTATGATCTAGTTATTCCTTGTCCACGACTCCTGTCTAGGAAATAGTGACAACCGCTCTGCCTAGCACACGGGTGTATTCCCTCTCTGGATGTGCGACCAGCCACGACGACTGGTCCGTGGCAGTGGTAGTTCGTGTTAGTTGAAGTTCAGCCTGCGCGACACATGCTGAGAGAAGGGGTACTGGGGCGATTGTAAATGCCCGACCCCCCTATCACACTTTTCTAAGTGTGTAAAAGAAGTATTTGAGCACATTGGATGCATTGGATGACCGAGGCTGCGACGAAAACCATAACAATGTACCTTGTTTGGGTGGCTCCGAAATTAATTGAAGCTTTGTCCTCTGGTCAGTCGGCAAAGTGTCGCGAAATCCCACGCGAAGGGGACCTGCTTCACCACGGGCCTTTGATGACCTCTTGCGCGAGGTAGTATTGTGAGTGTGGCGCTTCAATGCTTGAGTATTGGGACTAAGAAACGATGACTGGCTACGCTCCTGCGCATGCGCGGGTAAGTGTAGGTGAGATGCAAGAGACAAGCTTGTAGCACGGCTGGACAGTTGGAGCCTGTCGTGTGCCTCCTGCCTCACAGGCAACATATTAATGGTCTAAAGGCCACAGCTAGCCTCGCTGCGCTCGCCCGAGTTACCACAGGATCAACAATTGCTGATGGAAGTCGAGCTTGAAAGCATGGCGGGACAGTAGATACTGTACCAGAAGGAATGCACAATGCATGGACTGGTGATGGGGAGCACGATGATGGGAGGGGACAGGTTGAATGAGGTGGAACGTTTTACTCTCGTGCTCGTGGAGCCAGAGACGAGGATGTGTCAATGGTCCACAGGCCGGCCATATCGCTGTTCATATTCAGCACTACACTGCGCTCACAACCTACCTGCTCGAGATGTCGATTCGCTGTGGGTAGACTTTTCAACAAGGGCGGGTCAACGGTGTTCAACTCTGCGGCAGAAGTGTACAGCACCCACAAATACGGGTTTTCCTGGAAGCGATCCAAGCCGCGCGTGGAGAGGAAGTGAGAACAGGGTGTCAGGTGAGTTCGATGAATTACAGTAGCTTGTACCTCGGTCGTATCACCACCTCCAGAAGCCAACTGCGGCTGAGCTCACTTCGCAGACTGGCCAACTTCTGACGGTCAACTAACCTTGGATCAGTCGTAGACGACATTCTTGACGGCTTCCTTATTCATCTCGCGCCGGTATTGTTGATGAGAATGTAGAACATTTCGAATAGGACACCACCTGGATCTGGATGCTAGTTGTCGTCTTGCTCTTGCCCCTGCAATATCATTGTCGGGTCAGTAAACTACTACTTTAGCACATCCACAAACATTAACAGTGCAATAGAACGGTGGCACAGTGTGACGGGAAGCAAGTGAGGTTGGTTTCATCATACTCGGCAGTTTCAAAAGTCATGCTCTGCGGAAAGTGTGGAAGAAAGCACAGCCACATTGGCGTTAGGAAGCATCAACCGCCGGTCCTGCATGATGCACAAGATTCTCTTGATTTACATCTTGTCTACGTTGGGATCTTAACGGGATATGGATTATGTGGGGTGCTGAGTAGGTGGTGGTGATCCACCGTTATGCCCGTCTGGGACTGCCGTTGGCAACAAGGTCTGGTTGTTCGAGTCACGACGATCGCCGCGCCCGCGGACACCACCGCTACCACCAGTACGACCACTACCCCCACCACGACCACTACTCCCACCACCGCCACGTCCAACGCCACGCCCAACCCCATGCCCACCGCCACGTCCACCCCCACGCCCACCCCCTCGCTCACGCCCATCACTTCTGCCTGCTTGCCTCCCACGGACATGAGCTCTATAGGAGAACCCATCGGGCGAAGGCCCTGGGGCTTGGGACCGCAGACGGGTATTGGGTGGGACCGGCATGGGCGAGTGCTGTGGGCGATTTGGTTGGATGTCGGGTGACGATGAACGAGCTGCACTCCATTTTTCAACCATAGCAGCAAATTCGAGATCTGTAGCGTTCGAGGACGCATGCAATTGGGCGCGAAGCATCTCGGTCTCGACACGCATCTTGTCGATGCGGAGAATATCGTTGAGCATGTCGCGCGGCATCGGTGGCGCCGAGATAATCTGGATCCGGTCCTCGTTACTGAGGCCTAGAAGACTTAGCGGAAAGTGAGAAGCCGTTCCCGAACTTCGAGGTTTTGAAGTGGTAGCCACACATTCCTTGGTAGGTGGAATGCTGTGGCGCACGATTGAGGGACCGGGGGAGAACATCTTCGAGTCGTCTGTGGTCGAAGCGTGGGTCTGCTGTGGAGTCGGGTTGAGCTCCGGAGTAGGTAGACGATTTTGCCGCTTCCTTGGACCATCGCTGCTCTGCGAACGCTTCTTGCGTTTACGCTGGTCGATTCCACGTTCCCCCGAATGCCCAGAGGCGTCCGTATCGTCGAGCTTGGAAGCGGAAACGGTCGTCTTCTGTGGCTTGGGGTCGAGAGGTCGATCCTCCGGCGGAATGGTTGCTTTCGGCGTAGCAGCCTTAGCAGGAATGACTGATTCTTGTGCCGGTGACACCAGTGGAGGGCAGGTGTCTGTTTCACGCTGGGGAATGGGCGCGATCTGTGGTGTCCACGTCGGTGGGCGCGAGTCTGCCGCGACCGAGGCAGATTGTTGGGAGGCTCTTTTGTGCCCCGAATGCTCGGTGGTATCCGTGTCGTCCGGCTTGGAAGCGGACCCGGTCGTCGGTTGTGTCTTGGGGTCGTGGGATCGATCTTCCTCCTGGGGAATGGCTACTGCCGGCGTAGTAGCCTTAGCAGGAACGACTGATTCTTGCGCCGGTAACGTCAGAGGAGGGCGACTCTGTTCTTCACGACGTGGAGCGTGCGCAATCTGTGGTGTCGGCGTCGGTGGACGCGACGGGGCGGCGACCGAGGGCGAGTGTTGCGAGGGTGTGTTCTGCGCATTCTCCAAGCCTGCACCGAGGTCGACCTGGAAGGCATCGGTCTCTGGGAGATCGGGCTGGTTGTTGTCGAAAACAGGGGAGGCGCTTTCGGGTGACTCACCGCCTCGGCCAACTGGCATATCGTCATCCGCTGTGTCATGCGACATCAGTCGGACAGGAGATCCCCGAACCGACTCCTGGGGCTCCTCGGTGCTGTTGGGCTGGTCGTGAAAGTCGTGGGGACAGTTCGAATCAGCGTGGAGGGGGCCGTGGATGATGTTGTTGTCGGTACCGATACTCCAATCCCGCCCCGATAGGCTGCATTTGCCGCAGGCGGTCGCGGTGCAGCGGAGACAGCTGGTGGAGAAGTACACGCCGCTGGCCACGGGACCACGTAGCAGCGGCCACTGACAGGGTGCGCCAACTTCCCTACAAAGGTCGCACATACACCTCATGGGGGCACTGAGAGGTCAGTTGCCTTGATACTTGCTTGATGCCGAAGGGGAAGAGGACAAGGGCGGGGAGTGATGTCATGTTGGGGCCAAAGTGTTTATCACGAAAGACGAGACAACATACCAGAAGTAGGTGGCGGCGTCCCCACTGCCTAGCGAAGTAAAGTGGGCGAGCTGCATGACATTTCGCACGGCCGCAATGTTGTCGAGCCGTGCTTGCTCGTCCTCGTCGTCAAGATAAACGGGCCGTATGATTTTGGCCTTCATGGTGATTGTTAGGGATGTCAATGTAGTGAATGATCAAAGCAGTGTGATGTGATGCATGTGATGTCGTGTCGTTGTGTCGCTACCATGTCGGTCGTGGGAGAAGCCGAAGCCAAAATGCACAAAGCCACAATAAGCCTCCGTCGTGTAAACGCGTGTGCGAGGATTCACGCCCCGGAGTCAACCGTGGCAAACTCGCGCGACACCCTCCACCTCTGCCACAACGTATCCTCATCCTTGTCGACTCGAGTTGAAGAGCGTGACACACTTGTTTCTCCACCTACCGTCTTCCTGCACCCAACCGCTTCCACACCTTCGCGAAGGCACGTTGCCGCCTGCTCCGACAATGTCGTCCTCGCTGTCTAAGGAGGACAGGGACCTCCTCAAAGCCGCAAAGGCCGAGGTGGATCGTCATTACGGTCCCGGCTCGTTTGTCACCGACGAGTTCATGGTCAACGTAGGGTACACGCAAGTGTCCAAGATAACAAGCACCCAGTCGCTGTTTCAGTACGTTAGCCCCAACGGGTTCTGCAGAGGGTTTTTTGCACTCTCTGAGGCTAGCTGAATGCGCTAGTAGACTAACTCATAGGGCGCTCACGCCTTGCTCGGCTTGCCAAACGGCGGGCAAGGAGTGCCACGTGTTTGCCCTCAAGCACACCAATGTCCCGCAAGTCTTCCGCCAACAAGCATGCTTCATCTGCTGGCGTGGAACTTCGGGTAAGGCCCAAGGCGGATGCAACACGATTGGCGATTTTCGGTTCCACTGGGACCAAGAATTACTCGAGCGCGTCGAATCCGAGAGCGAGGGCGGCAACGACCAGCCACGAGGAAAGCCACGTCGTAAAAGGCCGTCCAAGGTGGGCCGTCTCGCTGTGTCAAGTTTGTGGAACCTTGGACTGACCTGTCAGCAGAAGCGCAAAAGGCGCAATGAAGATGGAGAGAGTGCGAGCACGAGGTCGTTATTCAGTGTTGTCGGCCGCGTCAAGAGCACGAGAAACGGCATGGCCCTCAGCCTCACCCGCAAGGATGATGGGGCGGAGTAAACATCAAGGAGAGAGCTATAAGGTGAGAGATACAATACATCCATTCGTGAACTAACGGGATAGGTTCCTAACTGCATGAAAAGCTGTGCAAGACTGCGTACCCCGATCCCACACTGTTGAGTTTTTTTGGACAACTCACGGCGCGGCGGCGGGCGTAGCGGGGGCGGCAAACGCTTCCCAGGGGGCCCCGTCTGCCATCTGCCGTCTACTACCATCTGTCAACTACCTCCCCCGGGCGCCAGCTCGCCCGCAGCTCCAGCCTCAAGGTGTCCGAGCTAAAACACACCGAAATTGTCCACACGGCCACTGTCCACTTTGTCGCCACCACCACCACCACCGCCATCACAATCATGATGCGCAACCATCCCCTCAAGGACTGACTTTCTCATCCACTAATACACGTCACGCCTATTTGAATGCATACACCCCTGCACACCTCACGCACCGCCACCCGATAATACGGGCCTCACCCACGGCCTCGCGATGCATGGAATGGCCAACAAGTGGTGCGTCCGTCGCTCTACTGCTTTGTTTAATGTCTCTCCCACCCGTTCCAGTCGACTGTCCTTCGCCATGTCTCCTGCATTCTCCATTACCTCGTTTAGCTTGTGTGGTTGCACTTGCTGGGCCGGTCTTCCTCTGCCCTTTACGCTCTCCTGCTGAGTTCTACGCCGTCGATCTCGTTCGTCTGCCCCCGCGTTCTGCACACTCTCGACATCAGCGTTTCCGTCCAGACGAGATCTAGACGCTCTGGACTTGCCACTGCACCGCTAGCGCACTGCCTCTTCACTTCTGCTTTCTGTTTGTCATCTCGCTGCCAGCCACTATCCGTGGCCCGGCAAACCTGCCTTTGGTCGCTCCCCGCAACATGTTGCCCTTTTCGCCCGCACCTACACTTGAAAGGGCGCCCCCATCCCTACTCGCCCACCTTTTGTTTACTACCACAGCTGCAGTTTCGGGAACAGCAGCTTTCACCTATAGGACTTTGTGAAATGCTGACCGCAAATCCCCACGCAATCACTCCCCAGCGCGCCCGCGGCCGAGACGCGTTCCGGCAACTCCATTCAACAACTTGGCTACTGATTTCCGAACATGTCTGACATGTGGTGGCCCAGCGGGCGGTTGAGCCCAACGAGATTTTTGTTGCACGCTGTGGGTTAATCCTCAGTTTGTTTAGTGTTAGTGAGGGCCGCCGTGATAGCATCAGCGACGAATGGCAAGGGTACCAGCGACAAATAAGTACATGACGGGCCGCTAATTGGCAATAATTACGGCCATTTCGTTTCTGGCCGCTGGCCGACGCTACGGCATGGGATGCCAATTATATAACGGGGAGGCCCAGCTGCTCCGCACTGACATTGTGTGTCTCTCTGAGCTTTCACCACCACAGGCCACACCTATCCCACCAACACTGCACGTTTCGAGTGTTCAGGGGGAGCAGCGCCATTTGAAACCCCACATCAGCTCTTCCCCAACGACTCCGCCTCCCAAGCCTTAACCATTATTGTCGTCGTCAACCTCCATCACGCCGTGGCCCTGATTGAGGCTCTCAAGAGCATTAAGACTTGTTGCAGTGTGAGGGTACGTGAGGCTGTGAATGGGGACAGTATCGCCAGGAGGATGCGTCTGTACGTTGACAGTAGCATTCGGTGTCTGTGCTGGGAGAGGAACGGGGACACGTTGGCGTTGGTAGTGAGGAGCGGCAGTGTGCTCGTGACGGTAGCGCTCGCGGGCGGCATGCTCGTGCCTTGGGTGCTGAAGATTGGAATACGCCGGGGTAGGATTATACTCGACAGGTGTTTGCGACGCGATAAGATCGTGCTCGACAAAGGTGTGCTCTGGGACAGCACCTAGATGCACGCCCAGGGAAGAACGGGTGTGCGGACGACGGTGAGTCGCCGAGACCGTAGGCCCAGCGCTGTACGATAGATCAAAGTACGGCGTGGTAGGGCCCATGTGTTGCTCTTTGTGAGACAAGCCATGTTTGGGGATGACGAGCTTGGGGAGGTGGAACTTGTGTTTGGGACGGGGGGTATCTACGCGGGGCAGACGCGGAGTGTTGGGACGCTGGCGTTTGGCTGTGGCTTGGGGGTACTCGTCGTGTTCCTCGTCGGATATGTGCACGCGCTTGGTAGACGTTTTGAGAGAAGAATACGGTGACGGCGGAGTAAAAGTCGATAAAAGTATCGTCGGGGTAGCGTGTGTACCACTGGTGCCTGTCATGGGGACCGTACGTTTCACGTGCGACGAGACATCCATGCCGACGGCTGGCAGAGCTAGGCCACTGATGGCTGGGGCGGTCATTGCACTGTTCACAAAGGTCGTGTGCGCGTCCAAAGTACTGTCGCTCCGACCGCCATAGCCGGTTGTGCCGATGCACGTCCCGCCATGACAAGAAGTTGCAGGAGGAGGATCGAGGGTTGAATCACCATCCCTAGTTGTGCGCTTATTCGCACGGGCGTTGGCCGTAGCGCTATTGTCTGTGCTAGATGCGCTGTTGTCCCTGCCAAGTGAGGCGGTGCTGTGCTGGGCATGCGGGGGGGAGTTGATTGACAGGCTCGTCAGGGCAGCTGACATAGGGTCGGTGACAGGGTACTGTGCCATGGTTTGACGCAATCGTATACGTTCGTGGTTGTGCTGTTGGGGGGGTGAACCGTGCCCGATGATGTTGCCGACTAGTTTAACCGACGAGTTGTAGCGCCTTCTCCTGCCGACGGACGGTTTACTGACTGTACCGAGCCGGGGGGCAATGTGTCGCAGATATAAGGGTAATTGGGGGGAATGCGATACAGACGGCGCAGCTGTCATAAGTCAACGACGATGCCGCGGCGATAGTATACTCACTGCGTGTGGCGATTGTGTGGGGTAACAGGATGCAGAGGTTACGACGGGAGGGAAACGTCCAAGACACATATATAGATGAAAACTGGGGGCAAGGCTGGCGCACGGCCCACCAGGATGAAGCAATAAGTGCCCAGGGCTGTGCCATGAGCAGTAAGTGAAGAAGTAAGAAGCAATAAGTGTCCAGGACGGTGCCACGGCCAAGCCTAAGGGTAATGAGCAAGCGTGAGTGGTGGGTCGCCCAAAGAACCACGCCAAATAGAACAATAAGCACTGCCCACCACAGCAATTGTTGAGGAGGCTGGAGCACGCACCACGCGGCACGGACCTATCTGTCACGTAGGGGTGAGGAGAGGGGCCAAAGAAGAATAGGCAGCTACTTCAGAACACGTTCGTTTCCACGTATTTGCTCTGGTGCTTTCCGTTGCACCTACAAGAACTTGAAGGAAAGAGGAGAAGTGAAGCGACTTGCGTGGCGGCTTTGAAGCACAACTTGAGTGCAGCAGCCCAATTCTGGGTTCCGGGACCCCCCGTGATCGGGCTGGTCACCCTTATGACTGTGCTTCGTTGCAACGAAGCACAGTTATAAAAGGGGCTGAGGAGTTCCACGTCAGAATGCGGTTATTCCGATCCGACCGGGTATCGGGTCGTTGGGCACCCGGTGTGACCGGCCGCATGTGGCTGTGTCGCGTATGTCTAGTAACATGGCTGTGGGTGTGTGGCCAAGTCGAGGGACGTGTTTGGGGAACTGTCGAACGCTGCATCAAAATTCGACTCGCATCCATATGTATGAGGCAACTCGGTGGCTGGGTGGGCGAGTGGCCCGCAGGTGGATACGTAACGTCGTTCGATTCCGCCTTTGAGCTCGGGCAAAGGCGAAGTCGCGTACAGTCACCCTCACGCTCAAATCTATGGTACATCAAATGGCCACATCTCGAATTTGCTGCGCCGGGGGACTGTAAACGCGCCGTGCGCGTACCCGAGGGTATTGTGACAGTCTCACAAGTATCTGGAGGCACCTGTAGCTGATACGAGGCACACTCCACTAGAGTCTCCATCGCAGCAGATATTCCACGCAGACTCTGTATGTGGGTGTTGTTGTCTAGAACACACTCGTACTAGCCTTGCTATCGGTTGCCACATGAGGAGTATAAGATGGGTAGCCATATCCCAGCACCCGATCACGACGCCGGGGCCACCGCCCTGCAATGGGCATTAGTTAACCTTGTAGATCAATGACAGGAAGGCTACAGGAGTACAAAATGGCAGACCGACTGTAGCCGACACCCAGTTCTCATCGGACAGCTCCAGACACATGAAACCGGTAAAACCCACAGCGGGAGGACATGGTGAGCAGAGGAGACCGATGATTGTGCCCCACTTGCTCTGAGCAACCACAGACCAGGTGCGCAGCGGGTAGTGTCGTGCGCGATGTTGCTGGCGCAGGGCTACAAACTTCAGAATGCAGCAGGGCTAGTAGAAAAACAGGGGTGCATTCCCGAAGGCGCAAAGGCTGCCTCGCACTTGGCTCTTGCCCTGCCCTGCCCTTTTACCATCTACCACTCATCCACAACCTATGCGCTGACCTATCCATTAACGAAAAAGCGATTAGCAATCTGACCATCACCTGTGCCACCGGTCGATCTCCGTATCCCTAATTGCTAGTTACACGGGGCCACCCCCGCCAAATCCCCAACCGGCTCTTTCTTTGCTTTGCTTTCTGATCGTTCCGTGCCAGGGTATGGAAATTGTCCGACGCGCATGATAGCATCTCACGTAGCAACAGGTGAGCCCTCATACATAGGGGTTGGGCGCTGAGCCACCACAATGACTATTCCAGTTCCACCGTGGCTCGGGAGTCGCCCCGCGGTGCCTGTGGGTGTTGAGCTCTAGACCTGGTGAGGCGGCAAAAGGAGAGCGGGAACATCGTTGGGGCATGGCGTCATCTCCAGCTGAGCCCCACGTTAACGGTCATTGAAAGGTGTTGAGCTGTTGAAGAGGCGCACACACCACGGATACCAGTGTGGGGAATAGGACACCAGTGGGGGGAATAGGATCCCAGGATCCCAGATTCCTGGGCGCGTTCGTGATGGGGGTACCAGTGTTCTGCGAGGGTAGCATTGGAGAATAAAAAACGGTTGGCCACGAACCTGCTCTTAGCATTTGGGTTGCTCATGACTTGCAAAGAGACGTCTTGCCTGGGGTTCCCCGAGGGGAGAATGCCCAGCAGAGCGGGGAGGACTTCCGGTATTACCAGGGCGGCGGATAGGACGTTGGACGGACGAGACCGCATGCTTGCCTGCAAAGAGGTTCCTCGCTGCTGGCCGATGGCTCATACTAGCTATAGCACCTTCTGCGTACGTCGATTCGGATCCCAAGGCCACCCATAGCCCAGATCAGCGACGGGATTATTCCGTACTATTGTTTACCCCGACGGCTTATAACTGTCTTCGTCTCGTATCTCGATCGTAATGTCGTACATATTTCATTTTGCAACACGTTTCCCCCTATCACACCCGTGGTCCCGTGAGGCACCTTTTTTTGCAGTGAACCACCTGACCACGCGCAGGCTCATGTGTCCGCATGCCCTAGCCTACGAAACTAATCCACCCCCCAGTTCACGAGTGTCTCTTCCTCAGGGGCGACCTCTATTCAATCACCGGCGCCATGAGGCGGAGCCTCATGCCCCCACACTCTGTGCAGGTCACGACGTCTATTGCTACTGGGATTGTGACCCAACAACACTGAACGACGCACCCTCGACAAGTCAAACACTGCCCCGACGTCGCAAACGCATGTATAGGTCGGCCCCGCTACTCCCTCGGCTCAACATCCCAAGGAGGACCGCCAAACTCTGCAGCCCACGTAACCGTCTGGGAGCGATCCGTCCCCTTCTTCGCAGGACCTGCAGCACACCCACCGAGACGAAGCCAAGGCCATAACCTTGGCTCCCAGTCGCCGCCACGACCGCCTTCCCATGTCCACCTGTGGGACAAACAATATTCCCCCGCCGTCCCCCGGTCGACCCCTGCTGGCAGCGACCCCAGGCGCCCGACCGCCACGTGCCCCGGCCCACCACAACTCAAGTCACGCCCCCCTGTCCGTTTCCCAGCAGCTCTTCGATGCTACGACTAGGGCTGGCGGGCTAGAGAAACGAAATGCTGATCTGGTACGTAAGCACGAAAACTTCTATCAGCGCTGACTTATTCAGCAAGAGGTTCTTGGCATTCAACTCAGGCAATGCAGAAGCCGACCACCGCGGAGCTGTCACCTCGTGTTGTGAACTGGAATCGCAGAACTCCAAGTATGTCTGGCCGTGCAGTCTATAGCCAAGAAGTCTCTGAACAACTTCGAGCAGGGATTCCAAGAATGCAAGACTATAAAGTAAGCTTGCTTACTACAGCGCATTGCCAACTACCCCAGTGAGAAGGCGCAACTGGCGAAGGTCAATGAGCTGCAGACCGCTCTCTCTCAGCAGTTGGAGCTTGATAATGGGCCGCTCAACAGAGAAGAAATGGTCCTCCAATGCAAGAAAGACATTGCGGGGAAATTGCCCCATTCAAACCAAGTAGGTCACGCGACGCAACCCAGACGATGCTAATAATGGACGTGGCCGCAACTGCAACGGTCCGCGATGACCTCACGGACAAATTCGATCAAACAGCCAAGGGAGTCTTCGGGGCAGTTGGGACGTGGAAAAGCTGAACCGTGGCTGTTGACTGCAATGTCACGAGCGCTTAGGCAGCGAGAGGACAACCCGAACCACGGGTTAACTGGCGACCGAGGTCGGCACCATGAGGGGGAGTTTGTTTCCATAGGTTTCGCTGATGGTGTTATGTCACTTCATTGTCCATGGAGCTACATCAAAACATGCCGCCAGAGTACACAACATTGGGGGCAAACGTGTGCTTTACCTCAAGAAGCCGTACTTCATCGTGGGTGTGTGGCAGAAGTGCCACTTTGACAAACGCCCTGTCGTTGTCGTGGTATTTTAGGCTTCTGTGCAGCTCGTTGACCTGGCTTGCTAGTGGGGCATCGTCGGACACGAGCTGGGTAATTACTTGGGTGCAGAGCTACTTGGTTGTAGGTACTTTGCGAGGCACAACGCTGCCAACCAGCAAGTGCAGCATTGGCAAGATCTCCTCCTTGAGACGACCGGAACGGCCAAGTAGAGGATCCTGACCGGCGACCAGGTCGGGATCGTCACCATCACAGACGCCAAGTGCAGTACTGGAGGGATCTCCTTGGACCGAACAACGGGGACGCCCGTAGAGACGCAAAGTGACCTTGGCCTCGATCTCCTCCACGTCGGACTGAAACTCGTACTGGGCTTACTCCCCAGGATTCGTCATCCCGAAAGAGCGATTCGAGCCGGTGCGCAAGTTCCTCCTGGGCATGTTTCGACTCGAACTGTCACTCAAGGGACCGACACTTGTCCTCATCATTTTCCAACTGAGGGTCCAGGCGCGACATCCAGACGACATTAATCAATGAGTGACAACCAGGCCAGCAAACGCGTTCATTCCCATGACATACTGTTTCGGCTCCAGCGTCACTCCGCCGGTGTTGAACAGTTGTCTAGCCTGGGCGAGAAGCATGCATCGCTCCAACGTGCCCAGTCCCTCGACCTGGCGTCGCTACTCTGCTGTTACAAGCCATCAAGCGCACCGGGGACGGGGGTGATGCAAAACTGGCTTTTGGAGACACTATGCGAGGACGCACCACCCGATTGCGGGACGACCAGGATCGGACTATATCTTCATTTGCACGACGCCATTGTGCACGATGCGATGGTGCACGATGCGATGGTGCACGATGCGATGGTGCACGATGCGATGGTGCACGACGCGTTGGTGCACCCGTGGCTCTGTCCATAGCCAGGGCAACAGGGCCGGGCGCGAGTGCCGTGCGTTGGGGCATGCACGTCGCGTTGAGGGTAGCGCGGGCGGAGGAGGAGACATAGAGTAAGGCAGCCGCGATGACGGAGGGAGAAGACAATGGCGACGGGTGAGGATAAGTGGCTCCCAGCAGATGTGATCGTGGTGCGGGTGTCTCGATCTCTGGCCATTACGTAAGCGTGGTACTGGCGCTCAAGAGCCAGTTCGACGGGCGGATGCGCCAATCCGACTTTCGGACCCGCTCTCTGTGGGGGCCCATGTCTGCCTCGAGTCCAGTTACAGGCTTACTCCTTACCCCACTCATCAGTGGACGTTGTGCGACTGTACTGGACACGACTGTAGTCTAATCACGACACTGTCTCTTAAGTGCCGCGCACGGTATAGATCATAGATCACCGGAGATGCCCTGTGGTGATAGGCCTGTGTCTTACAGCCGAACGGCCCACCAAGAATGTTTCTGCCCAAACTGATAAATCGAGACCCCACTGTCCAGAGCCCAAATGTGCCTCCACTTTTCAGTACCGATGCCGCTCATGCTTCCGCAATACCTTTTGCACCATTGTTTGCCTGTATGCGAATAATTCCTGTGAACACCTTATCTTGCCCGTTGTCTACTTGTATGAATGGTCTGAGAGCACCATCGAAACGGTCACGCGAGTCTCGAGCTTGGCGTCTGGAACGTGGTACGTAGTAGCAAGCGAGGTGGAGCTAGCGCCAGGTGCACTATCGCTCTCCAGGGGTGTCGCCCCTATGTGATGGGGTGGGTTGCGGGGTCCTTTACCTGTTCAGTGTGTTGGAAAGACTCTTGATGATGTGAAGGGAGCAAAGTCGTGGATGGGTGACCTTGACGACATTTCAAGTAAGACTGAGGGCACGCGGCAGCTGGACGACGACAAAGAGGGGGGACAACAGGCGGACCAAGCCGCCAACATTGCCAATCGTGAGTTAGATAACCGGGATGGGCATGCGGTGGGCGAACCGAGACAGAAACTGATGATACTCACGACCGCAAGGACAATAACAACCGAAAGGAGTACGGCAAACATGCTGGAAGGAGTTTCTAGCTTTGTGGTCCTCAACTTGCTCCCTGGCAGTCCACCCGTGTGGTTGTGGGTCTAGTGTTAGAACACACATTGTCTCCCAGCTTGCCGTTGATAGCTTCTGCTTTGGCTGCCTAGAAGTGTTCTGGTGAAAGGCTGGTGGTGCGACCCCGAGTCGACAGGTGGTGGTACTGGCGACATGTGATCTGTGGGATGTTCCAGAGATGCTGACCCGGTGGTCGTTGCAAAGATGCCGCCCCGATGGTGGGGAAGCTTACGTCGTAAGACTCAGTTGATGAAGAGTGGAATAAAAAAGGCGTTGACGAGTGGGAGGCAAGGTAGTGATGATGGAGCAACGTCGTGGATAAGGAGAAGAAAGGCAGTCAACGACGGGCAGGAAACGTGTTGATGGGGGGAAGGAAGGTCGTTGAGAACGGGAAGGAACCGACTGGCAGAGATCAGAGAGCTGAGAGCCACACTAAGTGTCTGGGCCAGGGACGAGGGTTGATAAGCACAGGGGACGTGCTGCGCCGATGATCCTGAAGAAGAGACCTTGAAAGTGGGTCTGCTGTGCGACGTCGAGGGCACCGAGTAGTGCCGCAGACAGTGGAGATATGCTGGAAATTGTTGTCCAACTTGCTATGGAGAGCAGCCCATACCTTAACTGGGACACATACTGTACAAGAGCTGGAGGCTCCACAACCAGGCGGAGAGGGGTACGGCCACGAGACTGAACCTCTTCATCCATCGTGGCTCCGTGAAGAAGGAAACAAGTGGAGCAAAGTTTAAGAAAGGTGGTAACGAAGGCCATGTATTCAGAGACAGCGCTAGTAGATAACCCCAGCCTGCACAGGGGATGAAAAGAAGGATGACGTGAAACAGAGGATGAACAAGAGGGAGGGGCCAGGAAGCAAGATTGATGGAATGGTTGATGGAACATGTGTGGCAGCGAATTCAGAGAGAGCGAGAGAGAAATCACAGACGATGACGAAAAAGACATAGGTCGGTGAGATAAATAAATATAAGCTGCGCACAACGCCACAAGGGAGAATTGAGGTGTGGACCGAAAGCGCGAGGGCTGGGCGCCCTACGTACCATCTAACTTGGTCATGTACTTGGTGCCGAGACAGTGAATGCACCAACGGTAGTGAGCTGAAGGGTAACATCTGGCTAGACCGAAGTAGGAGTAGCACGGCGTATAACAAGGCGCATGGCGAGGTGGAGAGGAGGGGAAGGGGGGATGGGGATGGGTGGGACGCGGAGAGGAGGAGACTAATAAAAATGGGTATGGAAACAATGTGGGAATGGGGAGGAGCAGGGGTGCTGAGAGAGGAGAAGAGCAGGGGTGCCGAGGGAGCATAGCAGGCTTGTCTACGGTCTGTCGAACCGGACTGCAGACTACGACCAAGTGCGGTCCGACCAGTTAAGGGGAGGAGCTATGGGCCGATTGGAAGAGCAAGTCGCTTCCGATCGGCGAGGACGTTGCCGAGGACACCGCCTCGCTGGCCGGCGGAAACGTGGTACGGTCACCCAAACCAGCAAGAGGGGTTGCTGAAGAATTGATAACCGGTGGAAGAGGGGATGGGCTTTCGGAGCGGGGGCGGTGACGACGATGCGCGAACGAAGGGCTGGACGTGCAGTCCATCTTCTTGTGATCGAGGTGCCGGTCCATGTACGGCTCACCACCAAAGTTATCGTCGTGGGCGGACGTGGGAGTGACGGGTACCTTCTTGTCAGCAATAGCCTCCACCATTTTGCTGCTGGCGAGCATGTAAAAGACGCGTACCTCCTTGTCCTCCTTGTCTGCAATCTTGATCAATTTGTTCTTGAAAGGAGTCGACGAGTTGGGGCCGGCCGTAGCCGAACGGACAACTGAAGCGTCCGCCAATGCCTTGTCAACAGAGCTTGAGCTGTTCGACTCGGTGTGAAGGACGAAGTCTGACTTGGCGTGAAGCACATCATTGAAAACGCACGCGGCATCCTCGTCGTCGGAAAGAACAAGGACCGCGACGCGAGAGGTGGCCTTGGTGCCAGTAGACGCAAGAGTGCCAGAGGTGGCAGACAGGCCAGAAACACCAGTGGGGCCAACGGGGTCAGCGGGGCCAGAGGGTACGGAGGGGACAGATGGGCCTACGGCGCTGGCCGAGCCAACACCGCCCGCGGGGCCGTCCTGGGAAGGTAGCGAAGTATCACTAGCCGTAGTGTCCGAGTTTGCAATGAACTCGGACATTTCGGCGTCGGACATGTCGGACTCTGCGATCTTGGACTCGGATGAATGGCTGTAAGAGACATCCGACTCCTGGTACGAATGACGAGTCTTCTTGGCACGACGGGTCGGGTAGCGGCGACCGCGCTTCCTGTTGTTGCCCGAGGATGCATGGTCGTCTTCATCGTCGGAGTCGCTATCCTTGACCGCGTTGGACAGGCGTGCTGGAAGGGTTTGGGGAGCAGATGTGGCCTGGCGAACCGAAGTCGCCTGGTGAACGGAAGTGGCGCGCTTGATGGCCTTGATCTCGGATGCCAAGGTGCCAATCTGCTTCTGGAGGGGAGCGGACACGGCCTGGGGCAGCGCGTCCACCATATTGGACAGGCTTGTAATCTTCTTTGCTAAGTCCTTCATAGCCTCGACAGACTTGTTCGGACCCTGCGCCTTTGCAGCCTTCTTGATGGCATCGGCGAGACGGGAAGCGTGTTCCTTGCGCAAGTCTTTGATCGTCTTGGCCTGGTTGTCCCTCAATCGCGAGATCATTGTGTCCTTGGCCTCGATCGTAGCTTGAGCCGAGTCAAGGGCGGCGCGGATGGTGTCCATCTTCGACTGTTCGTCGACGATGTGTCGCTCCAGCTCTTGAACACGAGTGGCGTTCATCGTCGCCGGCGACGGGGGATCGAAACGGGGAGCCATGGATGCTGGCATGTTAGCATAATGAAGGGATAACTGAGAGGCAGGATTACGTACAAAGTTTCCAACGGTTTACAGACGTAGTCGTTAGAGGAAAATGTGTTCTTGATGCGTCGTGCTGACTTGTAAGCATATCATCTGCCCAGCGAACTGATGAAATCCGAGATTCCCGACGCTCGGCCTCGCCGTCTCACCGAGTGGCGACGCGTGGCGCCGCCGTCGGCATTGATATTGTCCGCGTCTCTAGTATTGAAATACCTCGCTCGTCGCTCCGTATCCCCTCATGCAACGTCGTCTACAACACGAACACTCACCGAGGAAGGCACAGGCCACGAAGCTTGTATGTCAACGACAACGGCGGCACAAACAACGACGGCAAATCGAAGACGGCTCTTCCTGCAGGATTGTCAGCATTTGTTCCCATATAGCATTGACCCAGTGTAGCAGCCTTGAAACAAGTGACTCACCGAGCAAACTGGGTTGATCTGCGGAGGGTGTTAGCAGCTCTATGCGTCAGCAAGTTGATGGCAGTGTATACGGTCAACCAATCGACCTGTTGTGACTCACCATTGGAATGTGGGTAATGAGCAAAGTAGTGGTCGTGGGATCAAGGGCGATGGAGTGTGAGCGAGTAAGGGTGGCAGGGGGAGGGAAAGTAGCGACGGCAACAGTAGGAATGTTGGCAAGGAGGGACTGTATCACAGCCATGGCAATGGCTTCTCCAACCAGAGCAGGGACAGGCGTCCAAGTCTCGAGTGGAATATGCCATGGTAGCGAATGCAGACCACGTTATGCCACCCTTGCTAGGTGAGAATAGGGAGGGAGAAGGCAGCGACGGCGACGATAGGAGCGCTGGCAAGGACGAACAGCGTCATGGCCATTGGAGTTGCTTCTCCAATCGGAGCAGGGACAGACGTCCAAGTCTCGAGTGGACAATGCCGTGGTAGCGTACACGCACCCCAATATGGCCACCACTGCTCATTGAAAACAAGTACGATGTACCCAGAATCAAGTCGCGGTAGCAAGTTGGAGAGCACAAGTATGATGTAGACAGACTCAAGCCCAACCAAATGGTCGTCAAGCGAATGGGATGCGGGAAGTGATTGATAAGTTGGACGGAACGAGTACGATGTACCCAGACGCAAGCCCAGCGACAAGGTGATAAGAGAAATGGGAAGCCTGTTACCGATCAAGGCACCTTGGCGAGGTGCATGCCAGAGCCATTACTCACAGTGTTCCGTTGAATCTTTGGTGTGGAGTGGCGAACGCGCAAAGAGAGGTATGGGGGTAGGGAGAGTAGTAGTTGGTGAAGTGGGGAGCTGGAGTTGCAGAGTTGGTCGCATGCCGTCCTTTTATCTGCTGTTGGACAGGCGTTTGCCACCAGCAGTGCATGCACAAGGACTTACGCACGACACGCATGCGTGTTCGCCATCCTGTTGAGCTGTCGGACACAACAATGCAGTAGTGCGCGCGAGTGGGTGCGTGTGTACATCGAAGAGTGCGTCGAAAGGAGGCTGAAGTCGGACAATGCGGGGGTGAGAGTGTTTGATAAGGTTCTGTTGGCAGATTGACCAAGAGCACGTTGCCTGTGCGAGTCATGTCGTGTGGCCGCTGACGCACTGTGCGGTCGGTTGCTGCTCATATGCTGTGCGTTTTGCTGGTTCTGCACGTTTCGAGTGCCGAGGGCGGGCGGGGTTGGGTGCTGTTGCTGTTTGAGGGTGGAAGTGGACAATAAAGAATGGAGTGAACGTGAAAGGGGGCCGAAGGGGAAGGTGTGGTACGAAACTAGGGATCAGCGGCGCAAACAGGCCATGGAGGCCAGCTCGAGCTCGACATGCTGGACACGACTTACCCCAAATGAGCGCGCCGAAGGGGCCACTGCACGCGTCGCACGTTTTTTTTTTGCACGGCCCCTGTCTGCGTTGCACGGGCCGCTGTTTGCGTGGGGCCAGACCCCATGCAAAGGGGGCAAGGGGGACGAACAGCTTGTCACCCATGCTTCCCTCGCATGCCTCGCACCCATGCCTCTCTCTCGCGCGCCCATGGCGTCATGGAATGCTTCCGACACCCCCAATGATCCCAGTTGACCGGCACAATCCACCGTCATTCTGCAGGCTGGTGCCACATGCCACAGTCAGTCATGACTGGTGACACGCCGAGAACGTCACATGAGTCTTCCGTGCAGAGAACAATGCATAAACAATGGAACGCGAGGGGCGAGGTGTTTGGGGGCGGAAGCAGGATGAGACCCAAGGCCCGCGCGGGCTGTATTGTACCGTCACCAGGAATTGTGTTGGACAGCTGAACGTCCGTGCGCTCGGAAGCGTCGCGGTCGCGCGTCGCGCCCGCATTCACGCGACTTACCAGCAACGGCCAAAACGCACGGAAATAAAAATCACCCCATTGCGCAGCACCTTCCAACTTGGAAGGCTACTCAATTCACCAGCATCGCGAGCTGGATTTCTTGCTGATCCGCCGACCGGAACGTGCAAGCAATCAACACAGATAGATAGAGTGGAGTCTGGTGCATATACAGGGGCTATTAGATTGTCGAATACTGCTCACCGTCACTGTGAAACTCTGTCGCGGGCCGTATTGAACACCCCGATTTGGTAGGGTGGTCCGCGTCCCTCGGAAAGGGAAAACGAGGATGACGCCGTCGCCCACTGTTTCTGAGGAGGGTAGGCACCGAGCCGCTCGTGGGCCATCAGACGGGACATAAGCAATATCTGGGTTACAGGGCGAAAACGGCGGTCAATGTGCATAGTCCGCCGTTTCGCGCTTGGAATATCCAATCTTGTACAAGGCAAAGAGGCATGCATTGACTGGTGCACTGTTGTAGTCCCTGTTATTGTACAGCTATTAAAATGATATTTCTGGCTCGACCGTTCGTGGTTGGAGAGAAACGGACAGAATTGAGTCTCTTTGTGGCATTCGCGATGACGGAAAACCGCTGTCCCGTGGGTTGTGGCGGACATCATTCCACAGCCTGCCACCGATCTGCGAGCTGCGAGCTCCGGCTTCCTAGTTTGAACCTTATTGGCCAATGGGTCGGCGACATCCGAGACCCCGGCGGTACCCTACGCCCCGCCGCTAACAGATGTTCTAGAAACGCTCTGCCGATCAATAAAGCTCCCGGGGCGCGGACGCAGTGGTTGCAAGTCGTGGGTGAAAGGAGGGGGTGGGACGCGTCAGCGGCTCAAACGTCGGCGGTCGCATATGCTTCCTGCGTAGCGTCTTGCTCTGGGACATGTCGGTGTCTCTCTCCTGTCATCATCAGACAAGACCCTCAAGCAGTGGGCATGTTCAGGTTATTAATTGGATTATTCATCCACTAGGGGTCGAACGTCAATGCTCACCCAGCATACGATGTCGGGGACAATGTGAAACGTCCGATGTCAACGGACAGAAGCTCGCACAGCGTCAAAGGTCACCGAGGTACACAATGTGGCACAGTGTGAAACGCCGAAGAGGACGGAGAGAAGCCAGCGCGACCCAGATCTCATCCATGGGGTGTAATGTCTGGCCACGTGCCAGAAATGCGGCTGCCAAGCAACTAGACCTTCAGATGGCGAGGTGCATGACAGTGCATCCGAGCGCGCAAATGGGAGCATAACAGCCACCGTTGGTTCATCGTCGGTATATGCCCTGTGACACTGAAACATGGCGGTGACTTCGGGGAGCGTAGAAAGAACCCACGTATGTTGTGCGTGCCCAAGGCGTGCGTTAGGCCCCCACGACGTCCACCGTCCATTGGTGGACTCCTCACCGTTTCTGAAGTGATGTCGGAGGGGACGTAGAAGCAGGTCCGTAACTGCGAGGCAGACTCTGGTGGACAAACTTCCCTCGGGGCGGCGGTATTCCCGCTTGGTGATACATTTTCGTGCGAGTGTGCCGTACCGGGTGACGAGGGGGCTGCAGGGTGGAGCGATTGGGCCGGTCGTCCGCTGCTGGAGGAGGAGGCGTAAAAGTGGGTCTATGCGCCGTTTCAATTAGACACAACACATTGGCGTTCAGGGCGAGGAAAACAATGGTGAGTATGCTCGCAGCGTGCATCAAAGCAACCTTGTTCCCGGCGTGTCTCAAAGGAACCTTGATTTCCACACGAGCAATAGGTTGCAATGTCGCTAAAGGACCCGTGGGGCACGAGGAGAATCTCACCCCATGGCGTTGGGTCACCAAGAAGACTTTACCCCTGCGGCATTTTTTAAAACAGGCAATGTTAACACGTGCATGCTTGGGGACACCCCGTGGCGCGATGTGGCGGTGTTTAATTGTAAATCAAGGGGGCCGTGCGTGGGATGGCAGCAGGATCCATGGCCCTACTGTTTATGTGGACAAACAACGCGAAACTCATTCTTGCGTATTGTCTTCCCACGTTTTCCCCTCCACAGTGTGTTTGAGGTTTGATGTTGGCATTCGGAAGCAAGTTGCGTTGGTAATATCTTGATCTTTTATGTTCTTCACTGCCGGCAAGGACGTGGATCGCCAGCGTTTGATCCATGTCCAACAACATATAAATGGTCATTCTTTCCCAACGTATCTCCCACAACCAAGATCTAGCACCATCCTATACGTGCCGTCACAGTCTCCTCCGCTACCGCAGTCACCACTCTTCCAGTACTTGTGAGTGACCATAGCGTGATAGCAAATGAGCTAACTTGTCCAAAATGACCACTGAGCAGCCTTCGCCTTCGCTGTCCAACGTCGGCAACGACAACGTCCCCAGCGACAACGTCGGCAACGACAACATCGACAACGACGCACTCTGCCTCTACAATACCTTCATGAAGATATGCGACACGCGCGCTCAGTCGTTCATTGACTCCTTCCCCACACGCCATCCCATGGACATTGGCAAAGAGCTGGAACAGGTGGGCCTGTCCGTCCGTCTCTCCATCTCTCGTTTTCTAACAGTAGGTTAATGTGCTCGAACCCCGTGATTTCGAGGACTTTGCCAACATCGTCGGTGGTCTGAGCGGCTCACACATCGCCATCCCCGTCGATGTATTATACACCATCATGGTGAACATGACGCGTTTCTCGGTGTCGGTCAAACTTGGGGCCGCCGTGCAGGACCGCCTGCTTGGTGGACATGTCGTTCCGACTTAGTCGGACCCAAGCGAACCTTGTTTTCACTTCCTAGCCTCCTTTCTAAGTCAAGCCCAGTAGTCTTTTGCCTGGAAGCGTATCCTGCGAAGATATCGGAAACTCATTCCTACCCTTCCAAGTACATATGCGGTCAATGAACACATTGTCCACCTCGTGTGGTCGTCATTTTGGCAATCTCCTTGCGCCCTATCTCTACACCTCCGTGACCAATTTGAATTCTCATTCGTCAAGGACCGTGGTGTGGTCGGAATCGAGCTCGTGATCCCTGTACCTAAACTAGATGCGCTGTTGGCTTCTGAATTCTATACGTTTCAGCTCCAACCATAGTTGACGCTCCCCCAGGGGCTAAGACCCCGCAGGGTACCCACCCAGGTGCAGACTAGCCTCGCGTCATATCAGTCGACCTGTGCGAACTGCATTACCTCTCTCACCCAGTACTCTGTCAACGAGGCGCTCTGACAAGACAACAAGCTACCCAACATGACCTGGCGGAGCGGCCGCCCTGCGGGTCTGCTCGCGCTTTTTTGTTCTATTTTGCGGGCTCCGCGTGGATCCATCTCCCTTCCTCACACAAACGCTCCCCTGACCCCCTTCTCAAACCAGCTGCGCGCCGCCGCCAGGGCCGGGAAAAGTCGGCGAGAACATTGTACTTGAGCATGTCACATTTGCGCACGCCGTTCGCGGTCAGACAGCATTGCACTTTGGCACAAGCACCTCACGTTGGAAGGTCTTGGCGTTTTTCATCGAGGATCTGACAACGCTCCCCCAGCCCGGCGTGGATGGTGGAGTGCTGACAGACATGTCACCGTGCCCACACGGGGATCATTGCCTGTTCATCGCCGTGCTGTCCCCAACGGCCCCCGACGTAGACGAGCGAGGAACCCGCTAATATCGCCAAAGCAAGCATGTGACCAACAAGCAAGGTGTGTGCGAGTCCCAGGATGAGGGTGATAATCCGACACAAAGGGTTGGTCACATCCGGGCAACAGGTACTTACTATGGCTGTTGCGGGCCAGTGTTAGTTTGGGTGGTGTGTCACAGAGCGAAGTGGCGGACAAGTGTGTTATGTGCACTATACTTGCGCGTCACTCTATATCGTTGTGATTCTTTCGGTGCCCAGGGAAAGACAGACAGGTGCAGAGAATTGGAAAGCGACACAGATGTGTGAGTGGCTCGCCCGACCCTCGACCGATCTTTGGGGCGATCTGGAAGTACATTTGGCAGAGGCGTTCCTCGTCGCCACCAGAAGCTCATTCTGAGCCGCGTATACACACCGATCAACTATGGCTCTGAGACACAAACATACCGGTTGGACACGACTTGGATTTGTGCGGTGTAGTTCGGCACAGGCGACCCTCGTTTCACCTCTACCTGGCTTCATCAGAACAGTGCAAAGTATCGATGTTGGGATGTCCACCCCTCGTCACACCACATGCTTCTTGCTCCCGTGAAATTTCGTCACTAGCACGAGAACAATTTGTGATATGCCATTGTTCACATGTGTGTTCACCAGTTTCAGTGCGGTAAACTACTTTGGTGGGCTCCAGGTGGAACCGGTTGGAAGTGCATAAAAACATGATCAAGGCATTCACTCCTCGGAGTCTAATCCACATCTCCTCCCAAACTCCACACCACTTGCGAGTGAGTGTTTCCGTCCATGAGATGTATGGTGGCGCTTACGTACTGACCACCATGGCTGGCAACCAGGCCGTCCCAAATGGCGCTCCTCTGCGACACCCTGCATCCTCCACTACTGGGCTACACCAGGAATGTTGAACTGTGAGTTTGACGTAACACTGGGGCCCACACTGACAAACAGGCATTGTGCAGACAATTGCCCGCGCCCAGACGACTTCCCTCCTGGATCCTGGCGGCATATCAAGGGTTGTTGTCGACATTTTCGGACAGGAAGAGATAGTGAAAGGTGAGAGGGGTCAACAGAGCGCCTAGGGTGTTTCCACGGGATGGGAAGAAAGGTTAAGGGAGGTTGGCCGTAAAGCTGTTTGTGTAACGTGTTAACCTTTCCATCAGAACTCGACCGCGGCTTTGAAACTTTGGCCCCTGCCTTCGGGCACTAACGCCTCCAACGGCTCAGTGGCTGCCCAATGCGGTTCACGGTTGCTACATCTTACGCCATCATGAGTACGTCACGTCCCACCTGGGCCTACAACTTATGGTCAGTCTACCTCACCCTCCATCTCGTTTCGTACTACGAATTCCTCTACAACGAGGACGAGGTCCTTAACAGACGCGAGGAGATTCGTTTCGGTATCTACGGTGACCAGCAGGCACACATGAGTGAGGCTGTACAAGACGCAAGGGCGGACGTGAGTCGCGCTGACACACAGTCTTTTATTCCGCGGTTGGCGACCCATACCCACGCCCGTACCGTCGGTATTAGGTCAAGTGGCGCCCACTTCGTCCGTCTGCTCCAGCCTGACGACTACTAGTCGGTATTTAATTGTCTTCCGACTTTATGAAAGGATTGACATCCCAATTGAAAACTCTGAATGTTATGGATATGGATGCTCCTACCAAGAATGATGAGACCGGTATTGCTAGAGTCGTCGTGAGCACACGAGTTAGCGTGGCTTTCGAACGCCCATTGCTTGCGCTTCAAATGGTGCCACGTCGGCTTCTATTGGTTAATGGTGGCTCAAAGCCAAAAATATATTATGCTAAAGTGGAGCCACAAGGTCTGAAGCAACAACTCACCTTGCTAATGGCTTGAGCATGACACGCTAGTCCACCCGCCGTAATTTGATGTCTGGTGCGGAAAGACTCCTGTGCAATCGTGGACACAGCAGACGGCTGACCATGGGTAACCATGTTCGACAAAGATAGACGGCCTGTAAGATGGCAGTAACAAGACCACAGCGGAGGACCAAGACGCCAACTACGTCGCGGTGGAGTGGAGTGTTGAATAGGCAATATGCCAAAATAACCAGACCCGGGCAGGCAACCAAAGAGGCGGTGGCCACAAACCGCGCCTGGCAGAGGCTGACTAACCAGACCACGTCTAGGTAAACTTGGAGGCATGCGCCATCCGAAGACTTGGGCTGTTCCCAGACGTGACGTGCCGAGCACTAGCAAAAGAAACGAGGTTGGGCAAGCTAACTTGCGACTTTACATAGCCACAGTCTTGCCTCTTGCATACATAGACTTAGACCTCATGCGTCCAGCGACAGCGGCGCCATTCTCCCGGTGATACAGGCTACAAATGAAACACATGTCACGGTTCCTCCAGAACGAAGCCGAACACGGCCGCAACATCTCATCTAACTCAGCCGCTGGTGGTGCGAGGATTGATACCGACCCCGTTGCGCTGGAGGACCTTGTTTTCAGCAGCGCCCAAGGTCCCCTCCCAATAGCCTAGCTGTCAGTGTTATGCACGGTTACGTGTCAGTGTAATGCAGCAACTTACCAGAGAGCGGCGCTTGTTCGATGAGTCCCTGATAGACGTCTTGGGTTCGCTCTGCCAGTGCCATGGAGCTTGACTCGAGATGCTGCAGTTCTCCAGAGGCGGCGTTCATGTCGGTTAGGGTCGTTGCGTGGCGAAGCACGAGATGCGACCGCTGCACGTCTCGAGACGCTTGTGCCATGAGTGGAAACACACGTTGAAGATCATAGCTGGAGCGAATAAAGCGCCTGATGCCTTCTACCGCCGGCGTGTCGCGAGTAAATTCACGGGGCGAGGTATGTTTTAGGGGCGAAGCGAGCGGAGGGCGTACAGCCGGTGTGGTCGGTACAGAACGGGGTTGGCCAAGAATTACGGTGGGCGGCTGAGTTTCCGCCTCGGGTTCGTGCAGATGAGCGTCGTCGACATTGCCGAGACGACCGTTTCTGCCGTTCGGGCCGTTCACAAAGCGCAAGCTGGAGTCGTCGTCACTAAAGTAGTCGTTCACACCCTCGAACTCTGGGCCGAAAGTGTCAGACCGATGGCATAGCGCAGGCTCTTCTCCAGCGCGGCAGCGACCCTGCTGAATGTCCTCATCGTCGGCTTGATCGTGTTGCGTGGATTCCTCGGCTTGGGTAGCGCGATCCGCCTGGCGGCTCTCCTTCACGAATACCATGTCTTCTTCCCTCATCAAACGTTGGGACCCCTCATCGATCCTCCATCCTGTGCTCGTAGTTGAGCATACCCCCGCGAGCATAGCGATGCAGCGGTGACATGACTGTTCGATGACGACTCCCCCTTCGCACTCGACAAATGGGGCGACAAGGCAATCTGCCCCTTCCTCGGCACATGACTGGCACTCTCTGGCGCCCTGGCGTCAGATGGGTTCCGGATACGGTATCCAGTGCTTGGTCAAGTGGACTCACTCGAAAAGGGTGGTTGCACTCCTAAACCGACCCGGATCCCCGTGGTATCGAATGGCCAAACCCGCCAGCTTCATGATCTCGGCTCCCCTGTCGTAGTCCTCGACGGTCACCGGCATTGCTTTTGGTCGTGTCGTGCGCGCGAGGGGGTGTCCGGTGGGAGTTCTTGCTGATGAACAGGACCGAGAGATTTAGGCGTGTGTCTGGGTTGCTGGTGGCGGCCTTGTTCACGCTGGGCGTTAGACAGTGCCAAATGAGCTTTGGGTGCGTACTGGTGCCTCTAGTTCAGGTGCGTTCGTCCCTGTGGAACGCAGATCTGTGTCGTTGCGCACGGCCGTCCGATGAGCGTCTGTGCAAGGTCTGCGATGTGAGGTGTATTGTCTGAGACGTGTCTGAGGTGACAAGTGCGAGTGTCTGGTGAATGCCGTGCGTGAATGCCGTGCGGCCCAGTGCGGGCACTGGTCGTAAGTGAGAGACGCCGGGAAACGCCGCAAGTGGCGTCGGACATTCGGACAATCCGCGCTCTTGGTGCTTAGCGCTCACCTGCCCTTGATCACCGACGGCTCTTGAATCCGACGGCTCTTCCATTGGTCCCAGATATGACCACCAGGGATAGGTACCAAGAGCCCTAGCGTACTGTTGTCGCATCGTGTCTCGCGCAGCAAGACTAGGGGTTATCGAGACGGACAATGGATGTGGTATACATTCGTGGGCGATTGGCGTACGCTGCTTGCCGCTCGCTGATGTTGCTGGCTGCTGGGATCAAGCCGGCTTGAACGTGAACCCTGCAATTTCAACCTGAAATTATAATGTTCACCGCCACCACCATCTAATCCCAGGGTCTGCCTCTCTAATAGTTGTCGTCTCATACGTACCTGTAAGCGCACCCGCGCACCTGCATGGACTACGCTTCCTGGCTCCTGGCCAGCCATGCACAATGTCCTAAACAAACCTCCGTTGGTGAACGAACAAACAACAAACAACAGCAACAACAGCAACAGCAACAGCAAACGCGTCGCGAATGAGCGACACCTCTTTGTTCTTTTATCGTGGGTGGTGTGTGGTGTCGTGGCCGTGCAATCTAGGGTGCATTCTCTGCAGTGCTGATTCCGTGGTCTCTCTGCAGTGCTGATTCCGTAGTCGCCCTGTGCGCCCCTCCCGCCCCATTCGTCTACATCGCTCCCCTCGCCCCCCGACGCAATGGCCCCCACCAAAGCAGAGGCCCTGGCCCACGTCGAGGAGGTGGTCAAAGCCAAGGGGCGTACCAACGCGCTCCCGCCGTCGACGATGGTCTTGATGGGGTTTGCACTGGCCCCGGAGTTTACGCTCCAAAATCCGCTCTAGTATGTTCATTTGGTCTGCCGTTGTCCCGTGACGTTTCGAGTTGATAGTGTGTGTGTGTGTGTGGCCTGGGATTGTGAGCCATGTGCTGGGTTTGTGGATATGCTTCATTGTCCGAGAGTGGAGAGTGCGTGTGTGCCTGTCCTGGTATGATGAGCCCTGTGTTGGGTTCGCGGACATGCTGAGCTGGGTTTGCGGACATTGATTGCCCGCCCTTCGTTCCACCATCGTCCCCGAATGGCTGGGTGGAGTACTGGTCTATGGTCGTGTGTTGGAGTGGTCGGGAGGTGGGGTACGTTGGGGCTGATGATGGGGGAACTGTCGTTGTGCATGGTGGTGGATGGACTGGTGGGGTGTGGCATGCTGGCATTGATGGTGGGCGTCGTGTTTGGTGGTGGCGACGATCATGGCCGAGGACGTAACGTATGCTGGCTAGCCTGGGATGTGTATGGTGGGGTCGAAACGGGCGTATCACATTCCTGACCAACCATCTTCGGAGCAGGATTCTCCGAGGGTTCGCCGGAGATACGTGTGGTGTTGTGCTCATGGTGGAAAGCATTGTGTATCCTCAGCCTTCAATGATGCGCTGGGAGCCGTGGCTTGTGTTGGTGAATGACTATCCGACGAGGTTGGTGGCGACCATCTAATTCGTTCTGGCCTAGCTCCTGTCGCTGCTCCCGATCTGGAATCCTGCTACTACTCCCTGTCGGCACTCCTGTTGCGGCAGCTGCTTTGGTCCGTGCTCGGCGTTCTGCTGTTCCTGCTTTGGTCCATGCTCGTTGTGCTGCAGGTGCTGCTTTGCTCCGTGCTTGGGTTAGCCACTGCTCCCACCTGTGCCACCACTGGCCGTGCTCCAATGTGTCCTGGAATGATTGTCTTGTGGGATCATGACAGCGGTTTGGGTGCGTAGAGAGCGAGGTCTCACCTACTTGGTTGACGTTGGCGTTGGCGTTTGGGCGATATGTGGCAGTGGGCAGACCCGTGGATGGTAGTGCACTTGGAGCTCAGAAAGTAGCACAAGTGTCGCGAAGTGGTGGTGAAAGGAGGGGATGCTCCAATCGTGTCTTGCGCCTGTTGTCTGACGTTTTGGTGCCTCCCAGAGCAATGCACGCCGGGTAATCAAGCGGTGCTGAATGGTCTATCTGACAGGATTCAATGCAAGCGGAGAGATGAGCTGACAGAAAGCATCGCCAAGGAGCCGTGTGTGCTCTGTGGGAAGAGCGGAGCACCATGCATCGTCGGGCCGCTCGTTCACGGCACCCAGCACCAGCATTTCTTGCAGCCTCCGTGCGTTGCGTGCAGGACGGCGAAGAGGGGTTGCTCGTTGGCCAAGCGGGAGGGGGGAGTGGAGCTGGCGATCGACTTTGCCACAGGCGAACTTGTGTTGTCTGCGAAGTCGAAGAAGAGTCTTAACGACGCAGGGAGGAAGAGGAGAAAGGTGAAGAATGGCACACGATTGACAGCTGACGGTTCAGAAGAGGGGGAATGGACGGAGTGTGGGTGGTGGCGGTGAGCGTCGTCGTGGCGAGGGTGGACTTTCGCTGGAGGAATTTCGCGAATTTGTCGGTGACGCCGCGATCGCTGCCGGGTACCAGCCGAGGACGCGTGAGGAGGACGACACCGAGGTCGACGACGATGACGACGATGAAGACGACGACCACGACTACCGGGACCAAGACGAGGACGACGACGACGACGAGGATGAGGACGAGGACAATGCAGCGCGATTGCTCGATGTGCCGACCCCCAGTGACGGCCCTCGTTATGCCGCCCACACAGTGTCGTCATTGAACAAAAGGCGCAATAAGCGTGCACCGACTGCGACTCCTTCAACCGATGCTCGGGAGGAAAAGAGGCGGCGCGTCTGAGTGTTCTGTGTCTTGCATGGATGGAAATGTACATGTCTCGAGGTTTCACTCACCACTCGCCAGCCAGGACGTCAGAAATAGGTTGCAGCTATGCGAGTGCATGGAATGTCTTTGCGGGGAGTGTCCTAGTCGCATACTGTGTCAGGCGATCAGACGCAGACTGTATGGGTTTGTTAAGAGGTTCACATCAATGAGAGTCCCCCAAATAGGAGTATAGCTAGTATAGTGATTAGAAACATGCAAAGGCACGTGTTCGAATTTGAAAACGTCCAGCACGTGTCCTGCCAAACGACCACGTCCTTGCGGACGTTAAGAACACAACATTGTCACTGAACTTATCTCAAACTTGCAGCCAACGACATCCGCCATGACCACTACCGCCTCCGAAAAGCAGCCACCCATCAAGCAGGGGCAAGAGATGGAGGCACGCGTAGCGGCCCTCTACTTCCGCAGTGCCGAGAAGGCGGGCAGATACGTGTGGGTGGCCCACACCTACCCCCTCGTTCCCTCCTTGACGACCCCAGGTCAAAGTATCGATGCGAATCCTGCGAATCGTCCAAAGTCGAGTGCGTCGTCGGGCCCATTACGCTCGATGAATGGCTCGATAGGCGCAGGTCAACGTGGAATGTTGGTCGGTGTGACAGGTGTATTGTGGAGAGGCTGGCCTGTAGTGTGGGAGGTCGTTGGAGGCTTGAGGATGGTGTGATTAGGCCTGATGTTAGCAGTACGGTGAGCATTCAAGTTGGGACAAGACGGTTTTGTGCATGCTGAGCAGGAAAGAGGCAGACGAGCTCGGCGACGAGCGCCACGACAGCCTCTGCGGCGCGGACCTCGACGAGCTCTTCGGCACGCACCGCGGCGAGCGCTACGACGAGCCCTCCCTCGAGCGCTGCGGCAAGCGCCACGACGAGCGAAGCGACCGGCACCGGGACGCGCACAGTGGTGCACACCAGGGGAGTACTCAATGCAGGGCGAAGAGAAGGGATGATTCCTGCGGTAAGTGTGAAGATAGAGCTGGGAGTCAACATGTTGAAGGACGACCAGAAGTCAGCAGTTCCATCGTCAACATGCATGTTGGGACGAGAAGATTGTGTCCATGCTGACCGACAAAGAGACCGACGAGCGCCGCGACGCCGCGCACCGCGACACGCCCGAGGGGAGTGCCCGTTGCAGGGGGGAGAGAAGGGACGAAACGTGTGGTGAGTGCGAAGACAGAGGTGGGATGGCGGTGGGCATGTTGAAAGATGAGGCCGACGACCAAGGCCAACAGTAGAGAGATGGTGAGGAAGGACAGGTTGGACACCATTGAAGCCCAGACTCAAAAGTGCCCGCATAGCATCAACACTAATACAAATAGGGTCGCGACTACACACCCACGCCTGGGCCGGAATCGGCACATCCAACACCGGTCGGCTGCTCTGGGAACTGCACACCCACGCCCAAGCGGGAAGCGGAACATGAAACACCGGTCGCCCGCCCTGAGCCCGTGATTTATTGGGGCGGCGTGGCCCTCAGCACTCGGCCAACAACAGACATGCGTGGTTCTCCAATGTCCCCGCCACGGCGTACGACATTCACCCACCTCGACCCCCAGTCCCTGTTCGTTGGCACCCTCACAAATACCGAGGGAACATTGGTGCTGGTTTCCCCGCCTTCCCCAGACATGATGCGTGGCGGGCAGCAGCGTGCGCGTACTTCCCAAAACTTGCGCAGCAGCCCAGTCCCCATTGCGCCCTCGTCCGACGCACCGTCCTTCTACAGTGCTTGCGACCACTAGGTGGCGTACAATTGAGTATAGTGGCTGCAGGGGAAGGGGGGTGCAGGGGAGCAGGGCTGAGCGGGAGCAGGGGGCTTGGTCGCATGTACATTGTAGATCCCTTTAGCGAGCCAAAGTCTCGCCATCGGAACGCGTTTCCATACGTTCTGAAACGCCTCGCAGACCACTTGGTATGGCTATTGGCTATTGGAGTATAGCAGAGGGTCCGACAGATGCATAAAGCACGTTGCAATGCCTACAGGCAGCTTGGAACGGATCTGGTGGCCGCCGACGTCCAGGATAGCCTGACGACGGCATTTCATGCTGTGAATGACGTTGTTGATGTCCGCGATTGCCCCCCAGCCTGGGCGTATGTACCCCTGGATCTTAGTTTAGAGTACATCGAGGTTGGTGGTCGTGCGCGTTCTGGCCACCTTGCCCTTCAAGATGGCCCAGAGAAGCTCAACGGTATTGAGATGAGCGCAGCAAGGTCGGTGAACAAACATGTGAATGCCGTTGCCCTGGCGATCGCGGAACAGTATCAGATAGGTTATTCGTGTTGTGGGAGGTTGCTTGACCACAAGGACACTACCGGGCTCGGTGTCACTCTGGGAGATGAAATCTAGCGGCCAGAATCTCGTCGCCATACATGATTGCGTCCATCCCCTCACGAACCTTCTTTTGATTCCGGCCCCCTAGCACCGGCTCGCTCAGCACCGCCACGCTCAGCACTGCCTCACTCAGCCGGCGCTCTCGTAGCAGCGGTCACTAAAGTCCAGACGGGTCAAAAGAAACTTGTGACCGCATGCAATGGCGCCCCAGACAGCCAAAGACTTGTAAGCTTGTAAGAAGCGCAGCTCGTCCCTGGGTCGATGTACGCGCCGCCGGACGAGGTATGCCTCGAAGTTGACCCCATCGGTGAAGATCAGATTCCCCCTGTCCCTGTCGGGGTTTGCGTGGGCCAACGCAACCCTCTTGGCCGCGGCCGGTGAGGAAAATGAGAGTATCGATGGCCAAGGAGCGAGCATGCTGCGAGATCTACTCGCTGCAGTCAGAATAGATATGGGCAAGAAAGACGCAGTGTGGAGCCTTAGCGCTGCAGCGTGAATGCCATCAGTCGGTCCAGTGTTTTGAGACGAGTGACTTGAATCTGCCCCGTGTCTTGAGCTGGGGATGAGGAGCCTGGAGCTCGGCGACGGAGAGAACGATGCGTACGGTTTGTGTGTCTTTTAGTGTTGGGTTGTGAGACTTCAAGGTAAGCCCGATTCGCAGACCTCGGACCTCACAGTCACACATCGGAATCACATGCACACCTTTCAGCCATCACCACCACACCAACTCCGAAGGCCAAGTACCTATCTCCCATACTGTGCCCGACGACAGTCACAGCTCACCCCGAATCAACTGCTCGCGCATAATACTCCTCACCACCTTGGACATGCTCCACTCGAATTTCTCCACACCGCGCCCGTTGACCGAAAAGAATAAACGTCCGGGTAGGACGGCGCCCCTAGCAGCAGCCTCGAGGAATGCCATTACCAGGGCACCACAGTCGACCGTATTGGTCTGCTGGGGCCACTGTCATCAGCTGTTGCCTCTAGAAACCTTGTCTGCCGATCGTTCACTACGCCCTTTGCTTCAGAACCGGCGCGGTACGTGGGCAGGCAGGCGTGGGTGACGGACCGGGGATGTGAAGGACCACCTACCTGGATAATGTAAACGTCTAGGTCTACATTCGGCACCTTGAGGTTGGCCAGTGCCCACTGGTCGATGTAGAGCCTCGTCGCCTTCTGCTGTCAGGGGGTGTCCACTGTGGGCCACATACGAGAACAAGCTTTGCGGCATCGGTGGGGACGTCTTTGTCAACCCAGGCGTCGTAATAAAAGGCCCGGCCTTGGGCAAAGTCGAGCGCACAGGCAACCCAGTGGCTGCCTGTGTTGTGTGCGTACAGCACGATGTCTGCACCGGACTGTGACGAGTTAGCCATTGGTGATTGTTGTATGAGTGCGCTTTGCGCCCCCGTCAAAGCTAGTAACTTTAGCAAGGATGAAGACCGCCGTCAGGCCGGATTCTGTCGATGGGTGACATTCAGACAGGCGGAATGTATCTTTGGCCCCGGGTGCTACCATATCCCTTCGGCCTTGGAGCTCTTTGGGCGATGACTGGATCATCATAACGAGTCGTGGGGCTCAGCAGCGCCGATGCGCAGCGCCAATGCGCAATAACCCACCCACCAGCATCCTCCTCTTCATTCCCCTTGACATGCTGCCTGCGTCCCACGCGCCTTTCCAACAGATACTGGTCCTCGATTGCAACAAGTCCTAAGTGTCCCAACTGGCCATCCCTATCTCCTACCACTTTTCCTCGCACTGTCCATCTTCCCTTCAACCTTCCACTCGCCATCTTCCGCACGACCATTCACCACCCCGTCCTGCTCAACGACTCACAGCAACTGGTGTGTAATCAGGCCGCTCGGAACGTCGCCCGATCCCCGGGGGCTTGGGCACGCTGTTCGTATGCCAGACGGGGAAGGCGTACACGTTCGGCAATGACGGGTCATCCTTGGAGCGCGCGACGATGAGCTCAATGTACCGCTCCACCACTTCGGTGCCTATCCACGCTGCTGCTGGACCTGGGGGACAGGGCCAAAGGTCGTCGAGGTTGTAGGGAGCCGAGGGACCGGGGTTGAGGTTGGACATGGCGGTGCGGATGGTGGGTTTAGGACGAGTAGGGACGGAAAGTAACTGTCAGCTGCTCAGCGTGGAAAGAGGTCGTGTATCCGGTCAGTGATCAGTGGGGCTCCAGTTTGATCGGCCAAATACAGACAGGGTGGCGTTTCGAAGTGCCAATTTGCACCTCCATATGACTGTCAATAAAGTATCATTATTGATCAAATACTCGAAGAATCTTTCTGTGTGTGATGGGAACCGTCTCAATGCTCTCCAGCATCACAGCACATCTCTGAGCAAAGTAAGGCCTGGTGGCAACATTGGGGTGCAACTGCCCGCAGACCCGCCACAATGCGATACAATTACCCAATGGGGCAATTTTGGAGCGAGGGTCGGAGGCAAATGGGGATCACTTTCTGCACTCTACCGCGGGGCAGTTAACCATTCGGGGTGGTTCGCCAAGACGGCTACCTCGGACAGTGCGCAACGATAGACACCGTGAGGAGCACAGGCATCTTGGACGCTGGGGAGGCAATGGTGCCGCGGTCAAACCCAAAGTTTGAACTTAGCCCCGAATGTGGCGGTGGACTCGGCTAGGTCTTGTCGGTGCACGACACCGCGTGATAATGTACTGTAGTTGTCCTTGGTCGTCGAACCACGTCATGCAGCCCCCGTGTCGAGGTGTCGCTTAGCTCAACATTTTACTCTTGGGCTCGGTCTGTATCTCTGGCTTTGGAGGCAAAAAGCACGTCCTTGGGCGACACCGCGGGACACGGATGCGAGACTGATCCCGGATGGCCCGTGGAACCACCTGGTTGGTTGGAGACCAATACGGGATGATTGGCGACATGTGGTCCAGTAGTCACCGCAAGAGGTACGACAGAAAACCCCTTCCTGGTGACTATCGATGTTGTCATGAAGTCAGCCGTGTGGCAGCGACAGAGGCATGGGCAGTACGCCGAGCGTGGGCGCCGAAGAATTTGATCTCCGAATTTCTCCTACTCCATTCTCCTGTTTGTACCACATCTGGAACTCGCAATCGGGCCCGTACAGCTGCAGACCATGACTATTACCTTGCCATCACCGTTAAGTCTCCGACGGGCAAATGCTTCTCTCCTCCCAGTTATGCGATTCTTCGACCTCTTCGAGCACAGCGTGACCCGGACCCCCACCCACCAAGCCGCGGTTGGCAAGGACCTCATTGCGTATTAAAGAATTGTGGTGAGTTGCCTGGTGTCCACCCTGTGTCCTTTCAACACATAGGAATTCAGAGTGATGCATCGAGGTTGATCGGTTGTCTCGCTCAACGCGTATGAACGCGGCTCGAGCGCACGTTCAGGCGTGCGAGGCGAGCGAGCATCCACCCATGGGCTGCGCACTGCTACGACAGTATCGACTTGGAATATGGTAGGAGCGACTTGGGATATCGCGAGGTTGGCGTTTTTCAGCTACCAACTGCGCGCACGCATGGTGCGCGCATAGCTACAACAGGAACTACAATGCCTAACATTACAACCGTTATACCGCCACTGCTGACCTTCGAGCGGCGCAGGGTAAAAGTAACGGTGTACGATCGTAGAAAGGCGAGACTTGAGGGTAGACCGGGCGGCCGGCCGCCTAAACCTGGCGGATCAGCTACTTTTCCTCGCCATGACAATAAATCCATATCTGTACACGGGCAGCCTGTGGACAGTACGCGCTGCGGTGCAGATAGGCCAGCCGACATTCCACGGCCAATCGGCAGCGCCAAGGTATGTCAAAGCGGGGGAATGGTGGTGTGCACAGTAACGATGTTTCCACTCACGAGATTATGGTCCCCTTCACGACAAAATTGGGAGGAGGAGAGTCGTTCGAGGTGCATTGATGCTGTGTCTGGGCAGGCGCTGGGGGAGCGGTCGCGATCCTGCCCGAGGCCGCGAGGGAAGGAAGTCGTGGTCGCGATCGCTGCCATACAGCCACAAACATCATACCACCTAGTCTCGAGGCCGCTCGTTGCCGGCGTCGTCCACGAAAAGTGAACCGTCGGCGTTCTTGGGCCGGAAAGGGAGGCCAAGCATACTCAGGCCGTTGGGGACGCGCGCCCGAGGTGGCGGCGGAAGTTCTGCTGGCGGTGCGGGAGCGAGCATGAGGTGTGAGGGCGGTGTCGACGCACGCCCAGGTAGGTAGCGCCTCTGGAGGTGGTAGTTGTGCGTGTCTGAGACGAATGACATATCGTTGAGGGTCAACGCCGTCTCCGGTGTGTGGATGCTGCGATCAGGGCCGCTGAACGATCCCAGTTTCTTCTCCCACTCCAGGCGACCATTGATCATTTCGAGGCGTTCCATCTCCTGGCGCAAGCGGTCGTTTTCGAGTCGCAAGGTCTCGTTGGCCTCCTCGGCATGGATTCGCTTCCTCTTCTCCTCATCTCTCTTTGCAATCACCCTGTGCAGGCGGCGGCTGAGCTTGGCAATCGTTTCATCACTGCTCGTCGGGTCTGCAAAGTTAACAATGTCAACCGTGTGGGTCAAGTCGGAACTGGCGGGGCCCTTGGCCACAGCATAGAAGGAACCATTCCGCACAATAGATAAACACTTACATTGTTGATTGGGGGCGATATTTAAGTCCTTTGCGCCCATCGGACGACCACTCTGTGCCGGGGGCGCGCTCTTGGTGGGCGGCTTATTCTCCTTGTCCGGCTGTTCTTGCTCTGTCGGTCGGCGTGGCTGGTGGGTCCGGTATGCTGCTCCCCTCGTCTCCGTGCGCTCGGTGTGCGGCCCGCGGGTGGGCGCAATTGAGGGGGCTAGCGGTGTGTAACCCGCCAAGCTCGGTACCGTCATGTCGAGAATTCCTGGAGCGACGGCGCCATCGGCATGCGGGCGGGGGAGATGGGGCGTACCATCACTGCGGTTGAGGTCGTGGGCTGGCGTTTGAGGGTGATTCTGGCGACGACCATGGTCGGATGTCTTCTCGTCAGGTGGACGCCGCGCGGCGTCTCCCACGGGTTCAACACCGTTTGGGCGGGGATTGGGGGGGTTGGCCGCGCCGCGCCTAACGCGCTCGTGGGCTGCATTCGCGTTCAACGTATCACCACGCGGCATGATGAATCCACGCCTATAGCCCACTCGTACTAGCGTAGTTCGCTGCGCATGTCAGCGACGTGCGGTCCTCTCATTCCCTGGATCTCGGGACAGGGTCAAGCCCGACCGCCACCCGTGCATGCTGTACGTTTACGCTGGATGGCCGAGACAGTACACCGGCTCACCAGGTACGCCGGCAAGAACGCACGGGTGTAGTTCAGGTCCCAAACGGCTTGGTAGACTAGCGTCCGAGATCGGCTCGAGCCAATTGGGTGAGAGGTCGTGTGCAAGGGAGGGGTGGACAGGGTGAAGGCTGGAACAGAGTAGGCTCTGCGCCGCACGTGCAGAGCCGCACACACGCCGACGTCCGTGCGTGTGGTCCTGGGGTTCAAAGTCGAGTTCGAGGGTATGGCGGAAGGGGATGAGGAAGCCAAATCGGATGATAGGACGTCAAAGTTCAGAATGTTGGTGACGAACTGGTGAATGGAAGGAAGATGGGATTCCGGCTGGCATAGAGTACTGTTTACTATGTGTGTACCGTATGTAGACGGAGACAAAACGACGGTGTGTGGGGGTGGCGTGTGGGGTGGCGTATTGTATTTCACCATCATCGGCGTTCCCAGCTGGCTGGCAAGCAAGACCCTACCCTCAGCCTACCTAACTCATCTCATGCAGCAACCACCACTACAGTAGCGAGGAGCCAGCTCCCACCCAAGTATGTTCACGCCAGTGTGCTCTGAGGGAGGTGTTCCGGGCATGTTTCAAATCTCTTAGCATGATCCGTTGTGGCTTACAGGCAATCACTCACGTCCACGTTCCAGTCCTGCGAGATACCGTGTCCAGCTTTGTTGTGGTACAATTGCAGTCCCCGCTTGCGACCTCAGTTGTGGAAGCATCCCTCCCGAGTTGGCGCTGGTGTGACCGGGAGGGATTCCTGTCCGGTCGGCTATGGGTATCGCGGACGGCGTTGTCCGACCTCTACCGCCAGTAGGTATCCGAATGGGTATCTCCGAGGGCAGTGTGCGACCTCTGCGAGTGAGGTCGCTTAAGCGAACATGCCGTGCATGGCTGGCGCGCCCATCTTTTTCCGGCGAATCTGGCTCCTAGACATCGCGAGTGTCATCGTATGATAGCATGACAGCCCGCAAGGAGGCTGATCAGCACACCCACATGGCGAGAACCAAGGCTGTATCAGCCCGACCACGGCGCCCAATCGGTGTCATCAACTTTCAACGCAATGAGTGTCGCGGGCCAACATGAGGCGGCCTGTGAACCGAGGCGTACATCATATATGCTGAGGGTAATCTGTGGAAGAGTCCTGAAAGCCCATCTTCACTGGCAATGTGAAGAGACGGTTGAGGAGGGTGGCCCTCGCTGTTGGTGGAGGGAGGTTCTGAGTTGTGGAGGTAATCCTGGTCGGCTTTTGGAGACCCGACCTGAAGCAAGGGTGTCAGCCAAGCTGCGTTGCTACCGCGCCATTACCGACGCTTCTATAGGGCACATCCATTCACGTGTAGGCCTCGAGGTGACAATCTCGCTCCACGCTTCTTGTCCTCCCATTCCCACCTCCGCTCCACACTTCTTGTCTTCTTATTCCCAATATCTCTCCATGCTTCCTGATCCTCCCATTTCGTTGTCTGTGTTAATGTTCGGCTTTGTTTTACGACGTTGTTTAAAGATCTTTATAGGTCAGGCGTATGCATACCTTTTCGGCCGACAGAAAACATGCACCGCCCCACTACCCCCAACCCCAGCCACACTCCTAGACTCCCCATGCCGCCCCAGGGCACAGCCACCGTCCGTTGTCGTGCCGCCCGGACCTAACCCCCCCCAAGCCCCCCTCAGCAGCCCTCTCGCTATGCTGGCTACCGCGAGCCTGTCGAGGTTAGCGACGACTCGAGCGACAATGACAATGACGACGGTGAGGACGATGACGACGATGACGACGACAGTGACGGAGACCTCAGTCGGGAAGAATGTGGGTACGTTGTCTAACAGAATGGCATGCTGACAGACAAGTGAACATGAGTGTGAGCGATGACGAAAGCGACCAGGAGAGCGACGAGGAGACGGCCGTGCCATCGAGGGCGTCTTCGCGCAACCGCTCGTTTGAAATCTTGGACGCGGACTCGTCGTTTGATGACGACGAGGAGCCTGACGATTCGTTCGTCTCGTTCGACGACTCGTTCGACGACCGTGAGCAGGTTACACGGGGAACAATGGCACTTACTTTCAGCCAACGACCACTCCTCCCAAGAGTGGATTCCAAACACTTCCTCGGAAGGGGAGTCGTCGGGGAGCTCTGGCGAGTACTCGACGCCCAACACGTCGTCTGAGACTGCCGACCGGGAAATTGCCCAGCAGGTGACAGCTGTTTCACTTCGGGCGTGAGGTCTGACAAAGAAGGTCCCCGAAGGCAGCCGGCCAATTCCCAAGCCGGAGGTGGACTGGGAGAAGACTTGGATCGACTACGACGAGGAGAGCCTGTGAAAACAAAAGATACGTGAGAATCTGCCCACACCAACGTGCAATGCCGCTCACCTACGTGAAGAAAATATTGGTATCACGGCTCCGGTTGCTAGTCCATAATTAATTCATCCCTTCCAGGGCAGTTCACGCCACGGCCATCTCCAGACAGCAGTAGGGTCAGCTCTCATGCATCCCTTTACTTCTGCACAGAATTGCAGTTCACTCACGTCGCAGCATCGCAGTTCACTCGTGTCACGTCGTCTGTGGTTGACCCGAGCCTCCCTGATTCCCTCTTCACATTTTACGCTTCTCGTTGCAAACGTTTTGGCCTAGTTTCTGCCGAACAACCATCTCAACATGGTATGCCTCGAGCCCACGAGAATCTGAAAGCTTGCGCAACCCATCACTGCCTTCCCCGTAACGGTGATCGCTTCTGGTCTGCCACTCAACACCCGTTGTACTGTGGAGAAGACACTTTGAACAATGTCACGATCGTTCAACAATTCCCCCCCATGACCGCTGAACACGGTTATGACACCTAGCGCCTCTCCTGGCTCGTTGTCGTGTCCAGCAATGATATCTCCCCTAATCCCGCCGGATAGGTTGCGGGCACGCAGTTCCTGTAGATGGAGGCTGAGAGGTGTTGCCGAATTTGAGCCTTTACGGCATTCTTGTCAGTTTTGGGCATTCTGAACCACATTTTCCACATCGTGCCCTCTCGCGTGCAGTCTGTTCGCTCTAGGTATCGCGGAGAACCTGTCATGGATGCTCCAGTGGTAATGATGCAGCGATGGATACGGGCAGCGTACGGTGGTGCTTTTCGACTTTTAATGCCCTCAAGATCAGGAGGAACGCGGGTGAAACGGTGGGGTGGAATATCCCGTGGAGGTCGTCATGTAGAAACGAGGCGAGTGAGATTGAATGCAATTGCATTAAAGATGTAAAAAGCGAACCGGGTTCAACCTACTCTGCGACCGACTGTCGACTGACTGATCCAAGGTGGTCGAGCGAACGAATGATTATGAGGCATAAATATCAACTTGACTATGGGCCGTACCTGGGGCTGGTTCAGCATCATCTTGACGGTTGCGTAATGCTGGCTGCACTATCGTACTGCAAGAGGGCCATGGCCTTGGCCGGCAAATGTCGTATCGCCACCAAGAGCTTCTGCCTGTAGATGAAGCGGAGCGCGCCATCGTCGTTGCCCGCCCAGGTGGTATTGTCACCAAGAGATTATGCCTTTGGATGAAGGGGGGCACGTTTTGCCTGATCAAGGAACGCTTGCTCCGTAACGACCGTGCTCGGTTCCTCTAACGTCGACCAACCCCAGTTGAGGCTACTCCTATCAAGTACACCCCAAGCATCGGTAGCGGAGAGACATGCCAGGAGGCAAGGCGTCAATCACTCAACACCGAACGAGCAAAGGGTATATTGCCCACACTCTCTCTTCATTGTTATTCCACTCGGAGTAGGTCTAATTGGGAGAACTAACACGTGTGTATCGTTGAGCGATGAGGACCCACCCCCCCCCCCCCTTTCTGCTCCCATTGCGTGACGATGCGACCCACCCCGTCAACTTCCTACGACCACCACATGTTGCCTCATGCAACGAGCTATACAGTACAGTACGTCACCAGCCCCCGGCCGTCGGCGCGTGAGCGGTACCTGTGCTGACTCCAGGCTCTGTCTATCACCATCTTGTTGCCATCTCACCCCTGCCTCGCAGTACCTCATTGGGTTTGTTCACGGGACGACGACAGTGCAACCCCTTCGGCAGCCGAAGCGCCAGCCGTGGAAGTGCACAGCGGTCGGGGCTGCGACCAAGGGGTTGCCAACGCATTACCGCCATGGATATATGCCTACGGAAGGCGTGCAAGCACACCTCCGAAGACGCGAATGGCTGCCCTTTGTCCGAGAGAGGAGGCGGTTGGGTGGAGGGTATCCGATGTTGACGAGGCAGGGCGCGGCGGACCCGACGACGATCAAGGTTGTACAATAAAGCCGTCGGTATAGATGGAGCTCGATGAGGCCTTCGAATTTGTGCCAGACACCAGGCCGTTCACTGAGGGGTTCAGATGTGTGTGGGGGGGCGTGGAGGTCTCCACTCCGGATTTCAGCTCGGTCGTTGATGTGCGGGCGCGAGTATCAATCGCCGAGTAATTGTGAAGAGTAATCTACCCCGTGGATGCGGTCACTGTGAAGAGCCTCTGTAGCTGCCGTACAAAGGCCTCGGCAGCGAGCACGGCTATCATGCTGTCTTGTTCACGGCCCACTGGTTGGGGCAACGGTTCTGGACCCCCCTGGTAGCAATTGAGCACCCCCCCACGCCCTCCGACGCCAGCTGGCCGCCCACCCTCGTCATCTGCCGTAAATGGCAATGAATAAAGGGTTCGAGCGCCACACGACGCTTGATCAGTTACACTAAAGCGCCGCGGCTTCGGTTTATGGTCACAAAGGGATGCGGAGCCAGATAGGCCGCGATGAGGTTTGTGCGGGTCGCTCGGCGCTTCCTTGTGAACAGTGCAGCACCTCGATGCAGCAGTGACACTGAACGACCGTCCCTCCCTCCCCCGCTGGCCGTGCAGGCCAGGTCACCAGCAAGCACATTGGCCCCCTCACGATCGAATAGGGTACCTGTATCGCAGCCAACCGCTCTAGGGACGAAATTTGACCGTCTGGCCTGGTAGGGATGACACCTTAAGGCCATGAGCGGGCTTGTGAGGATGGAGGAATACATTTGCATACCACATTTATTTGTCTGCAAGTCAACCAATACCCATACGTCTCTCAGAGCACTCACAGTGCACGTTCAGAACATCATGATCTTCCATGCCGAGGGTGTGGGCAGTCGCGGTACCGGCCACCAGCATGCCCCTAAAGTCGAAGCTGCCATCAGCACCCTTCACCACCAACGGGGAGCGTACCGCAACAGATCGGACGGCGTCAGCTGGCGATGCATTGTCCATGTCTACATCCTAGGGAGTCGAATGGTCCAAAACCGGTAAGCTGGGTCTAGCCAACGCGAGGTTATACACTGGTCATGTGGAAACATGTGAAATGTTGAACCACTACAATACTCACGCGAGTTTTGTCACTTCGATACCGTGTCGCGTCGCAAACTCGTCCTGACGTCAGTTTATATTTCGGACTTGTACCATACGCCTGCCGAACAGGACCCGACCGGCGGAAGAGGGGCTAGGGCTGACTCACAAGGACACGTTCCATTGTCGTCGTAATCTTCATACTCCACCAGGTCGTCATGCCCACCTCGGGGCCAGCGATCTGGATAGTAATGCGGTCTTCAAAATAGGTCAGCACGGTACACGTTCCAACTTGTGACTGGAGACTGGCGGCGCAAAGCACGTACTGGAAGGCATTGTTACTGAGATTGTGAATGAAGGGGCGGTGAATGATGGGACAGCAATTCAGTTCGTTATGCGTCTGAATGCCCTATGTGAGAAACGAAGCACTAAGAAGCATGTCCAGATCAGCGAAAAGAAGAGCAAGAAGCAACACAGTTATGGCCCCATTCAGCATGTTGGTTGACCTTGGATTCCCGCCACTTCCGAAAGGTACTCCACAACGCCTCGCCCGCCTTAGCGTGCTTGACATCGGGGGTTGCAAATCTGTGTACACACCATTTGTAGCTCTGCAGTTGCCCTGCTTCAACGGCATACATCAGCAAATGCCGACAGAGGGTACCATCCATCGCTGCCGGTCATGGTGCCGTACGTTGCCCGCGGTGCAACCGGGGACAAGCACCGACAATGCACTGCCAGTGTGGACAAGTACCCACCAGTGCTTGTAGCCAATCGGCCGAAAAAATGCGTAGGACGCTAATCCAGCCCGACTGTGAGTTGCCATGAGTCTAGGCTCCTCTCCAATAGATAACGATCACCGCCGATGGCGACAAGGCTGAGTGGTGGCTGTCACCAGTGGTGGCCTTTGTCGGCGTACCTAGCAGCATACAGCGCACAATGCGAGATGAGATACACTAGGCTATGAATCGGCTGCAGGGCAATAGACATGCTGATCCATGGTGAAACGTTGATGTTGGCGACGACGTCGAATTGAACGTATCAGCCTGTCGGGGTGTTCGATCAGCGAAGTGCGAAGCCCGAACCAAGGATCTGCATGTCACATCATCGCTGAATGGCACAGGTGGCCTTTTGTTTCTCTTTGTGTTGCTTCTCCGTCCACGCCTGCCATGCGTGCCAACTGTGCTGAAGCGCTGAGGGACAGCACCCTACCCCCGTGGATCTTTTGTTCATCCCCCAAGGGAGTGATCGGGCCCTGCTCGGCGGTGGACTTGGATGACAGTGAGAACTGTGCTCACTTGGTCCAAGCACAATGTGCCGCAACGTGCCTTTCCGAAACTTCTCCTGGGGCGTGACAACGGAAATGGCGGCAAGTCTGCTGCTTTTGTTATCGGCTTTGTCAGGCGGACGAGCCTCTGCAACGCTGGCCCCTGGCTCCTGCCAGGCGCTCCTGCCAGGCGCCACATTCCACACACTCACAATCCACCAAAGGCCGCAAGGCCACAACGGATTCAAACGCGGACAAGAAGTCCACCACGCATTCACCGGCGGACACGGATCGCCATTGTGCCTTTCGAGTTCTGGTTGTTGGCAAGCATTCTGTTGACCGTTAGTGAATCTAAACTGACGCAAGTTGTGGTGAATGCACTCATCTGTGCACAGCAAACGTACGTACTCCAAACAAATAACACAACACAAGCCCACCCCCCTCCCCTCGCCCCCCGTCCCTCCCCTCGCCCCCCGTCCCTCCCCCCTTCCCTGCCCCCTTGTCACGAATTTTTGTTAGCTGCGCATGAGGTATGTGCTGTACATGAGCAATACGATGAAACACGGTACCTCTCCTTGGCGTGCACGCGCATGCAACGCCCTGTGAGGTTTGTGCTAACCTGAGGTAATACATCTTCCCCTCACGACAAAGTGTGTGTGTTGAGGGTAGTGTGTGTGGAATTGAACAGTCTCGTTTCCGTTCATCCTCTGTGTATCTTCTGTGAGCTCCCCCGATTGCTGGCACATTTTGGCGGTATGCTGTCTTACACTGTCCTTCTACTGTACGTTTTCTTTGTCCATTGCTCGCACATCATGCCCGCATGTTAGCCTACACTGTCCTGTGGTTGTGCTTCTTCTGCCCGCTTTGTCCATTGCTGGCACATCTATTCCCTCAAGAAGGTCACATGTTTGACGCTCAAGCCACCCCGCCATTGCAGGACATTTGTGGCCCCATGGACTTGAGGAGTTAACGTCCCACAGAGTTCCGTAGCAGACCATCGAGACAGCATAAAAAGAGGCGGCCAACAGTGTCCATTTCGCTATCTCTCCATCGCGCATCAACTTGTGACCCATCGACAAGTCACCACCCAAAGCACCAACCCCTCCAAGCTCTCGCACTACAATCGCTACCACAGAACCGTAGGTGCCATACTTCTGTCCACCCCTCTTTCAACCAGTTTAGTGCCACTGTCTATTGCTGACTCACAGGACACAATGCCCACCTCCCCGATCGACACTTTTGGCCGCTGGCTTGCCAAGCGCCACGAGTACGACAACATCATTGGTCGCGTGAACAAGCCGGCCCACGACTGCACTTATGCGGCGTGGCTTCTCGACCGCATTGCCTACAAGCCGGCCTTCTTCCCCGCGCCGGGTAACTCCAAGGCCGCCATGACCGAATGGCTTCGCGAGCGCGTCGACTACTAGGATGGACGGTTAGACACGTGGTGATGACTGGTCATTGTGAGTCCCAGGTGGGCCCACTCGTGAGGTCATCAAGATCTGATCCAGTAACAGTTTCCGATTACGGTCACCCGTGGCGCACCGCCAGCCGTGGCCCGCTGCCAGCCTTGGTAGTAGGTCATCTTCTACTTCGACGTAGCCATTTCCCTGTTGGTCTGCCTCAACGCAGGCCATTTCATATTCCTCCTTATGCAGTCAATCTGTTTATTTCATGTGCAGCTTGTTAAGCCCTGGAGCACTCTCGTGAATTCGGCGTTGGTGGTACTGAAGCAATGATATGTCAAGTGCCTGTTAGGCCCCAGTGGGGCACGATGGACCCCTGGCGCACACGCCAACAAGACTGGAACACTAGGACAAAACGATCGACCAGGAACGATCGGGAGATCGGGAGATAAGCAGATAAGGACATTAGCGTCGTGTTATCTACCCATGACGCCATTGGATTCCACAGAATTACAGCTCGCAGATTTCGGATGGACAGCGTTATCAAAGGAAAACCCTCAAAGTCACGTGACCTCATCTGCCGTCGCGTCCAACCTCTCAGTCCATGTCTAGAGCAAACAATAAAAGACAGGAGCAACTGAGACACAGATATCGTAATGGTACAGCCTGGCATACCCCTGTGTGGTTTTACAGCCATATAACTTGATCTGCGCCCAAACCGCGGTCCATGTGCATCGCCCGCCGTTTCGCCTTCAAATGCCTGCAGTTTCGTCCAAGGCGATGATGCATGCATGGGCCAATCTGCATTAGTAGCCTCTAGGTCTGTGCATGTGTCAAGGTTGTATTCCAAGCTGTATCTGATGTAGTTGACGAAAGAATGATGAAAATCCAGTCTGAACGGCCGTAGCTGGAAGGCTGAGTGGGGATAATCAGTGCCGGATATAGACACGCGCCGCCTGTGTCACTCGATATCCTGATTGCCCCGATAGAGTCGGTTCTTGCTTTGGGTGCCGCGCCACTGTGCGCACGGGCCAATCTGCAACGCCCGCGACGCACGTCTGCCATCAAGCGTGTGATGCGCGTGTGAGGGGTCCTTGGGGCGCAAAAGGTGCATGGCGTGCATGGCATGCACTTTTTTTCTTCCGTCGCTTCCGTCTCTTTGCCCCCGGGCGCCCCGTCCCTTTGCCACGTCAACGTCAACCATCACAGCCCTTCTTATTGTTTCTCCGCTCACTTCCCATACAACCATCCCACCTTATACTCCCTTTACCCCTCGATCCGCCTTCCACACACCCTCTGCCTCTTCGACAGGCACCTCGGCAACCTCTACAGTGCGATTGCCTTCACACGTGGGCATAGGTCCGTGCATCTTGTGCGGGCGGCGCGGTGACGAGTAGGCAACCTAACAACGAGTACAGAATCGGAGAAACAGGCACGATACGCGTGAGAGATACGGACCTTGGCGCCACGGTTTCGGGTCTCGGAGATTGGAGAGCGGTTCGTCACCACTCAGGGAGTCTGCATGCTCACTGATGAGGTCTCGTATCATTGTCTCGGTGCCTGCCATCAACTCTCACCACCTCCTGGATCTCTGGTGCTCCGCGGCCTACCGCGGACCTGTGGCGCTGCCAGGCGGACCTCTCGCGCTCCACTGCGGACCTCTGGTAATCCACGGCGGAACTCCTGACGATCCACGGCGGGTCTCTGGCTAACCACGGCGTACCTCTGCAGACCTCTGGCGTGCCTGGCGAACCTCCAGCGTACCTCGCGACCTCTGGCGTACCTCTCGTGGAGCACACCCGTACAGCAGTTTGAGCAATGGCCCGTACCCAACCCACGTCCTCGAAGGCGCCTCGATCGAGCCGCAAGAGAGGAGTACCAAAAGCGACGGAACCGACTTTAGAGATCGAGGCGAGTCGCACCCGGTCGCGAAATGAGAAGGAGCCAACCACGCCCTCGAATGTTATCGCCACCACGCCTACACGAGTTTGTCGAGGTTCCCTCCGACTGAGGGAAAGGGACAACACAGTCTACGACTTGATTGTCAAGCACCGCCGCCAATGGAGTGCTGCTTGGACTGAACAGCTTCTCTTTAACCTCGGCATACCCTACGACTCCCACACGATAGACAGCCTTGCCAAAGCACACGAGCGTCGTTGGCCGGTCCCTGGGAGGGGCTCGTCTCGCGTCACCATACCGACTTTGCCCCGCGATGAACAGGCGGCCCTCAACAAGCTCAAGGTTGACGCGTGGCCGAAGATCGCTGCCATGGAATACAACTTTCAGCATCTTTGCAACGTCAGGCATCCGCTTAAAGCATACATCGTCAAGCCAGAGGAGGCGGATTTGCAATTCCTCCAGGATGCCGTTCTCCTTCGTCGCCGTGTGGTGGTCGTACGCAACGGGCTCTTGGCAGGCTGCAAAATCCCTCTGCTTGCCAACCCGGCAAAATGCGTAGAGGGGTCTGGTCCCCTGTTTTTCAACTCTGGTCGCACTGAAACAAAGCCCTGCTCTGCGGCGGTGGAGTTATTTTTGGCGCGGAGCGACAATTCGCGTGCAGACGACGCCCATTCATTTCGCGTTCTCGGTGGCCCCACAAAGGGTGACGACTTCCAGGCGCCGACAATAATCAAGGAGGCTTCCGTGGGAACAAAGTATCTTGCGGAGCTGGGGGTATGTCTGCTGTTCAACTACAGAGCTCACCCGCAGTTGGCCTGTGGCGGTACCTATACGGGTTGGCATGTCGACTTTGGCGCCGCGCAATGGATTCATGTGCTGTCTGGCGGGAAAAGGTGGTACGTTATGGAACCATCGCAGTCCGTCATAAATGGCATGAAGAAGGGTAAGTGTATCACGATTTTAACCACCGTTCGGGGTGGGATTAAGCTGACTGTGAAGACGACAGGGGTGAAAAGCACTGGGTTGGCAACGACGGCCAGGTTTTCTGGTTTGATTCCAAACCCGGAGATACATTGTAGGTTTCATCCGTTGGAAGCGCGCTGACTGCAAAGA
>JAMFRD010000059.1:0-49665 GCA_025502685.1 Pascua sp. PH4015B | reverse complement strand
GATTGATGCCATCGGGACTTCTTCACGCTGTGTATTCGTTTGACGACGCCGTGGCCGTTGGTGGGACGTATTTTCATCAGGGTGACTGGGAGAGGAGTGAGTTGTATCTACCAGGCAGATCAACTGACACATAGCGGACATCTGGTGGGGGTATGAGGCAGAGAAGCGGGTGCTCAAGGCGGCTGGGAAACTGCCAAACGCCAAAGAAGACACTGAATACCCTGGTGCCACTGAGTGAGCTAGGACGCGCTTGTGCGTGAGAGACGTATGAGGGCTGATTCTAGACTAGTGATCAAGGCTGCTGAGCTTCACATTCATCACCAATCTCGAATCCCAACCATCGACGGTGTCCAGGCCCTTATCAATATTCTGGGCCGGGTTGGAGTGAACGACCCTTTGCGGACCGCTGCACTGAAAACCAGCAACAGACTCCAGGAGTCGTTGGAAAGCGACACGCGGTTAAACAAGCTCCCAACGCGGAAGGATTTGGTTGAGAAAGATGGGACCTTGCGCCGAAAGAATAATGCGATCATGAGCAAGAAGGGGCGCGGTACGCGAATGCTTAAGTCGTAGACATGCATTGCATTGGTAATTGGCCTAGGGGAGATTCCGTCGACCAAGACGCTCGTGAGCATGTTCTTGACCGCCAACGCCGCTGCAAGGCGTAGGGATGACGACAGGTCTGCTGAAAATGATATCGCGATGGGGCTGCTCGACAGGAGCGGGGTCGACCGCCCCGAGGTGGTGGGCTATGAGAGGTGGTGCGCCATCATCGCGATGCCGCCCAGCATTGTGAAGATGAATGACGGCGAGGCAGGTCACGCCGCCGACGAGGAGCTTCCCCGCATCTATGTGAAGGTCGCACTGGCGATGCACCCTCGACCTGGCTCCTATCGCCCGATGGCTTCTGCGCCGTCTTTGATGTTGGAAGGGGCAAGACTTCGGTTAATCGATTCCCTTTTGTGCAGCGGTTATTCCAACACATTAAGGGTAGAATTATCTCGGCCCATGGGCAGACGTTTGAGTCGTTGCGAGGGGGACACGAAGGGGTTTTAACGGCTCGCAGCACCTCCCTTTTGGTGCCGCGGTGGCGTCTGCGGGAAGTGCAGGCCCTCTACCATTCACTGCAGTACTTCCTGGCCCTCTGCAACGCACGCTGTTGTGGCCATCTGCATTGGTTGCAATTCACACTGCGGTGAGTCTCAATTGGCACCAGCACCCTGCAGAGCTTGGCTACCTCATCACTGGACGAGCATGGCACAGCACATGTTGCCACTGGCCTCGCCGAATATGGCAAACCGCACCTCGCTGGTAAATTTGCTTCCGCCGACTTGCGGCACGAAACGGCCACCCGGGCATCCCTCGTAACGGCGTAGCGGCGCTAGCGGCGTCACAGTTTCTCCGCCGCGAGTTTGTCCGTCGCCGTTGTCTTCAGCTCTCGGCCCTCGACCCCCAACCCCACCTCCTCCCGCACTTCCCAGTCTCCCTCCCACCTTTACAACACCCATCCACCGCTCCCTAGGCGCCAGCACCCACCAATCCACTATACCCCCCCCCCCCCCCCCCGGGCGCCCTCAAGCCCGCTGCCCCACACTGCCCGCCGCCGTTGGCAACAGAGTAATGGGTGGAGGGCGTCCACTCCCTTTGCCACCCGCCTGGCTGTCAACGCCCTAGCTACCGGGCAAGCTGCCCGTCCTCGGCATACCCCCTCACGGCCCGCCACTCGCTGGTACAAGCCGCATCCGCTCCGAGCCCCCGCTCACGCGGATCGTGTCGTCACCCTGGCTCACTTTCGCCCTCTCTCCTCTGGCCCTACCTCGGCAACAGCCGTCTCCAAGCTGATTAAGGCGTTCCGAAGCTTGTGAGCGACATATGTACCATCTGCGGCCTCGAGGTCGCGCGCTATGGTCTACGCGGCCACCTCAACACCACACCTGCCGCTGCCAACGCGCCCGCCGACTCCGACTTCGCCAACTGCTCTTGCGACTATTGGATTACCACAGCCCGCTTGTTCACGCCCAACTCGCCACCTACTCTACCCGCACCTCGGCATACCGTACCCTCAACGCCTCCGGGACCGCCCCACCTTCGGCGTCTCTCCCAGCCCCGCCCCGCACACCACCCCTACCCTCGCCGCCGGCGCCGCCTCCCCCAGACCCCGCGCCGAATCAGTCCCGCTCGGAGCGGCGCCGCTACGCTTGGGCCTCTACTTCTTCTCCCCAATCCCCGCGTCTACGACACGCTCGCCGTCCGCCATGGTCGCCGGCTGCGACACGCTCGACGACCGCGACGCGCTCGGCAGCTGCGACACGCTCGCGGTCCGCGACACGCTTGGTGTCCACGAAACGGTCGGCGTCCGCGACACGCTCACAGTCTACTACTTCTCCCCCACACCTTCACCTCGCTCCCGACGCCCGGCAACGCACCTGCCTACCTGCATCACGCGTGCTCACGCGCGACCACAGCCCCGTGAACCAAGGTCATCTCTCGGCGGACGCCCCCGGCGCTCACGTCGGCCCAAATCGCCCGTGCTCACGTCGGCCTCTCCAGTCGTACGCGATCACGCTCGCACAGCACGTAATCAAGGACCGCTCCCCGGCCCTTGAGCCTTTCAGCGCCTGGGACGTGCAGCTGGAACTCCCCATGCTGTACCCGCGCATCCGCACCGACCTGGTCTAGACTGGCCCTGCGGCCGAGGATACCACGTCAAGAACGGCCGTCTCTCTGCGGCCGCGCCGGCGCTCACGTCGCCTCAGTTCGCACACCCAGACCCTATCAGTGCTCGGTGAGGTGCTCAACGTACTCTCAGCCAGATCGCGCTCGACCATCTCCAGGGCCAGGTCAGGAAGGTCCTGAGCCTGCGCCCACGTGCTGTTCCCGACATCCGCAAGCCAGAGCAAAGCTGACCGTATGTCCATCCCTGTGTTGCCACCATTGACGCTAGAAACCTCGTCAACATCAACGGCACAGCTGGGTTTCTATTCCCGTCCGCACCGCTTGCCGTTGAGCACCCGTTACGCACGCCGCAGGTCAACATCCACATCATCCAGGCGGTACCGCATGCAGCTGGGTCGTCTGCAGGTCGAACGCGGTGGGCTCAGCCAGACGTAGGAAACGACAATGACTTCGCTCCAGTGTCGGCACACTGCTGGGAGTACTCGAGGGTATACTCCTCGACTTTGTCGGTAAGTCCACCTGTCTACACCTGGATGACAGGAGATACTGATCCGCAAGCGGCAAGCACGCGCTGGTTAGTGTACAAAATCCGCTTTGTCGCGTCGACTTTGCTAGAGGCACCGGTTGCAACGAGACCCTAAACGCTACCTATGTGAGTGCTGGTACGGGGTTGGACAGTGTCTCATATTGCACGCGGCCCGCTGCCCGGTTGAACCGCTCTTCCTACCGTTCTCACGCCTTCTGGGCGAAGTGCTTTGCACAGGCTAGTCTGCACCGGTACGTCGACCAGGGCCAGGTGTGCGGGAGATGGGAGGCTTTTCGGATGCGCGACGAGGCGTCTGGTAGAGAGGCGCGAGGGACTTTGTGGGTGACTTGGAGTCGCGGCTGGCCTGGGGGTCGCGGCTGCCTGGGGGTAAGCTTGGCCGAGCTACTGCTCACCGCCTTGTCTTCCGCGGCAGATGGGGTAGAATGTGCCTTGGGGTAGCAGGAATCTCCAGGGGGGGGCATGGCTGTGGGCAGGCTCGGGTGACGGCAGTTACGCACCCTGGACAGTGCGACTCTGGCCGCCATGATCATGTGCGGCCTGATTCGCTGGCCCCCGGTTCCTGTCTGCGTCGGGTTGGAGGATCTTCGTTGCCTGCTCTAAAGCTTGGGTCTGGAGGTATCAAATCAGTGGCTCCCGCACGCGCTTGTCGTCCGGGAGACGCTTCTCAAGCAGCCTCAGGTCGTCACGCGGGGGGGCGCGTTCCCTCAACGCAGCGTTGTGCTCCTCGCCCATGACCCGTCCCATGACCCGATATGGTAGGAATAACTCGCCCTCCCAGAATTGGTGACGTAGCGCGCCGAGATTCAAGGCGAGTAGATAACTGATGCAGCCGGATAAGGACTCGGTGTTGCCCAAGCACCGAGAATCAAGCCAGCAGCGGAACGAGACCCGCGCCAGCGGCGGAGCCGGACCCGAGCCAGCGGCTGGGCGAGACTCGAACTAAGAGAAAACAACCGAGCGCGGGACTCGCGCTAGTACCGAGCCGAGACTCGTTTGAGAGTGCCGTCAAGATTAGGAGCAGAAGCTACCTGAGCATGCAGGAGAAACGGATCCCTGCAGCGAGGTAGGGGCGAGTCTAACCGCGGGATATGGGGCGCGGTGAGTAAGAGACAGAGCAAGTCCCGAATGTCGCGGTGTGGACAAAAACTCCCACAACCTAGGTTGGTCGTCGGTGGTGTGGTTAGCCTACGTGCGGGTATATTGTGATGGGTCATACGTTTGGTCCATTGTGGTAAGGCCGCGACGAGACTTCTCCAAGGCAGCACACCCAGAGAAATAGCGTCGTTGACGCGGTCCGAAGTACGCCGAGCAGAGTGGTGTCCAATTGCGGTGGCCGAGGAAGTGACATCTGGGAGCAGTTGTCGCTGGACTGGAGAAGCCCTCACCGGCTCAGTGTGGTGTGGGCGTTGCCTACGTGGGGAGTGCCGACGACGAGTCGCGCTTCCCTTCCACCCGATCAGTCGGGCGGTTTTGGTTGTGCTCGGTCACGGCCACGGGAACCGTTGAATACAGTAGTTCGGGTGCGCAAAGGAGCACGCGCACAGATACATAGCAGCCCATGAACATTATCGGTGTCTCCTGTCGCATGTCGCATGCTGCCTCATCACTCCCACACTTGTTCCGCTACTTGGTCAGAGACAGCGCCCAAGTGGTGCGTGGCGCATTCAAGCACGGGGGCAGATACACGTGGCATACACGCCACAGTCACGCGTCGCCATCGACAAGCTCAAAACATTGTTACGTCATATCGCTCCCGCCGCTCTGATGGGCTTGGCAGTGCCGAAACACATAGAGATCCTTCGCGTCGCTGCCACTGCCTCGTCAGTTGCTTTCCTGGCCACTCGAAAAACAAAGCACACGCCTGTCGCCACCCCATCAGCACTACGCTTTTTTACTCTGTACCCCCGCATGGTGGCTACGGTACAGCATGGTGTTGTCACCATCGTTCGCGTCTGTGACATGACGCCCTACCCCCACAAGCCAACTGGCAGTATCGCTATTCTTCGACTTGTCGAGTCGGCTATTGTGGACCAGCACCCAACCCCCAAACATATGTGGCTTAACACATGCGTCGATACCCAACTCACATCAACACAACCCTCAACAGACACACACACGTTTCAACTCGTCCCGAAGAGTGCGCTGGCAAGATCGACACAATAGAGCTTGGCACAAGTGATTGCACACCAGCCAAAGGGCGACGAGAAGCGCGCCAGCACCAAAACGTCATAGCCAGTGCTGAAGAACCCATGGAGATGGTCGGCAAGTATGGCCACCACAGACGACAGCGTGCGCGTTGTGCTTGTGTGCCTCCAGGCGAGGCATTTGTGGAATCGTCCATTGCCTTCCTGCCTTCCAGACTGTCTATATAGGAAACGGGGTCTGGATGCAGTCCATCTCGCCCCCTCACCTCCCATTATCCCCATCGACCTTGGCTCTATAAACGTTGCGGTCGCCCAAGCCAACACCCACGCTCCTACTCCCACTTCACAACTCTTTGTGTCACGCGTGCGACATGCTCCGCCGCCGTCGCACCCGCACCCGCAACGATGAGAATGCGCCCCCTGTGAGCAGCCAGCCGTGCATCAGACGCAAGCCATGCTGACGGACAGATTTGCCGTCGCCCGACCACGTCGATCGGTTTAGGCACCGCGGGCGTGGACGTCACTCCCGGTTACGAGCGTCGCGACCGTGTCTCGATGCACGACCCGGCGGCCAACAATGGCGTGGTGAAGGACATGCGTCCGCCCTCTGTGCACAACTCTGTGCGTCCGCCATCGGTGCACAATTCTGCCGCGTCGATCCGCAGCGCGCGTTCGATCCGTTCAGCCCGTACGACCGGCTCCAGTCGCATCTCGGTTCGTACCAACGGCTCGGCCAGTCGTATCTCGGTTTTCAACGACGTGCCGCCGCCCCCGCCCGCCACTACTGTACGCACGCGCGCCGCTCCGACCGTCGTGCACCCCGAGTCCAACGTGGGGGCGACCGTGCACCCGTCCCTCGTCGTCTCGTCCGTTGTCGTCGACTCTGCCGGGCCCACCAGCGCCGTTGGATATTTGATCCGCTCCACCCCTTCGGTCCGTTCGGCCACCATTGTCGGCGAGGTCGTACAGACGACCATGGGTATACTCCCCACTGTTGCCGTACCCGCCGACGTGGCGCAGGGTCGTGCACGCACCGACGGCATCAGCCATGCCCGGGACATCACCCCCGCCACCACGAACAACAACAGCAACAACAACAACAACCATGACGACAGCGACCAATCGTGCGCGCCACCGGCCGCGATCGGCTCTGTCTCCCCTTCGGCCTCGGCCTCCTTGGGCACCTCGGTCAACTCCCTCAACTCCGTCGCCTCCAACTCTGCTTATACCCCCGATGCCAACGCGACGTCTGTCAACCCCGAGAACGTCACGGACACCGACACCACAGATGCCAGCTCCTCCTCGGCCAATGCCACCTCTCCTCCCGCTTCACAGACGCCAAAGCCCTGGACCAGGCTTCGAATGGGCCTTGACTTTATCCTCAACTCGCCTGCAGGCAAACTTTTAACTCCGAAGAAGCACAAGGCCGGCTCTTCTGCACACAAGCGCGAGGGCGACTAGTTACCAGGTCTGCACTCGTCCAACAGTGGTCCGCGGCTCCGGGTTGCTCCATGGTTGACCCACCGCATCTCTCGCGAAAGCAAAAACCCATGCATAAGACTTTACACGTACCGTCATGAATACAGAACCCCTTCATGTGATGCCTGCTCTTCTAGTAGTACATGGAGCATAGCAGAGCTAACGGTATGACACAGGATAGCATTAGAAGGGGTGAGCAGTTTGGAGGTCATGCACGCCTGAGCAGTTTGGAGGTCATGCACGCCCTGGCAACTGAAGTGCATCTGTGCTCACCTTCTGGAACGCCCTCGCACCAGCGTATCGCTGTGAATGCGCGTAGTACCTGCTCGCCACCGCCAGGGGCTCGGAGGGAAGCAGCCTTGGGGCAAAGGGGTTGCGCCTCTTGGCAAAGTCGTCGGCGATGGGGCAGATATTCGTCCGACAATATTCTCTGAGCACGGCGCTGGAGAGGCCAACAGCGTGAGACGGCACCTCCGCGCCGTCGTATCCATACCTGAACAGACTGTAGCGGGGGAAAGCCACCTGCAGACGCGACGCCTCCGTAGAGCACGCTACCCGTGGGCGGGCAGTCCGTCGTGATTGGCTTAATGGCGGTCGGCGGCCTGGATCGCGGTTCCCATCGACCGGGAAGCACGTCCGCGAGTCGCTCTTCATCCGTCTGACCAATGCGCCGAAGGACGTCGGTCAAATAGGTCACAGCATTGATCCCGATGCGGTAACACGAGACGACGAGCCAGTACTGAAGGGCGACCTCCTTTCCTACCTTTTCGCTCTGCACAAAGAGAAAATCCTTCCAGCCGAGAGCGAGAACGCGGATCGCGTTCTCCGCGCATCGCGCAGACAGGCTTTGAGCTCGCTCTGGTTGGAGGTAGTTCGCCGCGTGCCAGCAGGGTGTTGGGCCCGTGATGGCGCTTGATACTTGGGCAGAGGCGAAACAGCTCGGCGAACAGGGGTCGAGAAAAATCTTTGCGAAACGCTCGCCGGTCGGCCTCATGCTCCTGGGTCGAGTCGTTGCCGAACGCTGGGGACTGTGAACCACACACCTTGGGTTCTTGGGTGGCCCCCGTGCCCAACCGACCACACGTTGCACGTAATGGCGCAAGCACGGTTGACCCACCCCGGAGCTCTCGAGCTCTCCAGCCCTTGACCAACTGTGTCACGCGTCTTGACCAACGGTGTCGCGCGTCTTGACCAACGGTGTCGCGCGTCTTGACCAGCCGTGTCGCGCGTCGTCCTCATAGACGAGCCCACCACACCGGCCGAAGGCATTTCCCATTCCTCACGGCACGACGCGATCCATTCGCCCGGCGTGTTGAACGTGGCGGCGGAGGTTAACGTGTTGTTGACCACACGGGGACTGGGGACTGCACGTGCGCGTTGTTGAATGTCGGGGCTGGAACCCCTTCGCTTCCAGCCTCTGGTGATCCGCGGTGATCCCGATCTCCAGCCTCTCGGACTCGTGTGTGCTCTGCACGACCTCGTCGGTGCCGGCGACAAAGGGGCGCGGGACAGCGCGTTGGACATGCCCGGGGGGGACGGCGCGTTGGGCGCGACGGCGCGTTGAACTTGCCCAGGGGCGGGACGGCGCGTTGGACTCGCACAGGCGCGAGACGGCGCGTTGGACAGGCCCAGAGCCGGACGGCGCGTTGGACTTGCCCAGGCGTTTCGCGTTGTTGAACGTCGGGGCTGGGTTCGGCAACCGCGACGGGCTAGGGACGGCGATGCCTCGGGGACGGCGCGTCGTTGAACGCCCGTCCCTGCCGCCCCGACGTTCCGCGTTGTTGAACATCGGCGGGGCCGGGGACGGGGCTTGGTCCATCCGCTCGCGTGCTCGGCGGCACAGTCTTCGTTACCAGGAGGACATGTAATGCACACGTGCTCGGTTGGTACGCGCGGGACGAGGTTGGGTGACGACGCCAGTGACAACGCCAGCGACAACGCCAATGACGATGGGGACGACGGCGGGGACGACAACGGTTATTCGGTGCATCTTCCCGTCGTGGTGGTCGGCCCAGCGGACACGGTGGACGGGCACGGGAGTGCAATGGGGGTACCTGAGCGTCAACCTCGGCCTTGGTCGCGAGGTGAGCCCGCGACGCGCTGGTCGGCATTGATGAAACGGGCTACGAAGCCGCCCATCACGGTCCGCCATGGTCATCTCAGCGTGCGAGCCGAGGCCAGGGAGGACAACCATATTGTTGGCATCGCTGACGCCATCGTCATACTCACTTCCTTGCACGCACCGAGTGCACGACCGTACCAGAGCTCCGATTCTGACGGGATGAACACCACTGCGGGGTTGAACACCTGGCCGATTCCCCGGGCCGCTGGCCCGTTGTCCACGAAGTGAGTGTTGGTACTTGCACCAGGCGCGGCGCTGGCGCTGTTGGCCGTGCTCTAGCTCGTCTGCTCGTAGGCACGACGGGACGGGGCGAGCCATAGGCAGACGAGAAGGCGCCGAGGAAGTGGGCGCTGTCGCGCAATGACGACCTGGTGCTTGACGCGAAAGTCGTATATGTGACAGATGACATCGTGGGCTCAGTTGGTTACGGTGCGCAGGCGCTGTCGTTGGGAAGGACGGCCTTGTCACAATCCAGATGCCGTCTGAGCGACATCGCGGAGAGAGGGTACAATCGTACTCAGGTTCGGTGGCCTGTCGTACCTGTTAGAGCGGCCGTGCCCACAGAAACGGGCTGCGAGGCCCTCACTGGGAGTAGAGGGTCGAACAACGTAGTATTGGCCGAGTCGGATGACGATGGCATTGGGAGCGTGGCGAAGCTCGGTGTGGGTGTTGCACCCAGGGCGAACATCTCCTGGGATGGCGGATACATGTTTGTGTGTGGTCGTCAATCACGTTTGAGGCCGCAAAACGCAATATCTCCGCGGTAAAGAGGGTCCAGGAGCACCCAGCGTTCGATTCCAGGGTGGATCGCGGTGCTGGGGATGGATCGAAGGCGCTCGGTGAGGGGAGGAAGACGAGGTTGTTGTGGCAGAGGTAGAGAGTGGCCGTGACGATCTTGCCGAATTATGAGCCTCCAACCACAAAGAAGGCCTGGACATGACGAACTTTGCGAGACGCTTCGAATGATCGCGTTGTAATCGGGATTGGTGCAGTGGTTGGCAAGAAAGAAAGAAAGAGATGGTGATACGGGCGAGCGGTGAGAAGGGGTGGAGCTGTCGTCGTTTATGTAGGTGCGCGTGCGGAAGTCAGGCGAGACGGGAGCAGATTTCAGCTCTGGTTCACCGGCCACTGGTGCACAAGGTTTAGCCGACCCCGGTTCATCCCGCCAGAGCCGATTCCGTGGTCTTGTGACGCCAAGGCTGTGCCTGGCCACAGCATGAACGATCAATCCGACTTGCCTACAGGCCCACCATCTTCGACATGACTGCCACCCGACATCCCCCACTCATTGACCAACGCATGCATCTCCGCTCTCCTCGCCGCCATCGGCATAGACGAAACCCCTCCGGTGCCCGACGTGTCACCGAGCTGTACGAGCTGGTGGGATCTCTCGACCAAACGCTCACCGCCCTCGAGGCTGCGGAAGAAAGCCTCGCCTCCGCAGTACCCAACCAAGGCCCCAGCCAACCCGCAACGCCGCTCATGGACTGTTCGGGGACCGCTATATGTCCCCACTATCATTCGGGGGATCCAGGATCCTGGTCAACGTGAGTGCGAGCGCGAGCCGAGCGACCGGTCCGTGGCGCACGGCAATGGCCAGCTTACCCACAAGCGTATTCTCGTTAGGTTGAAGACATCTCGTTTCCGGCTAGTGAATCCACACGGAAGACATCCCCCATGATGACCTCAAACGCCTGCGGTGTGGACGGCGGTTTACACACGTCTGGCGTTTCGGACATGGGCAGTAGTTCTACCACCACGTCAGCAGCCCCGGCCGACACTGGTTGTGACGCCTTGACCATGGACGGAAACCGGATTTACATCGAGCACGACGACGAGCACGACGACGAGCACACTAACAAGCACGGCAGCCTGCATGCCGGGAAGACCCCACGCAGGAGCAACTCGTGGTCTACCTGCTTAACGCACTGAACGGCAACTCCGGCAATGGCTGTTCCTCTGCGTCCCGCGAGGACCCGCGGTGCATTACAGGCGACATTACAGTACAGGCTCGCCAGCTCCAGCGCCGAGCCCACAACAACTGTAACGACTGTCCCACCTATTAGAATACGTTGGCGAACATCGCGTGAGTGGACTCAAGACGATTCACGAAACCGAGAGCAACATCGAGCCTCCTACCGCCGGTCGACGTGGGGGACGATCGTGAACATGGCTAACACCCAGACCGAGCACTGCACCCATGGAGCGGGCACCATTCACACGAAGGAGAGCGACTGGAACCCAGAGACGCAGTGCTCAGAGGATATCGTCATGACCAGCACCACCGACCGCGGTGATGACAAGCAGCACTGCAGGCGCCGACGCCGCCATCGTTAAAGCAAACGAAGACACCAAACCCACCGCCACTGCAAACCTCTGCATGCTCCCCCCACTCGATATCCCCTCCGCGCGCATCCCTTGGCATCCCAACTCGTCCACTATCACCATGCCCCAGCCGCGCCAGCCCTTAATCCGTGCTGCGTCAAACTCTGTCTCGCCCACGTTCATGTTCCAAACTTTATCGCTGTCACTCGACTTCGCCCTGACCATGGCTGCGGGCTCCCGTGCCGACCTGTTCCGGTCGCCTCCCAAACCGCAGCGTAAGCGCCGCGCGGCGTCTGTCGAGGTGCCCAGGCGGACCAAAATTCCCGCGCCGATTGTGTGGCGTCGCTTGTCAGGGCGGAAAGTTTAGGCACCAGGACGATCGCCAAAGCGGCGGCTGCGAAGACGGACCGCGGGCGAGTCCTCACCCCCAAGTGCCTGCTTCCAAGGCCAAGACGACAGCCAAGGCGACGACCACGTACAAGGGCAAGACAGCTGCCACCCCCGTGGATACCACTGAGCCTGGCGACAATGGCGCCTGAAACGGCAAGGACAGGACTGGGTCAAATGCCAAGAGTGCCGCAGAGCCAGTCGACAACGGCCCCGAGCCCGTTGGCAATGACGTCGAGCCGACCGACAGCGTCACTCGCAAGGGCAAGGACAAGACTCGCCTCCCAGACAGTGACGCCGAGCCGACAGACACTGGTGCGGCCAAGTCCAAGGCCAAGACCCTGTCCAAGCCCACCCCTCGTCGCCGCTGCGAGATGCTGTGAAGCCGAGACAGTTCTCTATCGTTATCCGCCGCGCACCGACAAAGAACCCTGGCACCACTGGCACCACGATTCTACGGGGCATGGGAGGACGTGTTGGACGACCGCCAGCCGTAAGACCCGCCAGGACTGAGCAAGTGGCGCCAGGAGCTGTCCGTCTTGTTCCATCGAGGATGTTGGCATGAGCCTGTATTACAGCTTTCTGGTGGGGCGTAATTCTGGACCGTACGTGTGAGTAACTTCTCGGCGACTACGCCTCTTTGACACTGCCGCCAACAACCCAGTCCCGCAGCCCGTACCCTCTTCGGCCACTGGGGTCGTGGAGGCAACATTCAGGCCCGCGTCATCTTCTGCACCCCTTGTCCTTTGCCCTCGTGCAGATATCGATTGGGTTGAGAGCTGCCTCCGCGTCTGGCTATCGTGCTGTGCTCTACTGCCGCCGCCTTTCCTGACATCATTCGTGTACGTACCGTTGCCGACCACACTCGATTGGTACTCGCACTTGTTCGCCGATCTGCGGAGATGGGGACGTTTATCTGGGACCCACTGGCTGCCCAGATTGTGGACGCGGCCAACCTCGGTCCACCGCCCACACCTCGTCAACGCAGCCAGGAGCCTACACCTGCGCTGGTTTGTCCTCATGATCACCAAACGAGCCCCGGCTCGACGTCCTCGTCAGTCGGTCACGCCTCACATCTCGCCGGTCCAACTCTTACTGCCGCGACGGGCTGCAACAGACCTGTCTTGCTCTAGGTATGCATGATGCAAATGGCCATTCTCTATCCCTCTACCGACTTCCACCGAAGTCGGCCTTGGCCACTTGGACTCCCTCTGCTAGTGCTTCATCATCCACGACGTTACTGCCGCCGCCAAATGCCCGTGGGGGAAGACGACGTCGACGGGTTGGAAATGACCTCGCCATGACCTGTCCAAGGGCGTCGGGTCCAGACGGCTTGTTTTCCAAACACTCAGCATCTCGCTCGGGAGACCACAGCAACCTCGGGATGATCGTGCCAGAGACGGTCCCGTGATTACAGGAACGCACTCAACGGACGATGTGCTGCAGCTGCGGGAGGCGGGCATTCTGGGGTCTTGCGGCCCAAGGGGTGCTAGGGACGTCGTTGAAATTGCTGGTATTGTGGCGTGGTGTATGCAACAGGGGTTCGCCGTCGCACGTTCCAGTTCCAAACGGTGAAACAATGCTGGGCGCCAGCCACACATTTGTCATAGCGTGTCTTTCTGTTCCAGACAGACTTGATGGAAAAACATGTCTCTTGACGCGGCATGAAACGGTTCGCGCGCCACTTGATCGTCACACCAACACACACGTACACGCACACAATTAGCCCACATGCACAGAGTATCCTTGAATCAGATACCTGCCCGCTCCTCGCGCCGCCACATGATACATTGCGTGGGCCTTAAACCACATACATGCTGTCACATTTGGCGAGAATAAACTGGTGGGACTCCTCTTTGTTCTCAACGTGAATATCGTCGCATGTGCAGAATGGAAGAATCAAGGTGGCCCGGTCTGTCTGTTCTGCTTGGCTGCTGTCCACCTTTGCATACTGTCCTCTGTTTCACTTCCTTTCTGCACGGTTGCGTTAACAGGCCTCGGAACATTGAGTTTGAAGAAGGGAAGTGGAGTCACATCCGCTGTTGTCGGACTTGAATCTGCTATCAACTGTCACACGTTTGTGGTTCGTTGGGTCACAACAGGTTTGTGTGGGGCGACAGAACAATAGAAGAGAACGGCCCAAAACTATGCCACAGCTTTTCTTCCGTGGTGAACAGGTGGTGGGGAATATTGAGCCGGTTGTGCCATCTGGGACATGTACACTATGGTGCAGCATCGCCAGCCCGTTGAATGGTCATATATAAGCATTGTCATGCCCTCCGGGAACCTCCAACTTCCCATCGTCACGAATCATCCTCATCTACTTTCAACCCCCACCATCCTCCGCCCTTTGGCCGTTCTCCACAGTGATCCAAGCTAGGTCGGTACCAATACACCTGTCGCTTTTTACCAAACCATCCCTAACATAACCAGCAAAGCCTTGACGTCCAACAATGAGCACGTTCGTCCGTCGCTACCGCGCTCACGTCACCTTTCTGGAGTAGATCCCCGACATGATTCACAACATGGAGAGTCCTGACCTAAACCTACATTGCCCTGGTCTCTTCGCAAGGCTGCACAGCGCGGCTCTCCAGGCGGTGGATGACGCTATGAAGGATACTTCATTGACGGACCACTGTGCCAACGACGAGGATCTGCAACTCTATTTTGGTCGACACTTTGAGAACCGTGTGGCTCCCATTCTGGAGACGCTCGAGCGCGAGGTATAGCTTGAACAGGTATGTACCCAACACATAGGTGGTGGTAGTTTGGCAGCGCACTGATACGCACTCGGCAGCCGCCTTGGGTTCCTACACTACCAGGGGGCCCCGTCCAGTCCCCGCCCGCTTCGTGGCCCGTCAACATGCACACGACCTCATACAGGGGGCGGTTTGTGCGGCGAAAGAGCTGGAGGAAGCGCTCCTTCGGGCCAAGCGTGCAGAGGGGCGGGCGGCACAGAGAGAGACTGGGGCAACGGTCGAGCCTGAACCTGGTAATGATTGACCCTTTTGCCTCTCGGGCCGCTGCGTGTGGGCGTCAACTGCTTGCGGGCATGGCCTTTGCTGTGATGGTGAGTTTGACAGTATCTGTCAATTCGAATAATCAAGTTGACATCAGGGTGCAAGGGCGATTTAATGGGCGACTTGGAGTACGTCCATTGCCCCATGTGCCGCAAAATAGTCTGTCCCTCCCACCTACTTCGCCTGTACTTTCCGTGATGTGAGTGCTTGGCCCGTACACCAGGGCAAAGACGAATAACAATTCAGGAACTGGAATATATTGTGTGAAGCGCGGTATGCAAGGGGGTGTCAATGCGAGCGAGCTAACGATCTAGCCGAGTCGAACTGCCTCCGTGCGCTTGCCGAGGGCAGCAGCGTTGAAATAACTACAATTCGAAGAATGCAGATGATATAGATATCCCGAAGTTGTCAATATCAGGAGTAGTGCTCCCGGCTCGTTTGTCTTTGCCATCAGAAAGAGTCATGGCTACTTTAACAAGGAGGAAACAGTACAAATTCGACGTTGAAGTCAATCAAGCGTCTCATATCTGCCAAAATCGGCTTTGCACGTTGTTCTGCGACTGTGGTGTGAGCTGTAGTTTCAGGAGGATGGAATCGAATCACAATAGGGGGAACGATCCGGGCATCTTTGGCAAGACGCATCCTGTCGAATTGAGGGGAGAGCCCGAACAATTATGTGGTAGACGATGACGTTGGGAATTGGTGGTAATGATAGGCCGAGATGGAAAATGGGTCGTTGATGCTAAAGGTGGCCGTTGTGTGAACATCTCTTGGCCAATGGATCGTAATGTGGTATCGAGTCCGGAATCTGGAACGCGGGCACCACGAGCTCCAGCGCCGATGCATTGTAATGGCATGGGCGTAACGGTAAACGTCTCGAGTGCGGTTGGGATTTGGGGTAGTTAGGGTTACCCCCGTGGGGGGGAAAGGATTGGGGACGCTAAATACGTGCTGGCAGTCAGAATCATCCTGCCACCACAATACCTGCAGCTGCTCGAGTTCAAATTCCTTGTCACCGAGCTCGGCTCGCCGCTGGGCACGCGTCACAAACTCGACCCGTTCCCTAAGCCCCTGCACCGGCCTGTACACCCGGCGGTTATGGTCCTCGGCCAAGGTGCAAAAGTGCTCGTGGAGAGCCTTGTTTGACGTTTCGGGACCAGAAAGATTGAAGAGTGCGGGCGGAAACGTTTCGAGCCCGACAAAGGTAAACCTTGCTTCGGTACGTGGAGCACGGATGAAGAGGTACTCCATAAAACTCGTGAGGACGCCGAATCGAGTGTTTTGGAGAATACTGGGGCCGGGACTGCTGTTACGCATGACGGGGCCTTGATGGAGGTAGAAGACTACCTGCGTGTGCCTGATCAACGGCAGGAAAGGCAAATAGAAACGATGCAGGTCACTTGCCGCTGTGTCCTCTGGGCACCAACCATGAATAACGACGGTGGGAACGGTGTGAAGTTCCCCGAGGCCATAGAGTCTGGAAGCCAGATACAGGGGCTTGTGCGATTGGACGGCAATGTTCCCCAAGCTTGGTAGTGCTGGAAGGTCGGCTTTCATGGGTCGTGCAATCAACATAAGTGATAAAGTGGCGGACCGTCTGAACCGAGCGCAAGTGCTGGCGCACAAAGGGGGGCACACCTCCCTCCGGAACCAAGCCGGTGACATCGATGGTTAGGTCGACGACACGAATGCTACCCAAGACGCGGGCCACCGTTGGGCTGATGTCGGTATTGTTGCCACCCAGGGAGAAGACGCTCGAGCCTAAGCACGGGAGTCGAGAACCGTCCGGCGCACAGATACTCAGACGTCCCTCCTCTCGGTTGCGGGTAGATTTACCGTCCTCTCCAAAGCAGTCAAGTATGTAAGAGTTCTTGGGGATCACAAGGCTCATCTTGACGTGGTTGAACATGATACTGTCGGCTTTACGACGGAACCCGCGGGACACAGAGCGGAGGCAGATGAGGGACGGGATCGGGGAGCTGTTGAATATCTCGTCCATAAGATGGGGATACATCCTGTGGTCGAAGGCTTGGGCGTCGGCTGAGCGAAGGCAGGACATTGGGCGTGCGTGGACGTCGACGGAGGGGCGTTTATAGGTAGACAACGGTATGAAAGAGGAGTGAGGGATGTTAATGTCGTGCCGACCCAGCTGGTTGCAGGGTAGCCGCTCGGAGGAAGACGTACCGAACAAGCAGCCCGGTGGATTCATCATTACCCCTCATTCGAACAATACATGTCTCAGCAGGCCACGTGGCGGAGTGGCTAACGCGCATAACGCGTTTGACTGGAAATCGACTTCTGTGGGGAGCACATGTTCGAACCATGTCGTTGTCGAGGGTTCCTCACTTTTTGACGTAGGGCGCCTGGGGCAGACCTTGGAGTTGCTGGGCTACAACGTTCAGTCGGGCGGAGAGAACTCCGTCAAGACGCTCACCTTTTTCCTGTGCTCCTCGCGTCGGTCGACGGCCGCTCTGCTGTCGTGACCACTACTTGTACGCTTATACCGTTGTGGACAGAGGTCTCCGGCGAAGCGCTGGTAGATTACTGGCAGGTGGCTTACTGGTGACGGATTTGGTGGCTACAGCATCAGGTCATTCAGGAAAGCCATTGACAAATGCCATGACGTTTGACCTGTACGGCCTACCCTCAGTGCCTCTTCGGACGTCGGCATGCCGTACACACCTATACAACGTTCCCACCGCTGTACCCATCTCTGGGGCGCCTCCTTGTTCAGGCGTGCTTTATTCATATATAGCAACAGATGACTATGGTATGTGCTTTATTCTTGTCTAGCAACAGATCCTTCCTCGACTGCCATCGCTCCTTGTACTTCTTTCCATCACTATTCTCCTTGCCACACTCTGTCGTTGTCGCCCCGTTATTGACACCACCTTGTCGGTCCGGCCATCGGTCCAAGAAAAGCTTAGAGAACCGCAAAGCGGTGCGATCCAACAAGCATCCGATAACCCTCTTTCACGAACCGTCTATGCCAAGCGACATTATCCACCACTGGTACCTTTCCCACCGACCGCGGTCGTGTTGGCGCGCAATGCCGAGGTCGACTGGGGCCCTACCGTTTCCTCAGCGCTCCATAAAATGAGGCTGCGGCCAATTCACTCGGGGACCCCCGAACGGTCGATAACTCGTCCTTCGACGAGATCGTCAAAGCGTCAAGAAATACGATGTGCTATCGCTGTCCAAACACAAGCCAGGCCAAGGGCGGTGCGGTTTCACTCGGTAACTTCCACGCGACAAGGAAACGACACACGCACTAGCAAGGATGTTCTCCATGTGCAATATGCGCAATCGACCGCGCACCCTCTTTGCTAGATGTCAAGAAAAGAAGTGCTGCTTACAAGCTTCTTAAGTTCAGGCGGTTGTAGAGGAGTAGAGACGCAAAAATACTAGGAGAGGTGCTAGCAAGGGGAAGAAACCGTTAAAAGAACAAATCTCTGTGGGATCGTTGGGATGGTGTGGGTATTTGTGACGGGATGCGGGTACACGACCATGTCAGGCACGCATGACGTCACGACCCGAAAATGGGTCACAAGACCGTCACGACCCGTCCTACCGCGAGGACCTATGCACCGGCCGATGTGACTTCGGTCTTGCTGAACCCACTTGCTGGAGTGTAAAGGGACTTCGACCCAAGGGTGGTGTCGATGGCTCGGTACCTCAATCACCACACCAATCGCACAGCTGAGACCAAGAACTCCTCCTCAGGTCGATGGATTCGTCTGGGCGGCATTGCTACTCGTGTTGCGGACAGGTACCGCGAAGCACCAACCCCCACCTCTGCGACTCGAGTAATTGTGCTCAGAACTCCCAGGTCCACTCCTTGCGTCACAAGGTTCCGCCAGCTCCGGACGGACGTCACCCTCAACTCTGCTGGCGTTAATGTCAGTATCAACGTTGGCGGCGTTGGTTCATGCCAGAATACGTTGCCATCCGCCACCAGCCACCTGCAGCCAGCAAGGGGCGGGTTGGCCACAACCGGGCCGGGGGACGCGGTTATCAGTATCATGTGGTAGTCATTGACATGTACTTCGACTCTCCCCATCCGACACCACTCGTATTCTGGCATTGGCACTCATCGGGTGTCGTTCCACATCGTCAAGATGAGAGAAGAAGCGATGCATCAATAATTTAAAGGGAAATGAGTGTTACGTACAACTAGGGAGCGGCGGCATAGAGAGAGAGCCGACGCTAAGGTCTGGATGTAGCAGATGGATGCGAGAGTGGCAAAAGTGCCACTCGCACACGGGGTGGAGCATCGACAGACTCTCGTCCATGGCCGCGAGTATGCCTGCGGTGGAGTGTAGCGTCTGCTGCCGCCGCCGTCACTGGAGCCCACGATAGCTGCCTGGGCCTCTCGGCCCTCCCACAGCCGACGCTTGAGGTCGAGCTGGCGAGGCTCGCGACTGCTGGCCGAGAGGATTCGGCAAGGCGGATCTCTCGCGATCATGGCCTGGTGGCGGTGGTCCCGCCTCGCACTTTTTTCTTTATTTTTTGAAAACACTTGTCGATGTCGATGAGGACAATGCGTGTGGCACACCACGGTATCTAAACGTAGCGGTGGCGAACAATAAGGCTGCCGGCATAGAGGGAGCAGAGGAGGTTGGCACACGGGGACGAGGGGAGCCGGGTGCAAAAGCTATTCTCAAAATAAAAAATGGGAGTACCAGGGGGCGTAGGCAGTGCTATACTAGTGCCAAGGGGCGTGGTGCAAGGTGACAACGAGGCGACGGCTGATCATTGATCAACTGGCCTGGCCCCACTGGCCACGGCCAGGCGCCGCCGCGCTCCAGACAGAGAAAAAAGGGGGGACGCTGTGGTCAAGGGGGCTGAGGCGGTGGATGCAAGAATGGACGGAGCTATAATATAATCTGTCGCCTTGATCCAACTCTCATCTCATCCATCTTCCTCCACCATCTTCACTCACAATCCGAGCCCGCTGGCGATTCAAACCCTTGCCCCCTCCAACGCGCGCAGCACACCCATAACCTCCTCCCAGTGATCACATGCCACGCAGCCCACTCCCGGCACCAATCTAGAGAGTGCGGGTGGCTTCCGTATTGACCAGCGGCGAGCGGCCAACACAGCTCTGGTGCAACCTCCAGCCTTCCCCAGCAACGTTGACTCGCGACCAGTGCGCACCAAACCGCTCGCGCATCAAGAACACAACCTCGGAAAGGGACGCCGTTGCTGTAACGGTACGACGAACGCGTACGAGCGAGGCACCCGTTCTCCACCACGCCATCCATACTCTCCTTCCCTCCTACCTCCAAGAAACCCACACGTCGCACATACCGACAAACGATGACCGACCTCACCGCTCTGGCCGCTTCGCCTAAGGGAGTCGTTTCCACCGAAGCCGAGCCCGCCGTCGAGGATCACGAGATTGACCAGCTCACCGCCATCTTCGCCATCGCTGCCGCCGTTGCGGCGAAGCAGCAGGAGATCGCCGAATGTGCCGAGGCCCTCGACCGGCTCAACGTCGAGCTCACGACGACGATGCCAGGCAGGATTGCAAGCCTCACGACCGAGATTGACGAGCTATGTCGACTCCTCCGCAAATTTCAACACAGTGCCCAGGGTGACACCTCGCTCGCCCGCGACGCGATAAACGGTCGCGATGCCAAGGACGCAACGCCCCAGCAGGTCATCCTTGGTGGCTTCGAGCCTCTTACCGTCGATGCGATCCGCATCAAGGTCCTTCAGCTCGCCGCCGCGACCCTCTTCGTCGTCGTTGTCGCCGTCTTCGTTATTGCCCTCGTCGTGGTCGCAATGGGTCGTCCCTGCCGCGCTCGCACCAAGGTCGATACCCCCCTTCCTATTTGCCCGGCATGAATGCCCGTTGCATCTCTCGACCCCAACCTACACCAAACAACCGACAGTCACCTCATCCTCCGGCCGCACCCCAACACACTCATTACGCCTTGGCCCACAATCTCCTCGTACGTCCCCCACCGTATCGGGGTGCTGGCCATAACTTCTCTTAACACCAATTCATGCATACAATGTACCCTGCGGCAGAAACTATACCAAACGCCGTTGGACACGGCCCATATTCCTTCCCTCTTGCAGTCGCTCTTGGCCCACACTACAGTACACAACGACACGGCGTGCCAGATCGATTCCACCAACATGCCACACCTACGACTTTGGCATCTCAACCAAGGTTTTCCAAGGCGCAAATTGTTCTTAGTTAGTATGGAAACGCTGTGCCGTTGAAGTGAGAAGAGTGGCCAAGTCAGTAATACGGGGTCACCCATGTGTTGTCGTACTGCAGATGGGGTCACGCTGGGCAACTGACAATCGAGCCAAGACGCCACGGGCTGCTTTCTACATCCCTGAATACCACAATATCTCCGCTGCTGCAACATGCAATACTAACTAAGGCGTCTGGCGTACACGCCAACGGCCAGTCGAGCCCAGAGGTTCATTTCCTGCTCACAAGCGCCGCCAATTTTTAACAGGACAACAACATATCCACCGCCCAATTCTGTGCTCGCGGCTGCTACAGTACAGCATCCAGATTCGAAACATGGGAGTAGGTATCGGTCAACACGGACAAATAGTGCCTACTCGCTTGTTCAATTGACAGAATTTCCCAAAAAAATATACGCCTGTCGTTTTGCCAGCCCTGTACCAGATGCCCGTGTAATGCATCCCAGCACCCTGAGTTGGCAGAGAACACAAAGGCAGTGAAGTTTGAAGGCGTAACGGCAGTGAAAGCTTCCGAATTGTAGATGGACACTGGCGGGGTGGCATGTCCAGGTCTATTAAACGGGGTCATCGGGTGGTGGCGGTTGACGGTCGTCGTCCTCTGGGGGTGGGCAGGCAGCCGTCAGCCGGAGGTATACGAGTGTGTCTACACCACGTGTGGGTGTGTGTACTACGCGTATACTACGTCTACAGAAAACGTGGGTAAGGGAAGTACGCGTGGGAGTCCCGAGCCGAATCGACCGACGTCGGAGCTGGCGGGTGCGGCGAAACGGGCGCGTCAATGGTTCGGCTGCGACCGCCCCTGGGGCGGCGCCCAAGGGGGTGACTGCTTTGGCGGAGACACGGTAGCCCAGAGCGTCATGCCCAAGTGTACGATGTCGGAGATTTCATCTTCGAACGTGGGCTTCTGTGAACGCCGATAGCCTTCGCCGGGGATGATAAGGTCGGGGCTGAGGTCGAAAGCCTCGGCAAAGTTAATGAGGATCTCGCTAATCTTGTTGATCAGCTCCTTATCGGTGTACTGGGGGTTGGGGTTCGCCAGGACGCTCTAGAACTCGGCCTTGTGGCGCTTGACGAGGTCGAGGACTGCCGCTGTAACGGCGAGCTGTGGAAGGGGTTAGTGCTAGCTCAAGCGCGACTTGTTTGACCCCGCACGTGGGTGGATTCCCTGAACAAGCGGGCAGATACAAACGTAAAGGCGGCAAGATGGTGTACACGCCATGAAAGCTACTGGCCGCTGATGAAGCCGTCAGGCTTTATGAGCAACGCACATCCAAGGTGGAGATGAGCTGACGCGCTGACGCGCTGATGGCGAGGATCATCCATCCTGAGTGGCAACTGACTCCAGGGCATGCACGGCAAGCATGCACCAGGGTGCCGGTTCGCTTCTGTGCATCTATCTGGAAGCGCGGATGCGGAACCAATTCCACGCGGGAACCATGCGTTTCAGGGCCGATCTGTCGCCGGGGTTCCACCGTTGCCACCTGCTAGCTCTCTGGATCTCCGGTGCTGGTGTCTTTGATCTCTTCGCATCCCCACCACACTCCATGCACCCACCCTCCCATCCAACCTGTTCTGCATCCACATTGCCCTTGACACCAAGAGATCGCCAGTTCCCCCGCAGGTGGCAAAACGTGCGTGGCAAAAGACCGCCGATAAATCAGGAGGACCACGGAAGGAAGGCAACCTGTCTGGTACAGACCTCCACGAGCTTGATCATAATGTGACCTTCGGTGTTTGATACGAATACAAGCTCATCCCAGACCATCCTCCCTGGGCTACGCGGTAACGGGGGACTGGGAGACATCATCCGGGCTGAGTCACCATCGCCCGAGCTGGGCTATGACCAGTGGTCCTAAGTTTAAGTGTTGGTCCCATCACCGCCGACGAGGACGAGGGAAAGCCCACCAAGGCAAAGACCAGAAAAGCACTCGTGGGCGCACAAGAGGGTCGCCAAGGTGGGTGTTGTACTTGGGAGGCTCCCACCTTCCATTCTATCCTCTACTTCACCATTGTCTCCATGAGAGCCTCATCCCGCCTGATTGCTCCAATTCCGACCGTCCGTCTGGCCCTCGCCGCGGCCATCAGCGAGGCTGTGGAAGCTGTTCGAGACAAGGGGAGCTACCGTCGGCGGTTGTCCTTATGTCAGGATCGCAACGAGCATGAAAGTGCTAACCTCAGTATCCCTTTGTTTTACGATTCGCTCTCGCGTCGTCCAAACTTGAAGCGCTTCTGGACCGCCTCTGCCCATTATCTCTAGAACAGGGATGGGAATCCACATTGATCGTCGACGCAAAGGGCACAGGCCGTAGGTCTCGCAAGGGTGAAGGTATGGTGAAGAGAGAGGAAAGTGCAGTGCAGGTGACTCCTAGTGCACAGGCAAACCAACGCGAGGGGCCCAATGCTCGACTGCCAGGGAGCTACCCATCTCCACACTCAACCACAACCATGCGCCGGCAAGCTGGACTGTCAGAACTTCCGGTAACGCCCCCTTTGTCCCCTATGCCCTCCCCACCCTCGGTAGCCTCGTCGTGCGTCTCGGCCCCATCCTCGTCGTGCGTCTCAGCCCCGTCCTCGCCATCCACAACTCCTACACATCCGATTACGCCTCGTCAGATTCCCATTAATTTCTGGAGTCTCACACAGTCTGCGACGATCTGCCCTGACAACACTGCATACGGTGGCAATAACCATGCTCTCATGTACCACTCGGATATGGTCGTCTGTCACAAGTTCGGAAATGAGCACGAGCGTAACGCTCTGGAGGGAGAAAGGGCGGGGGTGGCCCCCGCACAATTGGGTTCCGCCGCCGGTCCGCCAAGACGACCCTCAAGACCAGGATCGTTTTATCAAGTTGAAGGATAGCAGATATCGCAGGTTGAGCTTGTGAGTTGGCATGGTAGTCGGGGCGGCAAACTGCATGCCGAGGGCGGCAAGAATGGGAACGAGGTGACAGCGCAACTTGGATGACCCGTCCACCTGCTCTTTTGCCCATCGTCGCAGCTGCCACTCGGTCTGTTGCTTTGGCGTTACTCGACTGACGGTAGGCCTACTTTGCCATTCTATACACGCACAACCAACTCGAGTGCGCGGTCAATTTTTGACCGCTGCCACACCAACGCCGACAAGCTGTATGAGTTTATCGAATCGCTCTATCACATGTTTCGCGGCTACTACTTCAAAGTCATGGGTGAGATAACAAGCCATTGGCCGACAAACATTCCTGTCCGAGCTATTCCTCCCAATTCTCCTCTTCTCTCTTATTCCTCCCAATTCTCCTCTTCTCTCTTCGGGGCGCACCGACACTTCCCGAGATACACCAGTCTGTGCACAACTACCGCGAACTTTACGATGTCCTCGTTCTGATGCCGACTGAATCGTTCTCTTACCTTTACATGGCTGGTTTCAAGGGGGGAGATGGCCAGAACAATGACAAGTAGCAACTCGACGAGCAGGAACATGTGGACGGTGGCGTATGCAAGACACTTCGTATCAATTGAGCGGGAGGCTCCTGTTTGCGCTATGAAAAGCTGGGAGTTTATAAAAATGCTTTACGATGAATGACAAAGAACTATTGTCAAGGCCATCGGCTGACCGATACCATCCGCGGAGCTTGTAATTGGGCTGGAGGAATCGTCGTCGTGTTGTACCACGGTCGACAACCTCTCTCCCTTGCCACACACTTGGGAGAAAAGCTCTCTGAGATTTTCCACTTTGTTGTGCTGGCGCAGAAGGACCAAGTGCTTCGCCCAACTCGCTGGCGTTGCCTACCAGTACCGCGCTCACTACGGCACAATTTGGTTCGGGGGATGCAGTAACGCCACTCAGTAAAAGCACACCATGAACCAAGGCCACGGTTGCGCCCGAGCATAGTGTGCTTTTCAGCTTGCCCAGAAACACACCATTTAACAAAGCCGTAATCTGGAATTTCAACAGTGCGAAAACACACTATGACCCAAGGCCGTGGGTACGTCTGAGCACGGTGTGTTTTTAAGCTTGCCAAGAAACATACCACTTACTAAGGGCATGACGCATAATTTGAACGCTGCGTTCCCATAACATCACCTGACGGACCGAAAACACACGATGAACTGAGGCTGCCGTGAGGCCTGAGCATGGTGTATTTTTCAGCGGGCCGAGAAACCTACCTTCGTGCATTGCCGCCAAGGACCCGTTTGCGTAAGGTGAGAGACTGTTTCTTGGTTAGGCCTTGTTCACCTCTGCTTGCAGTCTTTCTCGTTCTGGGCTTTGGTGGCAGCAGCGGCCACAGAGCGGCTTCGTTCCATCAAGTCGGGGCGCGCAAACGAGACAAAACCAATCCAAGAACAGTGCAGCACGTGAGGCTCAACAACCGCGCCACAGTGATGAGGCTTCAAATTGCTCGAGTGCTCATGTACACCTTGTTCGATGAGTGCGGCAAGGGTGCCATGCTGGTGTGCACGGTCACCACCGAGCTACCGAGGTTGGGATTCCACGAGGAGAGCCAGAGTCAAAAGCTTGCCATTGACCACATTTTCGACTACTGGTATGTCGTGTGTTCAAATCTCGGCTGAGGAAACAGCTTTGGTTGATCGGGCACTTTGGTCAGTTCCACTCGTGACGCGCTGGGCAAACCCTGCAAAAACATGGGAGCTCTGAAATGGGAGAGCTCGTTATTAGTACCCGAATTATGGGGACGGTTGGCATATGTAATCTAGCGACTAATAGCTATCGACTACCCCACAACCCAGCGGCGTTATTCTCAGCCGTTCGATTTTCGCCTTTCGCCACACTCGTGAAGTGCTATTCTCGCCATCTTGAATACCCCATCGGGAGGCTCGACGATGCGAATGCTGATGAAGTTTGCTCCCAGGCCACCGCTCCCAGGCCCGCGACCCGTCCCATCTGTCGCGCCAGTTTGCGAAACGTTCGTTTTTGGGGCTTGTCTCAGCCAAGCACTACCCACCGCGCGAAAGCGATACCCCCAACCCAAAGGCCGGTCCCACATTTCTCCGGGCGAACAGTGTGATTTTTTAATTGACATAACAATATTCAGTACAACAACTGTACTTGGAAAGGATCGAGATGTGTGGGTGGAGCGTGAATTGGTGTTGCTGAGGTTGCGAAAGTGTTGTAGCGGGTTGTAGCGTGCAAGATTATATGAAAAGTAGCATGTAGTGAAGAATTACAGGGATAGGTGAACAGATGATGACGATGGATGAAGCATGGTGGCGAGGTCCATTAGACACGAGTTGGTGCACTAATGAGGACAGCTCAGCATTCTGTCGCGGAATAGGACGGTGCGGCCCAGACCTGCGCTGCGGATGACGCCATGGCGGAGCACTGCACGGTGGTAGGAGCGGGAGCGGAACCGAGTTGTGGCGCTATCACAGATCTCAGCGTGGCAGAGGACGGTGCGGCCGAGCTCGTCGCGGCGGAAGACGGGTCAGCTGGGTAGGAGCGGAAGCGGACCTTGAGTTGCAGCTTTCTGGCCAATCGAGACGACGGGTTCCGGGTTTGGGCTTACGCTCGACGACGACGGTGTAGGTTTCGGCTTGGCCTGGGTCTGGACCTTCTCTGTACCTCAGCCTGGACGTCTCTGCTCAAAAATGTGTTGAGGGGGAGAGGTAGGCAATGCTTTGTTGGTTGGGAGGGGCGTGGACGAGGACGCCATGGAGGTCTTGTGTCAGTCGTTGTTGTCGGCTTAGGTGCCAAACGTCGACATGAGGAAGGAAGGCGCGGACGGTGCGGAGGGGGTGGGCGTGTTTGTTGATGGCGTGGGCGGGGCTGGCGAGGCCGACTGGGTGGGAGCGTTGGTTCCAGTCGGGGCGCTCTGGCGCCAGATTTGTTCCGCGTCGGCGTCGCCATCGTTCTAGCGGGGGAAGGTTGTGGCGGCATTGGTGGTGGTACGCAATTGGGCATTGGGCCGCGGCCGCACATTGTTGAGTGTCGGCTGTCGAGCAAAGACCTGTCGGCGGTTGAGAAAAGACCTGCCGGCGGTTGAGAAAAACCTGACTTGCGAGGAAGGTCTCAAGTCGACAAATCCGACGCGCGTGCGGGTGGGTGCTCCGGTGGTGGGCGAAGGGGGACGGTTTGCGTCAACACAGAACACGCGAATCGTACTAGCTGGTGCCGGGAGCTGGGAGGGTAGTTGTCGTGCACGTCGCCGCTAAAGCATACGTTGGACATGCAGCGTCCGGGGAAGGCGGTCGCCTGGAATGAGGGAGGGTAGGAGCCAGGGACGCGGGAAGGCGGTAACGTGGGACCCCAGGAGTGTACGAATCGATCGAGACATATTCAGGACCAGGAGTGTATGAGTAGATCGAGACATAATCCCGACATCTATGAGGACGATACAAGGCGACATGGCGAGGGGACACCGGATAAAATCGATAAAAGGAGGTCAAGCACAAAAGGAAGGTCAAACAAAGGTGGTCAGCCATAAAATCCACATCGTGTTCGCCGAGCGGACGACAACTTACGTTCCACGAGAACGGCCAGATCGATGAGGAGGTCATACGAGAGAAATGGAGCGAGTCGACACCTTCATCATCCGACGGGCAGTAGGTGGGCTTGACTTAAACGTTACAGATTTGGATATGTACCGCCAACTGTCACCGCGGTTGTTGTTACGGTAGTCCTGAGCGGTTAAAGCACGTGTTGGTTGTCAAGGGAGAGGCTACGCCACACTGCAGCCGCAGTGTTAGGCTTGGGCAGAGACACTGCCGAGGCAGCATTAGGTCTTGGGGGAGAGACTGCTGGTGCAATGGGATGATTCTAACACTGCCAGCTCGTCCGACCAGTGGCTGGCCGTGGCTTGTCCGGTCATTGTTGGCGACTAGGTCGTTTCACAGTGGGTGTTTACTATCGGTGGCTGCCCAGAGTTCCCCGTACGCACTGTGCGGTTCTTGCATTTCATGTCGCCTCGGTGAGGCTCTTGAACGTCGGCTCGACGCGGCCATCGGTAATCGCGTCGAAGCGTCGGTGTCTGGTAGGCTGCGTCACTGCCTTTGTGGGCTCCATTTCGGTGCATGGCCCTGATGAGATGAACGGTGGGGATGGAGTTGGCTTTCGCTCGGGGCAAGCGGCGCGTCGCAAAGTCGCGCTGGTAGGCAGATGTAAGGGCCGCACGATGGGGGGTGTGGCGCAGAAGGAGATCACAGGCGGGGTGACCACGTACCACAGGCAAGCCAGCTCAGCGTGCTAGAACGGTCCTGGGACTGTGATGAGGTGGTGTATGGGACCAACACTCTCCGCAAAGGGAGCGGTGAGATGTGGTCACGGCGATGGCATAAGGGGGTGGGGTAGGAGGGTGAGGTTGGCCACGGTGGGAGGTAATGCTCAACGTGTCGCGGTGCTAGTGAGCCTGTAGCGTTTTGGCGTCGTGCAGGGGCGCAGGGGAGCATGGAGATGACCATTCTACCAAGAAGCGTGGGGCGCGTCGAACGGGCGGCGGGCGACCCAAAAGTTGCTTAGGGATCTTGGGCGCACCAAGCGACTCTGGCTGTAACAGATCAGCCGTCTGTAATGCAGTGCGAGCGGGGATGGAAAAGTGCGGATGTTGTGAACACAGACGATGAAAGAGTAGACCATGGAAGGAAGACACCAGGTTTGGTTTTGGTTTCCAACCGCCGGAACCGCCACACATCGGTACGCGGGGTACGCTGGCAATGACCAACCGTCGCCAAACAGTCGTTGCAACGCCCTGCCTATCCCTTGTAATGTCATAATGAGGCGCTGAGGGACGCCCACTAACCCTCATGCATGCATCTTTGCACAGGAATCGGTCATTATTATGCCGCACTTTGTTTACACACCCCATTCCCCATTAATCCCCGTCCCCCAATTGTCATCGCCGTCGCACCTTCCCAGTCCCCCACCTCTTCCTCTGCTACCCACCATCGGCAACACTGTTGCCTCACCGCGTCCACGAGAACGTTCTGCACGGTCCGACTCGCCCCACTTCATCCACACGCGCACGACACCGTAGCACGAGCACCAGCCATGCCGCCCGCATCGCCTGCGCCGTCCCCCTCGTCGCCCGCGCCGTCCACCCTGTCGCCTGTGCCGCCCGCGTCGTCGCCTAAGCCGCCCCCCCACACACACGCCACTACCTCGACGGCCAGCTCAGCCCTTCACCCCCCCTCCAGTGTGGGAGCCGAGGACACGTCCCTCTGGCACTACTCGGTATCGTCCCCACTGAGGCGTCCGGCACACGATGCTCCCCTCCCACTCCCCCACCCTCACCCCGTCATAGGGGCAGGGCTCCCTCGCAGCGACAACGGTGAGCTTCAGTCCGTTGCTTACGTCCACCACTGTTTCGGACCTGGCACACCACTTGTATCCGCGACTGACAAGTGCAGAACCCCCGCCAGCCCCCGACGCATCGCCGGCACAGCCGCCGAGCGAAGGCATTCCGGCTTCTGAGCCGTCGTCCACGTTGTCACCATCCGTGGCTCTGCTCGCGCCGGTCGCCCACCACGCCCCCACCTGGATCCGGCTGCGTGAAGCCCTTGGCTACTCCGAGGATGCAGACGACACCCACCAGCCGCACGCCGCGGCCTATCTTCGGGCCGTGCAAGCTGTCCAGCGGGCAACGCCTGCCGGCTCCAACCTCGCCACCGATGACCCGGGCCCTCCCATCACGGCCCCACCGGGCATCGACCGTGTTTTGTATCGGAAAGCGGTGGCGTCGCTTGTGGACCGCCATGCGTACGAGCTCAAGGCCTTTCGGGAGCTTCTGGGTGTGAAGTACAGGACGGCGCATCGCGAGTGGCGCCGGTGGAAGATGGGGAGGGTGACGTTTCGGCAGCTACTGAGGAGGTACAATTCGTAGCCGCGAGCGATGGTTTGTTTAGACAAGATAGAGTAGCATGTGTGGGATGTACCGTCGAGAGGAGATGATGTTGATAGAGCAGGCCATTCTCCCCATCAGCATCGCCTACACAACCAACTACATACAACCTCTTAGCTCCTGCCTCATGCGCGCAGAGCAAGATTGTCGATACTGCAATATCCTCCTGTCCAAGGTCGGTAGACCTTGTCGTGCCGGGCCCAACACACGGGTTTGGGACCGGCACCACCAGGAATATGGACTCTGGGGGCCTGTTGCAACCGACGCTGCAGCAAACGCGACACCAACGCCGAGCCCCAGACCAGCATCACCTGTTCACCCGCCGGAATAGACTGGAATACCATCATGTTCATTCCCCCGGGAGGCCTAGCTGCCCATGGCATTCAACTTCGACTTCTGTCCCCACCTGCACCTGTGTATCAAAATCCAAGGCTCCTATCACCTACTCCACCACATCTTCTCGAGCTGAAACTATGAACGTAGCACTGCGCATGCAATAATGGCTTCGCAGCAGGTTGCAGAAACTCGTCCATCAGCCGGAAGGCTCCGTGCCAGTCCATCATGGCCGTGAATGAGCGGCGTCATGCTCGTAGACGAGGAGTCGAAGTAGTCGTGGACGCCGTCGGGGTCGTCGGGGTCGTCCGAGCGTGGCCCCGTTACCCGTGCGTCGTGCATGTGGTTGGAGCGTCGCGCGTCCTCGCCGGGCGCGCTCGGGCGTAGGCCAGCCCGGACGGCGCGGGGCGTCGTCGTAACCGTAGCCGCGCTGGCTTCGCCTCCAGGGTGAGAGCGCGATCGAGGACGGCGTCGACCAGCTGTACCAAACGTACATCTCAAACCTGGGTGGATTCACCGTCGCGCCGACGCAATCCTCTTTACCCCCTACTTACAAGGGTACATCGTGACCACGTACTTCATCACGGGGGTGATTGCCCACGGCCACCGATGCCGTCGCGCGGTGCGCGTGCGGCTTTGGACCAATCGCCATCATGCCGTCCGAGGACGCGCAGGGATGGCGGCTAGCTACGCAGCTCTCCGGTGTTGAGGGCGTGCAGAAGGTTGGAAGAAGGGTCGATCTCGCTGTGTGCCAACTTTCCTCGACGCATCGGCCGTGGTGATGGGTACGCAGACGAAGACGACGGCTGGACGGATGTCATTGTCGTCGTCGGTGTACACGGATGCGGCGCGTCATGGGGCTGCGGCGTCGCATGTCCTCGCGGGCCGCGATCCGGTGTAGTTCAGCCCGGATGGCGCGCGGCCCTCGTGGGGGGGCGCTCCCAAGAGTGGTGGATAACGTTCCGGATATCCGTCTTCAGGCCGCGGGAGAACGCGCCCTCGTCCGAGAAGGAGCCGAGCTGGCTTAGAGATCGAGCAACCGTGGCCAGTATCCTTGTAAGGTGCGGTGTTGCGAGTCGCTCTCGTAGTTGTCGGTGAACGACGGTGGGGCGTCGCGGGCGACGCGAACTCGGTCGTCCACCAGGGTCGGGTCTCTCCGTGGAGCAGGAGGGTCATGGATAGCACCTGCGCGCGCCTCGAGCGGTAGCGCTTGGGTTGCGCGAAGAACATCTCGCACTCGTGGAGGAAGTTGTCGACGATGTCGTCGGGGTTGCGGTAGGTCTGCAGCTTGTCGACGCGCTTCAAGTGCTTGACGCGTTGTCGGGACTCGTCTTCGAGAGCTTCGTTTCCTTATTGATCGTTGACGAATCGAAGGACGAGGACGAGTCAAAGGAAGTTCAGTTGGTGCCAACACGAGGCGGTGCTCGTGCTCGTCTGGCGTGCTGCAGTTGTCGCTGCGCCGAGATCATCGCGGATGGGGTCCTTCTCAGCGCGGAGGGTCGCGAGCTCGCCGCTGCGATGAGTTAGGATGCTCATGAGGTCCGTTCGGGTCCATCGTTCTCGGCGATATCGTTTCTTGGCAGAATCGTGTCGCGACGTCTTGGAGTTGATTCTATCTAATGTCAACCTCTGCCGTACACTGCCTGTCGTCGATCGAAGACGTCGTGGCTTCGGAATGCGATAGTTCGTTTCGCAAGAGATGGAGTCACTGGAGAAATATGGATGTAAGCCGTGGCCCGGCGGTTGAATGTGCTCGGGTGGGCAGGCGGCGGGTCTGTCAGTGCGTGCCTGACTTGATCACGTGTGTGTCGCGTGACATTTCTCGTGGCGGAACGGCGGATCATGGCGGATGGCGGATCGCCGGACTGTTGTTTCTGCATGTTTATGTGGCATATGGCATGTGGCATGTTGCACGTCGCATGTCGCATCGCGCATCGCGTATCGTGGGCGCGTGACCGAGAGTTGTACCTACCGTAGCAGGTAGCAGTCGATTGGGGATGGGTCAGTGATCAGTGATCAGTGACGAATGAGGAAGGGACAGCACATGACCTGTGAGCGCTGTTGTACAAAAGGAACCAGTCCCACCTGGCTCTACCCGCTGCCCGCTGCTCACACTTCTCCGCAGTTGGGAGACGCATGCGTGTTGACGCGCCGCCGCCCACCTTCTGGCCATGCCCCACCACGTCGGCCTCAACTAGCAACACACTTGGTCCATCTCCTGCCTCTCTCAAGCCTGACGGGATCATGTGCATATGTTACGTAAATGCCCCGACCCCGGGCCAGAGGCGCCTCGCTAGACGGCTAGACGGACGCGTCTAGCGGCCATATATAGTTGCGCGTCTCGTATCTCTATCCTACTATCTTTCATATCACTACGCCACACGTTTCTGTATAAACCCTCATACTATCCCGCTCTATTTATCACATCGGCACCTCTCGCGACACCGCCCGCCCCCTTTTCGACCGTTCTGGTGCTGCCTGGCCAAAATCTCCTCGTCCGTCGACGAGCAATACCAAGCTTCCTCGCGACGAGGACCTCATCTTTGACAGGTGCGAAAGGAACTGTCACGAGCGCGCAATTGATTCAACAAATAACGAGACTCGCCACCGCCAGGAGGGAGAGCGGGCGAACCACCTCGACCAAGAGACGAAGCGCCTGGAGGACGAGCTCCAGTTCAATTCCCGACTCTCGCAGGGTGGCCGAGAAGGTCAAGGCATTGGAGAAGAGTGCCGATAATGTCGAGCCCAAGCTCGAGTTGGAAAGAGTGCCTTCCCAACCCCTGTGTCCATAACTAGAACTAACATGCCAGGCAAAGTCCATCTCAACTCTGAAGAGTTGAAAGCTCTTGAGCACTGGCCGATTGCGGAAAGCCAAAGCGTATTGTGAGGTGTCCGTTGCGAATGCAACACTAACACCAGGTGGCGTATGGCGTATCCCCACCGTGTGAGCAGTGCTACCTTGCATTATTCGGTTGCCGGAACGTCTCCAGCAAGAATTGTCGGACTTGCACACCAAGCAAGTGCTCGTTTCCAGCCGTGGACTTTGAACGCCAGCGTGACGCCACCGAGACGCTGTCCATGTCGAGCGCGATCGTTGAACGCGAGCGTGACGTCACCAAGACGAACTGGACGACGACGACGACGACGAGGAAAGGAGAACACGATGCGTCGTTCTCGAGCGCGAACGAGAATTCTGCGAGGTTGAACGCGAGCGCGACGCCACCAATTCTGTGACGGCGCTTCTTAAGCAAGTTCAAGACCAGGGCCGCGACAACAGCCTCGACGACATTCGCAACCGTAACGCCTCATGACCGCCACCGAGACACCGCCACCCGCCCACGGCGGGCACGCGGACATGGGCGCACAGCCGAGTGACGGTAGGGAGCGAACGAGGGGCGGTTGTAAACAAGGCCGTCGCACCGAGGCTCACCTGTAGGGAGACGAAGTGGAATGTGTTCCCATCCGCGGCAATTGGGACGGGTTTTGGCAGCAGGTCAGCTACTGTAGATCGTTTGCGCAATCGGCCCTGCGTGGCTTGCTGGGCGGTGGGGTGGGAGCATGGAGATGCACGCACGAACCCGGCCGGAGCGGTGGCGGCGCGGGTGGTGGCGGCCGGGGTGGTGACCCCACTTCCGACACTGGTGTAGTAGTGCATGTAGTGGTTGGGTAGAACGAGTAAAACAAGCAAAGATGAAGTTGGATGGATTTGCTCCGCTGTACAAAGTCTTTGGCTAGCAGCCAGGCCCATGGATGGTCAAACCAAGCCAAACCAGGCACCAGTCCAGCAGCTACCGGCACTGGCCACTGCGCACGCGCGCCGGCGGTTGACCGGGCACACTCCCTCCAGCCCCAGTCTACATTTGTTTCCCACCGGCCATCCAGAGCACGTAATCATCGATATCACCCAGCAGCGCCTTTATGAGGAACACCCAGCTGCCTGACCAGCTGGACCAGATCGAATATCTGATCGCAAACACAGTACAATCATGATGAAGCAAAAAAAAAAAAAAAAAAAAAAAAAAAAAAAAAAAAATCTGTTCGTCACCACGGGAAGGACGAGGGATCGAACCCATGCCCAATACACGACACCTGAACTGCTAGGCGTGGGATCACTCCGCCATCTCGCCGCAAATGCGCCGAGTCTTCGCTTCGCCAGACTTGATGACTTCCATTAGGTTTTCATTAGGTTTTCCTTTGCTTCGGTAAAACTGAACAAATCTGCTACGGTAGCCCCGATTGAAAAAGGTGTGAGGCAGATTGGCAAGCCGGATAAAGCTCTCATCGCTGTTGGCGATGACCGGCGGCAAGCAAGGCCACCCTCAAACGTTATATTGACGGGAGGTCGGCATGTCGGAGTGTTACTACCGAGCTGCATTGCTCTCCTCTCCATCACGACTAACAAAGCAGTACCGGCAGGCATGCTGGCACCACCGAAAATGGCTGCACACTGCTTGTACGCTCACTCAAGCCGTGGCAGTTCACTGATAAGGCTGAGCCTGGCCACGACTCACAACTCATTGCCTGCACTGAACTCCCCCCAGCCCACCATGCCCATCTACAGAGCCGAAACACCCTTTGTACTCATACCCTCCCGGAAGCGCAAGCGGCTGCCAACACAAAGCCCACAACCCTCTACGGCTGGGCAGGCCCGAGACCGAGACCGCTCGGTTGCCCGGCGCAATATCTCCCCTCTTGTGGCAGCTGCCACTCAGCAGTGTCCCCCATCTATGGGAGGGCCTGAACACGCCAGCACCACCTAACACGCCAGCACCACCCGACAACCACGCGGGTCTCCCAGCAGGTTCTCCCCCAAAGAGAGCACCTCGGCATCCACCTTACCCATGACGAGGCGCCTTCAAGTCATACCCATCGCACCCAGGCCCAGGCAGTTTCCGCTCGTTGAGATTCCTCTCTCTGGGGCGAGGCATGACGAACCTGGTCGACTATCACCCGTACAGCCATGCCACGCTGAAGGCGCCTCCTCCGTCTCGCCCCGCATGGCCGTGCAGGTCAAGAACAATACAAGAGGGCTGGAGGGAGAGGACGTCAGCCGCCGGCGAACGCGCAGTGCCGCACCGAGCGCAGCACCGAGCTCCGCACCGAGCGCCCCACCGAGCGCCCCACCCAAGGCCCAGGGCGGAGCCATCCAACCACTCGCGCACCTCGTGTCTCCGACATCTGACGTGGAAGGAGACGGCTTCCACCACAAACGGCGCCGAACGGGGCGCAGTACAGCACCAAGCGCCTCCCCTCGTGCCACCAGCCCGCCAAGTGCCGTAGCTCGCGGACCCCAAACCCGGCCCGCATCCAGCACACTTCCAGCCATGCCAGCCTCACCAGCCTCACCACCATCGCTCGCCCAATCCCACATCGCCCCTGCCAATCCTACACCCAGACAGAGTGTGCCTCCCACACCTGGACGGCGCGCTCCTTCCACACAAGGACAGCGAGTCAGCCAACCCGCCCGTACCCCTCCCACACGCGGACAGCGTAACCGCCACCCCAGCCCCTCGCCCGCAGCACGCATCGCCAGCCCCAGCCCCAGCCCCAGCCCCCCGCCCCCCAACGCCGCGGCACGAATAGCCACTCTCACAAGACGTTTACGCGCTGCGGAGCGGCGCACGCGTAAGCTGCAGGACTACATCGACTATGTGGGAAGGTACCAGGACCGCGTTGAGCGGCGCCTCGCGGCGATGCGCCAGCCGCTCGTTGTTGCCGGTGCGCTAGTGCGGGTGCGTGTGAGGCGGCTACAGGCTGGTACGCCTGCATCTGTCGGGAGAGGTACGCCTGCGCCTATCGGGAGGAGTTCTGAGCTCGATCGGGCCCTCGACGTCCTTGTAAGCCATGCGGGCCAGGCGGCTGCAATGGTCAGCACACTCGCGCGCGACACTCGGGGCACCCTCGACGACTGGGGTGTGGGGAGGCCGCGGCTGCGGTCCCAGGTCGTTGGGCGGGTTGGGCGTCCGTAGTGATGCGGGCATTCATTCTATATGCATTGCTCTATCGGTGCGTAGCTAGATAGGTGGCACCACATTGCCACAACACCACAAGCATAATGGGGCACGCAACTAGCTTTCCCAGTGGAGGCTGAGACAAGAAAGGAGAGTCAATTTCTGGCAGCGGCGGAGCGGGTGGGCCGACCTGTGATGCCCTACGTAACCCCTGCGGCCGCACGCACAGCCGCGACGCATACGGCATCAATGTACTCTGGGAGAATGTCGGCTGTGCGAACCTTGCCACTCTGGTCAGCATATGGTGGGGGCAGCCCTTCGACGACGCCGTTTGCGTTGATACCCTCCGGGCGGATGCCGGGGCCAGGTGCAATGGGTGCGATGCGGCTCGGACCCGGGGGAAACGGAAACGCGGGCTGCCGGGCCACGCAGTTGTACAGACTTGTCATGGAGGGGATTTCGCTGATGTTCACGTTCGTGTGGGCGTCGGTGCCCGCATTAGGCGGGCGGGCATTACCAAGGCGCAGGTCGAAGCGTATATCCGGGATGAGTCGGTTTGTGAGCGACAGGAGCGTGCCAGCCGGGGCGCACGCGATGTGTTTGGCAAGTATGCCGGAGGCCTTGCGAATAGCGGGCGGTTCCTGAGCAACTGGTTAGCTGATCGAGTTCTCTGTCTGCCAAACTGTAAACTCACATCAAACACCAGCGGGGCAGCACCCCAGCCACCAAACGCAAACGCGACGCGGTCTGCATAGTAGCCCTTGAACTCATGGATGTACTCTGGCTCAAAGGGAAAGTGGGTGCAGTCTCTATGCCAGCATCCAGCCGAAATGGCGTCTTTTGTAACGAACACCGGTTTCAGAGGATGACGCCTTTTGTAACGAACACCGGTTTCAGGGGAACAATACCGTGGCGATGTGGCGATGCAAACAAACAACGAGGTCACCGGAGTCAGAGCATCACAGGTGAGCAGTCAGAGGATTAGAGGGTGCTTCCTATATGGCTGGGTAACGGGGTACAGCATACCTCACATCCCACCACACATGCCGACTGGGAAGGTTGGGGCGGTGCTGGTGTTAGCTTTGCACGGTTACTGTTCATTGTAACGATCCGCTTGGTCCAAGTCGGTCGGTTTTCCTTCGATTTTCGCCATGGCCGACTGGCGCCCTCGGACCTCAGGGACGGACCTTCTCGCCACTCTCAACTGCGCCAGCCACCGCGACTGTCTTTGTTGGTAGCGAATGAAGAGGATGCATGAGACGGATGAGTTGCCAACCTAGCGACAAAGAGTAAACAAGCACGGGTCTATTCGCCGTCGCGCGGCGCGAGGTTGCGGCTTGCCGGAGCCGGTTGCGAGGTTGGGTGCGCCCGGAGTTGCGACAGCGTAACGTACTGCGAGCTGTTTGACATAGGGCCTGACGGTGGCTGGGGAGATACTGTAGGCCCGCGGGGCGACAGCGTGCCGTGCTGCGAGGCACTCGAAAGTGGGAGGGCCAGCGGCTGCGGAGACAAAGGGGAAGCGCAGGGCGATGTGGAACGAAGGGCCGCGGCAGCGAGGATGTCCAGTGCATTCTCCCAGGACGGGTCGGCGCTCGGCATCGGTATCGGCGTCTCATTCTCGATCGGAGGGGGCTGGTACGCCACTTGTGATACAGGGGTCGGGATGTCAGATTTGTAGCCGTCATCAGCGGCCAAGTCGGGAGTGTGGTAGGAAGCGGACACGGGAACATCTCGCAGTCGACGAAGGCCAGCACTGCGTGACAGGTGGGGCTTGGGTGTATCGGGTCCAGACGGAGGGGTGGTCTTGTGCACCGCGGTGGTGGGTTGTGAGAAGACACCAGGGTACGACATCGCAAACGTATCGCCGTCGGTATGGGTTGCGGACAGAGTGGATGGCGCGCCGGAGAGCTCTTGCGCTAGTAGGTTGGGGTTGGCGGGCAACGGGAACAGAACAGGAACGGGCCCCGTCGGCAGCGGCAGCGGACCTGTTGCAGGTGCCGCATGAGCGCTGGCATTGTGCGTCCCGGTCATGGTTGCGGGGGCGGGAGTGGCCTGCGTCGAGGAGAGGTGAGCGGTAGTAAATGATGGTGTTGTGGCAGCCGTTGTTGGCGGTATCGCAGGATCCATCGTGGATGGTACCGGGGAGGTCGGGCGCGGCGCGGTCCTCTCTTGGCCCAAAACCGAGGAGGAGAAGAAGGCTTGAGAGCCGCCCGTGCGAGTGGGGTTATCGCGCCCATGCGGAGCAGGTTGGCCATCGTCGCCGGCATCGTGGCGCTCCGTTTGGCAGCGTGGAAATTGCAGGGCAGCGTCACCATTCCAACTCGAGCCGATAGGATGTGTAGTCTCAGCTGCCGACACATCGTGACCCTGGCCGACGCGAGATGCAATATCAGCTGCGGCAATTTGGTCGCTGTCTTTGGGTTCATGTCGGGATGGCGGTACATCGCTTTGCGGATTCGTCGGTGAGTGCCGCTTGTCAATTCGACTATCCGAACCCAGGCCAAGAAGAGAGGTAGCGCCAACGGCCGAATGCTTGGCAGCGATTCGCTTGGAGGTGCGGAGCATTGGGCGTGGGGATCGCAGAGGAAAAGTAGTATCAGCGAGAGAAGGGGATGTGCCTTGAGTAGACTGGTCAGGTTCCGTAGAGGTCGCCCTCGATTTCCTGCTCTTGGACGGCCTTCCAGAGGCAGTACTTGAAGACCGTGATCGCTTCCGGTTGCGGTCGGCCTGGATTGTCGCATTGACTTCGAGTGGGGAAGCAGTCACCGCTGCGTCTGCGGGGGCTACAGTGCTAGCCGTAGCCGTGACGGAGATAGAGCCCACTGAGGTGTCGCCCGGGATGACGCGGTAAACTCGGACGGCGTCGGGCGACGCTGTGGCTTGGGCGGCAATACTGTGGGAGGCGTCGCTGGCTGAGATGTTCTGAGCGTCTTCGGTGAGCTCGACGGGACGAAGGACTACTGGCACATTTCTGATCGACGGGTCCACTGTCGCGTCCAAGAGATTTTTCTGGTCCGTCACACCTCTTGACGCGTGACGCTGGGCAAGCTCGGGCGAGCCGGTGGCCACAACAACACGCGCGACGTCGCTACTGTTGAGAGCGTCGGTTGCCTTTAGTTCGTGGGTTTGCCCAGGACTGAAGCGCCGCACCCGCCGGGGGCTGTATTGTGCCGGCACCGGTTGGGATCCATTGTCGTCCAGTGGCGAATCGGAGTCCATTGAGATCAAGGCGGGTGGGGAACTAGGCGGAGTGGGGGGAGGGGTGTGCAGCGAGTTCTCAGCTGCACCGAAGTACTGGCGAGTCACCACCGGTGGGCCCTGCAAAAGCGAGGTGGTGGGTGTCGTCTTGATCGGGAGCGATGTCTGTGATGGAGGTGGCGGGGGTATGGCTGTTACGGGTGTTACAGGTGTTAACATCGCTGGGGTGGGCGCGGTATTGGCCTGCGACGGCGACTGCGACAGGGAATTCCGCTGCCGCTGCGGCGGATATGTCTTAATATTTGATGGTTTAACGAGGAACAAGCCCATACCACACACGTCACGAAACATGGTCCCCGCGGCGGAACAACATCGACGCTCGTCAGCGCACCCCTTACAGGTGAGCCGCTCGACCAAATTGCCACGTATGCGCATCGGGCGGATCAGACAGGAGCGAGAACATTGCTTGCAAGTGAGGCAACGGGGGTATACACTGAATATCAGCACAAGTCACCTTGTGGCGACAGGGTTGGTGGCCTACCTGTACCACAGCACGCGCTCGATTATTCGAACGTCGACCATCCCATACCGCCTCGTGGCCGTGTCGGTGAGCTGGCGGTCTCCAGGTTCGTCGAGGACAGGCTCTGTGAGATGGATTGGCCATTGGCGACAGGTTGTGGGAAGCGGAGATGGGCGAGAGCTGGAGGACGATGCCGTCGTCATTGACGAGCCGTAACGAGGGGCGTGAGGGGACGAAATGGGGAGTGGTGGCAGAGGATGCGACTCGAAGCGATGCGGTTTACTGGTGTAGTCCGGGTGAGGCGAATGGTGCTGGAAATGGTGATGAGGCGGGGATTGAGTAATGCAGTTGAGTACAATATAAGAAGGCGGGTGGAGTGATAGGATGCCGCGCGCGCAGCCGGGACAGCGGAGAGGACGGAGAGGAGTTGGGATGGCAATTGACACACAGCCCTAGTACAGTTTGCAATCTGCGCCTGGGTGACGGATGACGAGTGGCAGATTTCAGGGTTCAGGCAGTCCCACAACGTGGTGTCCCTGACGTCAATCCCTTCAGACATTGGGCGAGGTCCCAGGGATCTCAGGTGCCCAGGCGCCCAGGTGCACTCAAACCACGTGGGTAGACAGGGTTCGTTTTCCAACTACCCTGAAACGCCCTGAATCACAAGCCCTCCTCGCCCTCCTACGCTGAGGCTCCACCGCCGCGAGGATATCTAGTGCCACCCACGCTCAACGGCCTTTGGCTCAATACGCTCTGCACCGTCATCCTACTGCTGCAAACATGCCTGATACTGTAGTCAGTGGCGCGCTAGAGGCCAGCAAGTACATGCGGTAGCTCGCTGATCGCTGACTGGCTGCAGGCGCTGTGGCTGTTGAACAAAACCCCGACTTACTTGTACGAACTCGACTCTCATCATTCTGCGACTATATCACCGCCTCACTGCTGTGTACAAGCAGCGCCGTCGACTGCCCACTGCCTCTGAGGTATGCCCTGCCGTATGCTCTGGAGATTCTAGATATACGCTAAGGGCTGCGCGAACTCCTTCCCCTCCCCCCCCCCCCTCCCTCTCCCCTCTACTCTGCTGACGGTCTACAAACCATTTCCCCATCCGTGAGGACGATTCCTGTGATGGAAACAATGCCATTCAAGTCACCACCGAGTGATGTGGCACAAAGGCCTCTGTTTCAGGCACGAGACGGAGAGGGGCGCCCGGGGGGGAGAGGGGGGGAGGGGGCCGGCTTACCATAAAGATACCCGTCTATGCTGCTTGCCCATGAGTGATACCATACCCAGTCCCGTTCCGCTACATGCACCCTGCTGGCCGTGCCATGCCATACCCATATGAGCTGTTGCACGTCCCGGTCCGGTACCTATCCACTGATCCACTTATCGGCACACCACGCCAGAAACATTAAGAGACTTGTATTACCGGTAGGTGAAGTTGAACATCCATTAGTGTGGTGTTGATTTAATTAGGTCATAAAGAGCGCTCAAATAACGATTCTCGAAAGGTTCAGGGTCACTTCAGGGTGCCTTCCTCCAACTCACTGTAGCGCGGTATGGATTCTTTGCCTGTCAAAGTCGGTGCGCCTCGTCGGAGTTGATCCTGTAGTGTCCAGAGATAATCTTGCCGGTCAGCGTTGAGGCCAGTACAAGCGGGTGTATGTATTAGCTGCAGAAATTGTAGAGAAATGGGTGACAGGGAGGACATGTTACCTGGCATCTCGAGGGTTATGTAGGCAAAAGTCAGACAATGGCATTTGACGCCAAGGTCGCCCGACAGCAAGGTCCTTAAGGACAAAATACATGTCGCCGTGGGCAGAGGGAAATACAAGATGCGCATCGAGAGTTGCATGTGGAGTCGTCTCGCGCGCCGATGGTGCCAAATCCCAGTCCCACGTCCAAGGGAAGAGGAGTCGCCGGTCACAGGGATGGTCTGCTTTCGGCGGGGTGGGATGGTGCGGAGACGCGCGGGGGAGGGGGGGGGGGGGGGGCGCGGGGGATGGGTGGAGGGGGACGGGATTGCGTGGCGTGTACTATCTCGGTTGAGTCGACAGATTGGCGGAGCCTGACCCCTTCACGCGGGTCCGAGCGTGTGGAGTATGGCTCCTACTTCCCATTGCGAGACGCCGGTATCGTTCATAACGGCGGCAAGGGCACGTCGCATGTGGAGAATGCCGGGGTGATCCCACACCTGGTCGTTGGACATTAATAAACTCAGGCGTTGGCGCTTGTCCATGTCCGAGGCATGGTAGGTGGGGGCGGTGTGCTCGATCCCGTAGGGGGCGATAGCCCGTGGTCGTTTTGTCGGTCGGCGTGGCGGTGATGGTTCACGATTGCGCACCCTCTCTTGGTTGGATGGCTCAGCGGGAGGGGCAAGGTGGCGCGCACGGCGTCTCGTGTTGCTGCCGTCCGGTGCGTATGCCACATCCCCTGGGTTCTCCTCAGCATTGTCGGGGACGTTGGCGGATATACTGGCAGGCCATGGCCAGGGATCACCCAAAGCTGGGTCGTAAAGGTGGTTAGGATTGCCGCACGCGTCGGTGAGATCTTGCTCGACAATTGACTCCGCCTCACTGGCCGACACCTCGGTATCGCTCAATTGTTGCAAATGGAATCCATCGACCGCGACGTTTCGTCCGCTCGCTACGGGGACCGAGTTGTTCAGTTGACGCACGTTGCGAGTACGGGCCCGACGGTAGCTCGAGCTCTGTTGGCCATACGCGGACAACGTAGCGTGGTCACCTGTGAATGCGCGATCGTCCAGTGCGTGCTGGAACAATGTTAGCGCCATGTCCCAAAGCACATTTCGGATCAGACAGATTGAAACACGACTCACCCATTCCAAGGCGCGGGTGGTGGTCGCTCTGGCACCTGAGTTGGCACTGGTACGATCGTCGACTTGTTCGCCATCGCCCGGAATTGTGCGGGACGCCTTGTTCTTCGCCTTTGCCTTCCCTCTCCCCTTCGTCGTGGCTGACCCCTCCAGCTGGTCTTTCTTAAAGAACTCGAGTACGTCGTCGTCATTGATGACATAGTAGCCGTGTTTTCGATATGACGACTTCTCGCAAGTGACACGCAGTCCCTTGCACCTCACGCAGGCTTGGCACCCAAAGTAGTTTGGGTTGCCAGCCTCCATCGTCAAGGCTTTGAAGTAACAGCCCCCGACGAACTTCTTACACCTTTCGCAGGCGAAGCCTTCAGGCGCCCTGTAGGAATGAGCTGAGGTTCGCTATGGCCACTCACAGAAACGTGTCGTCGTCGCCAAGGTCGAGGTTGATGCCGTCTTCCTCGGGTGGTTTCTCCAATATGAAGCCGAGAGCGGACATCTGATTACGGTCGACAGACGGCCTGGGGTCCGGCATGATGGATGCCGATAGAGGGAGGAAAGGGAGGTGGTGATGTAGAGGGAGGAAAGGGAGGTGGTGATGTAGAGGAGGTGGTGATGTATGGCGGCACGCGGTAGTAGCTGCAGCCAGTGTGCAAGTGTGTTGTTGTGAAAGCGACTTGAACAATACGGTGGAGGAAGAGGCACGGAGCGGCCACACGAGGTGGTCGTGTGTGATCACGTGATGGCATGTGATGGCGGTATCAAACTGTCGGTAGCCAATCAAGTTCATTTTCCTCGGAATCGCCGCTCGCTTGGCCCTGAAGCCAGCCAACATTGACTCTTCTTCACTCTTTCCGCTGTCTCTCCTCTCCTCTCCTCTCAACCTCGTCCTCTACGTCAAACATTCTTTCCTTGCCAGGCGGCACACGGGCATTGTCAGCCATGCGCAGACCCGGTGACGCTCTCGAGCGCAATGATCTCGAGGAATATGGGTTTGAATTCGTCCCTGCAAGGAAGGGCTACCGGTATGTGTCTGTCCTGTCACACCTTATAGCCTCTAATCACATCACATTCTTACATGCGCTCATATTCAGATCCCAAAACGTCAAATGCGACGCCTGCTCGAGTCAAGGGCTAAAGGGGTGCCTTATCCTCTCCCCAATTGTCGTCCGGGAGGCCACCGACATCGAGGTCGTGCTCGAGACCCAGTCCTGTAGCCGCTGCATCGCCACGAAGAAGAGTTGCGGGTTGACGATGACTATTGCCGATAACGTCCAGCTAGTCATGATGGAGAACCCCCATGCCGTCAGTCCCGACGCTATCCCTCTCTCCGAGCCCCGGTCGCAGGCAGCACGGCAACGTGTAACCACGACTACAGCCGCCTCTACATCTCCCCACAAGCGGACGCAGCCTAAATCGCATACCAAGAGTGGTCCCCCGGGCAAGCGACGACGAACGCGTGGCACTCCCGCGGACGATGCACCACATACTACGCCGGGTCACGACGAAGCGACTGATCAGGCCACTGTGACACTGCGCGTTCACCAGTCCGCTACCGAATCGACTAACCCTCCGTCTGCTCCGGACGAGACACCAAGGCCTGGCACTTCGGCCGACTCTGCACAGCCTGCACCCCCGGCTCACCACGATACGACTGATGGGGCCGATACCGACTCGGTTACTGTGGCCGATGCGTCGCTGCCACCCATCTCCCAATCGGCCCACAATGCTCATCCACCCGTGCGGTTCAATCGCGTCACCAGGAGCAACCCTGGCCCAACGCAAGGACGTGCAGGCACGCCGGATGTCGTTGGAACTCGACGTGATACGCCAGCACCCGACGAGCCGACATCCGCCTTGTTGCCCACATCGGCCCCTCCACCCTCGATTGAAAACACCGTGACGAACGCCATGGAAAACGCCACCCAGAATAGCATGGTCGACAAGGCGGAATGCGACTTCGTGGACAATGACGACTATGGGCCCTCTATATCGTCAATCGGTGACCCAAAGTATATCAGAGTCTCTTCCAAGGTCCGCAAAGCGTTGGGTGACGTCCGGACGAAGCAGCAATCTCTCTACATGCTGCGAGGACGCCTGTCCACAAAAGAAGGTGACCTCGCCCAGAAGAAGAAGCAGATTGAAGAGCTGCATAAGGCGGTAGCTCAGCTCGAGAAGGACATCCCCGAGCTGCAGGGCGCTTTGGAGAGGTGCCAGGAGGACGTGAACGTTGCCATCCAACGGTACACTGCTGTGCAGATGTCAGACGTGCCTTCGTTACAGCAAGGGGAACTCTTCCCAAACGTCCCCGGCAAAGTCAAAACAAGGGTGAGTGATAGTTGCAGGTTTGTGCTCACTCCAGGTTGTCAAATGCATCACTCACAATGACATCATTCGCATTGAAGACGGTGACGTGAAAGCGAGCGAGTTTGACGAACGCGGAAAACTCACGGGGGACACCATTAATGTATACCGAAGGCTCGCTCAAAAGTACCTTAAAATGGCAGGTGGGCCTACGCCACTGATACTCGGCCCCGACATCCTTCGTATCGACAGCAATTGGCCGAGGACGTTCAAGTCAGCAAGCTCCGGCTCGGTCAATGTCCAAGACGCGAACGCCTTCGTTGCGACCGTCAACGTCGGAAACGAGCACTGGATCACGTTTGCCATCTGCCCCGCCGAGCGATCTGTCTTCTACGCCGATTCACTGGCCGATAGCACCTCTCCCAGTACCCAAATTCCTTGGGATGTAAGTAGAGTATTGAGCGACGGACGATGCTAACCTCCTGCAGACAATCAGAGCCATGATTACGTCAAGCGGGGTTGGTGGAGACGAGCAGTGGCAACGATTTCGGGCGGTTCGTGTGGTGTAGCCTGGCATTGACACTAACGGCAGCCCTTTCCGCAACAAACCAACGACGTCGACTGCGGCATTTACGCACTGGTGGCCATGGTTGCCTTCGGCCGCGCGGCTAAGCGAAACGCACTCTTCCCCTGCGAGAGCGCAAAGGACTCGGTGATCGAGAGATCTACTTCGAACGTTTTTGGCGACCTCCGGAAGGGCATGTGCGACGATCGGGCATGTCACAGATGTATCGGTTGGTGGCACGACGTCACAGTGCTGGAGGAAACGAGCTATCCATCAGGAGCGACAGCTTGCCGCCTCGCGATCGCGGCCGAAATCTGGCAGGAAGCCCTGTTCCCGCGCAGTACCGACGACCTGGCTTGTATTTGAGATGCCGTACTTGAATACGGGCCGAGGATGGTGGAGTGAGGACGGTGGGGTGAGCACGATGGAGTGACGACCGTGGATTGGGGACGGTGGAATCTGTTGACCACTGTAGTTGATCCTGCGTGGTCAGAGGTAGCGGATATAGTTACTTGTTGTCATGTCACGCTGCCCATTATCTTTTTGTTGTCCTCGACCCTAGCATCGGATAACGCTTTCTCGACTCTACCACAGCGGACGATGTCAAGCCAGTGAGTGGACTCTTACCTCACGTAGGGTTGCAATCGGGTATGGGTACTTGCTGTTGTTTGGTCTGTTTTCCCCTGCTGGTTTGGTATGGATGGCCTCCCAGCCAGAGTAGGTCTGCGGCCAGAGTGAAACGAGAGAGGTAAAGCAGGCGCCTGTGGGACGGGCACCTCGGCCATTCTTTCCACGCAAACAACATTCACCCCATTGGAGCAGTTGTCGATCAACGGGTATAGGCCATGTCGCCCACCGTCAGATCATCCCCAGCTCGAATACCACCAACCCAGTTGTTCACTGCCTGGACAGCGGGGTGGCCTTATTCGTTGTTGAGCGCGATTCACGTAGCTGGTTTGTCAGTAGTCGACCATGACAAGGCCCAGCTACCGAGGCTGATTGTCCGCGAGGCCGTTTTCGTATCCTTTTCCCTCGCTCTGGTCTCACGTGTTGTACATTTGGACTCTCGTGCTGTCCCCCATGACCCAGACCTCCCCACACGCCCGAACGATGCCAGAACAATAGTAATGATGTGTTGTTCGAAAACGTCGAAAGGTCCGCTCTAGAGTTTAGGCTTTAGAACGGCAACGGCAGCAGTACCTCGGGGTTTGGCTTCGTCTCCGGAGCTGCCTTAAGCAGCCAGGAGCTCCTTATTACTATCAGTTGGGTGTGTCAGCCAGACAGTGGGGCCCCTAGGCAGGGCGGTTTTGCTGGTGGCGGTCATTTGGGTGGTTGCGGTGTAGGTGTGTTGAAGGTGTTGGTCGGAGGGGCTGTTGCCAGGATGGCTGGGAGATTGCAGTGTAAAATACAGCCCCAAAAAGCAGGAGAGACACGCAGAAAGTAAAGTCAAAAGACGTGCGAGCATGATTTTGGGACAGGAGAATCGATATTCAATGTCGAGCGCCTCAGTAACCCCCTATGTTAAAGTACCATAGAAACGGCACTGAAGTTGGACATACACAGGGTGAAGTGCCAGCTGCTAGCACCCCTTCACACGTTAGCGAGCACACCCCGTTCGCTTGTGTCTCGTGACGTTGGTCTGTGGGTCAGATGGTGGCGGTGGGAGATTGAGCCCCAGCTTCCCCAGACACAATTGTCGGGCAGGGGCGAGATCGGGCCGAGCGGATTAAAAAACAGTGTGCGACACGCCCTGCGCCCCAGCTCCAATGTTCCATAAAGAGAGCAATTAGCAAGTGAGGTTTCCACGGCTAACCCCATCCACCCCACAACCTTGTGCATCTCGACTGGGGAATGCTCGAGATACGTCATCATTGGTGGCAGCCACACCTGCGCCAACGCCAAGGCTCCGCGCTCTATATGTGTCCAAATCAACAGACCCCACTGAGCACCACCAGAGCCCAAAAGTCAGCCGAGACCTGCTCGTCTCCAATACTGGCCCCCAGTCGGACGTGGTACCTGGCATGTGCGGGTGGCCCGACTTGGGAGGGCCACTTGAACTAGCAATAATGTCGATGGTCTGGTTCTCGTCGCGAAATGTCGGCGTACCACCGTGCGGGCATGGCCGGCGTGTGAGCATCAGGGTCCGCATCTACTCGTGCCCCGGTTCCCGGCGCGTCGCCACCGATCCATTGTGCTCTCAAGTCCGGGGGTGGGGCTCACGTACTCGTTCGTGGCCGGAAACTGGTGACTGCGTCACGTCACCCAGAACAAGTATGAGCACAAAACACACACCATGGCGAGTTCAGCCCGCGGGCAGCGTCAACCGACGTTGGTCGGACATGGTGGATCACTTCATGGCGTGGCCGCGACAAGGCGAGGACAAGCGGAGGTTTTCATATTTGAATGGAAGACGCTCACATAGAACTTGGCATCTCCATGGTACAAGGGGTTACACGTGATGAGTACCAAGGAGAAGATGAAGGCAGTCATGCGCCTGCAACTTTCTGGTAGTGGTTATATCTCTGGGGGCAGATGGGGAACGTCAGACGGGGCGCTTGTTGGGGGCGGGGGGAATAGGTTAATTGATGACGGTCATGTGGCAACCCCGCCAGCCTTAGAGGGCGGTGTCAAGACCCGCCTCGTCGAGGGGGGTCACGTGACCGGGGTGTGTCTACAAGAGGTAGCGTCGCTTAACCTCGCAAGTCGCCTACGGCGTCCGCCTCGACTATCGGTAGCGTCGCTACACTGACAGAGGAATACTACTTCGTTGGCGTACCCTCGGTACCCAACGAAGTTCTTATATACCGGGCGGTGCGTCGCACGTCGCCGCATTGCTCGGACTGCTACTGGTCCGGCGTCGGACGTCAGACTAGTCGGCTCGTGTCTCGGGCGAGACGGGTGGCGGACTAGAGCGGTGGCGTCGCCACCACAGCGTCTCGGCGGCCGTGCAGTCCGAGTCCTTATGTAATGGGGTTCCGCGTGGTTGCCACGTGGTGTCACGTGGCTCGGCAGGTCACGTGATCGTCGTGGCGCGGTACGCGTCATGACATTCCCCCCCTTCAAGTGTGGCGCGTCCGCGTGCCACTCGGCGTCCGCACGGCGCATGTAGATCGCGTTTGGCATGCTAGACGTGATCGCTAACGCCGGCGTCGCCGTCATCGATTCTGCGCCCGTCGTCATGCGGGTAAGCTCCGTGTCACGGTATGCGTGGTCCGAGGCCGTCCGAGCAGTCCCGGGGTCGGGTGTCGCCCACGCGACGTGTGTGGCCCGCGCCAGGTGGAGGTGTGGTCGCGCGGTGGAGGTGTGGCGGTGCGCACTGACCTCGTACTTGCCATCGCCGTCGTGCGTCACGCCACTCCGCCGCGTAGCGGGGCTGTCTCGAGAGGGGTCGTCGCGTCGTTGCCGTAGCGCAACGAGGGTCCAGGCTTGATCGTCGGGCTCCGTGCTAGCGTCGACGCGGGCCCCTGGCGTAGCGGCTACGGAAAGCGGTGTTGTGTCGCCGTGTCGTCGTCGCATTCGGGTGGCCCGGAGGTCGGGGCGCGAGGTGGGGTGCGTGTTGGGAGCGTGTCCGCGAAGCTGGTGGGTCCTTTCGACACACCGGTTCCACGTCAACCCTTCCTTGGCGTGGGCCGCCAGCGGGTGCGCGGCCAAGCCATAAGAAGGAAGGTGCGGTGTCGTCCTTCCCTCATTCTCTCACTCTCTCTCGTCGCGGCTTTTACTGACGACTAACTTGTCATGCCGCTCGACGAGAACGTTTACGACACCGTCGACGTTGTCGAGGTTGGCGGGGGGGCCGTCAACGACGAGCCCGATGACAACGACTACCGCAACAACTATGTCTTCGAGTTCGACGATTCCCTCGTGGCGCGCAACCGTCGGAAGGTGCTCGGCGACGGGGTGTGGCGGCGCAACGGCCACTGTTACTTCATGCGTCAAGATGGTCTGTGGCTGCGCTCGGCGGTGGATGAGGACAATCGTCGCGCCGCTCTTGAGGTCGTGAAGGCCTGTCTCGCTGCCGAGAAGGAGAAGGAGCGCCACGCGGTGAGCTGGGGCCGCATCTTGTCTTGGGGTGGTTGCTGACGGTTGTTGTAGCAGCTCACCTGTCAATGACGCGTACCGCGCCACTACGATCACGTGACCTGCCGAGCCACGTGACACCACGTGGCAACCACGCGGAACCCCATTACATAAGGACTCGGACTG
>JAMFRD010000058.1:126814-199021 GCA_025502685.1 Pascua sp. PH4015B | reverse complement strand
CCCAAGCGCGACAACCTCCCCATGTCCCGCCCTCGACTTGTCCTCTCCACCCGCCTCTTCTCGCCCTCCCAACCCCCCCCCCCCCCCCCCCCCCCCCCCGGGCCACGACCACCACCATCACCGTAGCCTTCTACTACCGCTGACACTCTCCAGCTCCACGCCCACCTCACAGGCAGCATCACAAAGGACGTCCTCCAAACCATCTGGGCACAGCGGCGCGCAGCTGGCGATGCCGAGGTGGCCGACCTCGAGCCTCCGGAGACGGCGCTGGAGGACCCGAGTGGCGCGCAGGGGGTTGAGTCGTGAGTCGCCGTGCACAGTCATGGTACATGTTGGAATCGTGCATTCCGTCTGAAGGTGTTGGCACGGCCGCCTGAGCACGGCTGGGCTGCGACTGCCCCTCTTGCCGCCTTCTGTTGTCTGCGACGTACACGTTCCTTGCCCGCCTGTTCTTAGGGCATAGGGGTATCCACCTCAAGACGGCCCAGCGCGAGGCTGCTGATGTTCGTTCCGCCGAACACCGCAGGCTGGGGCATGTCACGGCCTCCAGCCACACGCCTCTAACGGCCGACATGTTTCGCTTGCGTTTCCCCTACCAGAGATTCCTTGGGGCCGCGCAGGAACTGCAGGCAATGTGTCGTGCCTATAAACTGGGGAGGGTAGTGGGGACAGCATCTATCGCTACAAGTTCGGGCGCAGCCGCCCCGGCTTGTAGAGTTGGGGGAGTCTCAGAAACGCCTCACTTATCTGCACTCCATTCCGCATACTTAACACTGACCCGCAGCTTCTTTGCCCACTTCAACACCTACATCTACCGCCTCGTAAACACCCCCGAAAGCCTAGCACTCGCGACGCGCGCAGTCCTGGAAGACTTTGCAGCCGACGGCGTGACCTATCTCGAGCTGCGGAGTACGCCACGGCCTCTCGTGGGCGAAGAAGGGGGCACGACAGCGGTGATCCTGCGTGAGATCAACCGTTGGAACAGCGAAACTGCCACCGAGGGTATGGTCGTGCGGCTCATCGTCTCCCTTGACCGCGTCAAGCACAACCCGACTGCCGCGGACGCGATTGTGGGTCGCGCCCTGGCGCTGCGGGATGCGGGCGAGCCCGTCGTCGGCCTCGACCTGTGCGGCGACGTGAACGTACCCATTGACGTGCGCCGCTTTGCGCCTGCGTTTGCTCGTGCGCGCGCGCACGGCCTGGGGCATGTGCTCCACTTTGCAGAGGTGCCGACGTCGAGCAGCGAGGCCGAGCTCGAGGAGATGCTCTCGTGGCAGCCCAAGCGGCTCGGCCACGCAATCCACGTCTCTGTCCCGATGCGCGAGCGTATCCTCGCCGCGGGGATCGCACCCGAAATGTGCCTGAGCTGCAACGTCCTCGCAGGGATGCTGCCCAAAAAATCCCCGGCAGACGAGACGGTGTCATCTCACGAGTGCTCGCCGACGTTTGTAGACCACCACTTTGGCTGGTGGTGGCCGCGCGGCGGCTCGCTCAGCCTCGGCACCGACGACGTTGGCGTGTTTGGGTCCACGAGCGCAGAGGAGCATTTGCACGCCGCCACGCACTTTGGCCTGTCGCGGCGCGACCTCGTAGACCTCGGGCGCAGGGCGATGTGCGGCGCGCTTGACCAGGGTGCCCGCGACGTGGTGGAGAAGAGGTTGGACGCGTTTGAGCGCGACGAGGGTTTGTAGTGTGGATGAAAGCTGTCAATACATGTCGCGTGGCTTCGGCGGCTGTGAGCGGACCTCGCCGCCTGGCCGCTGCGTCCACATGCCATTCCTGGGAACCATTCCATCCTCTGTGCCTATGCCCTGCATTTGACTGGCCCATTCGCCTGGCCTTGTGAACATGGCCTGCGACCACCACCCAGCATGTGCATCGTGTTGAGCATATTTTGAGATGGGCGCAAGGAAGCGTCGATCAGTTGAACAGGCGCCGATCAAGGCACTCGAATGTTTAACCAACATATGGGGTGTCATGAACAGCCAACAACCTGGCATCTGACAGTTGGCAGCCGTCTGGCAAGTTTGGCACCCCAGAGTCAAGGTTCTGAACGTGACCAAAGGATGCATGGGCCCTGACTAACGGATCTAGGGCTTGGCTACTGCGCTCACTGCGAAAGACGCCCACGACACTGGCCAGACGGCGGACCATCATACGCCAGACTTGTGTCAGTCAAGGATGTTCCGTGGACGAACCGGGGGGGCGGCTACCGCGCACACTTTCGGGTTTGGCAGCGATTCCTGGGCGTGCTTGCACCCTTGATGACACATCATCTGCTAGCATCTGCTCTTGTGGCCTTGTTGACATTAGACCCACTTGAAACTGGGCCAATGCTGTTGGCCGGAGTAAACCGGAGCGAGGTACAGAAAACCCCCGCAAAACGCCACCGAAGCGCCGTGGGCGCATGGGCCGCCTTTATTTTGCAGCCACTGACGCTAGGCACATGATCCGCCTCTTGTATAATGCCCCTGGCCCCTGGGTGAATGTCCGATTCGGCCAAGCCACCGCCATGCACGCCATGTCTGCCCATGCCACTCTCCATTATCGGCACCAACCCACACCCTCAAACGTCATGCACTACAACTTTTCTTCCGAGCGGACGTGCCAAGGAGACCCGAACGCCCAGCTCACTAGAGGAATGTTTGGTTACACACACACGACGCCCTCCCTCGCGCCCAGTGCCTGCAACGCGCAGTTGATCCCTTGGGCCGCAGAGCGCCGCTGATCCAGCGCCGGCGCCGCCCGTAGTCTGAATAAGATGGGTGCAACTAACGCGTTCTGATTCGAGCGTCGCCCGCCGACCTCGCCGGGGCCACCCGGCGGCAGGTGCGGTCCGTTGTTGCCTATTGTAGCCGCATCATTCACGAATGTTGCAACGCAAGGCTGCAAGGTCTGAACGCGCCTTCTTAAAGCTTGAGTCGTTTGTGTCAGAGAGACCCCAAATTCAACACACCCTCTTCCACAGACCGCTACCTCCTCTCCCTTCCCTCCTCCCCATCCACCACCACCAGCATGGCTTCTCGCTTTGCCCTCCGTGCGCCCCAGCTCGCCCGCTCGGCCTTTGCGGCCCGCTCCTTTGCGTCGTCGTCGAGGTAGGTTTGAACGGGCTCGGCTCGTCGCTTGTCCTTTGTGCTCTTTTGTCTGACTCTGCAGGATCCTTGCCCAGGCCTCGGCGTCGGTCGTCCCCGCTGATGTCGTGCCCCTCACCGACGCACACAAGGCTGCGGTCTCGGCGACGGCGCCCATCCTCGCCGAACACGGCCTCACCATCACCACGGAGATGTACAGGGTGCGTTGGACTCACCACAGCAAGCTAGACAACGCTGACTGTTCCAGACTATGCTGGGCAACAACCCCGACCTGCTGAACATCTTCTCGGTGCCTGCCCAGAGGACTGGTGTCCAGCCCAAGGCACTCGCCGACTCGGTCTACGCGTACGCGGCCAACATCAACGACCTGACCCCGCTCGTCCCCACGGTTATCCGCATTGCCGAGAAGCACGCCGCGCTCGGCGTCAAGCCCGAGCACTACGCGACTGTCGGCACCAACCTCTTGCAGGCCATCACGACCGTCCTTGGCGACGCTTTCACCCCCGAGCTCAAGGAGGCGTGGTACCAGGCGTACTGGCAGCTTGCCAAGATCTTCATCGACGCCGAGGCCGACCTGTACTCGAAGGCGGCGTGGGACGGCTGGGCTAAGTTCAAGGTCGAGAAGCGCGTCGACGAGAGCGGGGAGATTACGTCGTTCATCCTCGTCCCCGTCGACCCCGCCATGCTCCCCATCAAGCCCTACAAGCCCGGCCAGTTTATCACTGCCCGCGTGTGGGTTGACGAGCTCAAGTGCTACCAGAACCGCCACTACTCGATCTCGGACGCCCACTCTCCCGACCACTACCGCTTGACCATCAAGCGTGAGGAGGGCAGCGGTCCCAACATTCCCGACGGCCTCGTGTCGACCCGCATGCACTCCCTCCAGGCCGGAGACATTATTGACTGCTCCTTCCCCGTCGGCAGCTTTACTCTCCCCGAGGTCCTCCCCAAGAACATTGTCATGTTCTCGGGCGGCGTCGGCATCACCCCCAACCTCGCCATGCTCAACTCGCTCGTCGGCGTCGAGGACCTCCCCAACATTTCGTGGATCCAGGCCTGCCGCACAGAGGCGGACCACGTCTTCAAGCAGCACGTCGCCAAGCTCGCCGAGGAGTCGAACGGCAAGATCCGCACCGCAGCCTACTACTCGCTCCTTAACAAGCACCACACCGAAAAGGTCGGTTTCGTCGAGGTTGATAAGATGGACAAGGGCCTTCTGGCCCTCGACGACCCCAAGACCGTCTACTACGTCTGTGGCCCCGACCCATTCATGACCCTCGTCACCGACGGCCTCCAGAAGCTCGGCATTGACAAGGCTAACATCCACCTCGAGGCCTTCCACGCCGGCGAGGTGTAAGCGAGCTTGGACCACGACGGGACGATCGCACGGGCACAGTGGGCAGCGTGCATCAACTTGGGTGGCTCTTGGGGAAAGAACAGGGATTGCGAGTATAGTGCACTTGTGAGATAGTGGGCGCGAAAAGGCCGGGTATGGACCCCATCGGCTCTGTAGACTAAATGCATAGGTATAAGAAGGCATCCAGTGTGTTTGTGGGCAGAATTCAACGAGGGGGTATCATGTTGGTCACCACAGCAGCTACCCATGTCATCGAGCTCATCGTCAACATCCAGAAGAATGGACCATCTCACCAACTGCAATGACCCCCATTCACATCACCATCTTCTGTGCACGTCCCCCTCGTTCCCCACACCCAACCAGCCACACCGCGGAGGCCCGCCCCACTCCCGGCGGCACCTGCGGCACCGGCATCACCCGCCCATTCCCCGCGGGCAACAAAATGCCCGCGGCCACTGACAATCTCTTGGCATTGCGGTCCAACCCGGTTCCGCAGGCGTCGCAATCTCACCACCCCAATCTCCACACCGACGACGCCTGGTGGACCTGGGGGGACCTGGGGGACCTGGATGACGACAAGCGCGTGCGCGGTGCGATTGCGTCCGAGCCGCGAAGTAGGTCCAGGAACACAAGGAACGCGCGGGGGGGAAGATTCGGTAGGTTTCGCATTTGGGTCCGTGCCTTGCGGCCAGGAGATGGCATCGACCGAGGCTGGGGGGCTGTGACCGAGACGGATGAGATCCGCTTTTCAGGAGGATGAGAAGGTACGTGCTTGGCGGGCGTACGCTTGGCGATGGCAACTGTCGGCAATGGGTTTCGAGCGTCGTTTCGAGGGGTGCGGAGATGTAGCCGCGGCGTTCTTGTGTGGAGCGGTGGTGAGGGTGGGGACTAATCTCGGTCGTGTGATTCGATTCGGAAGAGTGTGAGGGTCTGCCTGATGGGGTAATAGCGATGTGACGGATGGGGTAATCCTGACATGGCTGACAGGTGGGGCAATGACAACCGGTTGCTTTCAGCTACTGACTATCTCACTCCCGCACGAGAGAGCTGTGACTTGCTCTGGAAGGGTCTGCGAAGTCCGCAAATGCGGACATGCAGCGGGAAGGCTCAAACGATGATGCCGGCACCTGCTCCACTCGCAGAGGTTCACTGAACGCATGTGGTTCAGTAACATGTTGAGACTACCACTGTGAGCTGCAAGGGGGACTGAGCAGGGGTGTAGCCGGCGCACCGGGACTGCAGGTAGTGGAAGGCCAGCGCGGAGAATTCTCCCTTTGAACTTCGATTACGTGCAAGCATTCGCCGAGGTGGCCCATGCTGTTGGTCATGTCATCTGACAGCAGTGACTCAGCCAGGCTGCGTCCGAGCTCAACCTGCCCTTCCCAGGACGTACCATCAAGACCGATACTTCCAACGTCAAGGCGTCTATGGCCACCACTGCGCCTCATGCCCAGTGTTACCGAAGGTGTCGCAAAAGGTTTGTGACGGCCACTCTGAGCACGGGATGGGAGCACAAGAAAATACAGCATACACATATTCTATGCCGCAGCAATGTTAGACGTATCGGCAGACCTCCAATACCATGCGGTTAGTACTCCCCTGTCCTTTATATCCGGACCCACCCAACTACCAGCACTGACCGATAGTCTTGCGACACCTGCACTGGCCACCAACCCTGGCCGAGCAGTGACGATTGGAGCTCCAAAGCGTGATGTCTCAAATGTTTAAGCCACCCAGTGGCACAGGCGTGGGTAGGATATGAAGCTGGGCCAATGCACTAAGATCAGGGACAAACGCCTCCTGAGCGACTTGGGCTGCCGTTCAGCAGGCATTGTCCAAGGTGTGGTCAAGTCAATACCCGCAGGGCACGATGCGTGGTCCGCCAGTTCTGGCAGCCGAGCTTGTTTGACTTGCTGTCTGGTGGTCACGTCTCCAAGACCCAGTGAGTTTGCGTTGAGCCACAACGCGATAGCGCAGAAATCAGTCACGGACAATGTCTCGTTGAGCTTACGACATTCTGGCCCATGGGTGGGTGTCAGGGGGACTACGCCTCCCATTCCCATTTTTGAACCTCTGTGGGGCCCGTATCTGCACTTCTTACACGCTGCAGCACTGTAATGAACGATGCGCAAGCGGTCATCTCCACTCTGCTATCCAGTCACGTCTCAGGCGGAGGGAGAGGAGATTGTTGACGGCCGTTCAGCCCAACCACCACTGACAGGATCCCACTGCGCTGGAGCCGTTAGATGGAAGGGTAACAGGGTCTACCATGAAACCATATGCATCCCTTACGTTATTCTGGAACATCCCTAACTGAACCCTTGATTACAGCATGAAGCCAGAGGGAATGGAACAAAAAAGCATAGGAGACGTGTCCCGGCCACACCTTAGCGATTCAGGGTGGGAATGTCTCCGAAAGCTAAAAACAAACTCCGGCTGTGGGACTCGAACCCACATTCCCCAAGGGAACAACATATGCCTCTCCGGAACTAGTCCCTTAAGGGTTGCGCGTCTACCGATTCCGCCAAGACCGGATGTTTTGGTGCTAACGGCATTGCCCTGACCCCAAAGTAGGGGCTTGAGCACTTTAATTGAACCCCCTTCAGCTTTGATGCCGTTTTCGCTATTAGACTATTTGGTGGCGCAAGCCTCTTCAGGTAGCAGTCAGGGTATTACGTTAGAGTACCATTCCAGTATTGGGGTGCAATCGGGTTCTCTGCTCTCCGCCCTGTGCTAGTGTCCATGACTCCTGCAGGAGTTTGGAACATGCATGGAACAGGTGAGACAGCATGCAAAGGAGCACAATGCGGCTCTTGCGAGAGCCTAGCAAGAAGCAGATGACGACGTCCTCGAAACGAACCATCGACAGCGGTTTCTTTGAACTATGCATGCTCCTTCCAATGCGGTTGTGCGCCAGCCGCGTGTCTGTAGTATTGGCACCCTCATCACATTACATGGCTATCTCGGCCTCCAGCACCTGTACTTTGCCTGCCTCCCACCCAAAATGGCCCAGCCCACTCTGGAGCGAGCTGGCCGGGAAACAGCTGGAGACGCCTGACGGTGAGCTGTATCCAGATTACGTAATGTCATCTTATAACGTGTAATAGGGATAGACAACTCCTCCCTTATCAGCATCAGTACCCAAACGCAGGTGACGTCAATGTGGGCAGTCACTTGCAGCGGGCTCACAACACCGCCCACTTCATCCTTCACTCTCGCGAGTTCTCTGTAGCGCACTTACCACGGCCGATCAATAGAGGTAGATACTTCCTCCGTTACAGTGCGGAGACCTTTAACCAGACGATGGACCGGGGTTACTCTTAGCAGACGACGCCTGCGTCCCACGCAATCTCAACCCATCGCCCCGGCGTCGCTGCACTCGTTCACTCTAGCCTTGGTCAACCTCGTCATCGAACCGCTTTATACTCAGGCAGGCCAGCTGCACAACCCTCTCACTCTGAAGATACGGGCGGCCCGCAACATGGTACGGACGGTCGCCATCATCGGCTCTGCCGTGGCGGGCCCAACCCTCGCGCTGCACCTCCTCACACACCCGACGCTGCGGCGGGTGTACCGTCCTGTCGTGTTCGACAAGGCCCCTGCCCCCGGTGACTCACACGATGTGCTCCCCAACGTACGTGCGGCGCCTACAGTGGACATGAGTTCCACGGCCCTGCTGGCTCTCGGTGCTCTGGGCCTCGAGTCAGCCCTCCGTGCGCGGGCAACAGAGGCATGCGACGTATCCATGTGGCGCGCCAACTCTACCGGCAGCCTCGAGTGGCTCACGACGCGTCGCGCGGGCGTATCCTCAATGCTGTTCCCCAACCCCAGTGTCCTTTACGTTTCGCGCGCGGCCCTACAGGGTCTCCTGGTGGAACGCGTCATTGCGCTCGGGGGCGAAGTGTACTGGTCCAAAGCGGCCGTCGGGTTTGAGCCGCTCGAGGCCGGGTCGACGCGCGTGGTATTCACCGACAGTACGGCCATGGACGCTGACCTCGTCGTCGGTGCCGATGGCGCATTTTCGCGCACACGGAAGTTCATCCTCGCCCACGGCGGGCGCGACGCGGCGAGTGCGCAGGACCGGTCGGTGCCGCGCTTCACAGGCCGCATGGGCATCTTTGCCGTGTCGTCTGGCGTACCCCGCGGGGAGCCCGGTGCCTCGTGTGACGACGCGTCCGCGTCGCATGTCGTCTTCCTCGACAAGGGGTTTATCCATACTCGCCAAAATAAAGGGGTGACGACGTGGGATATGGTGTATCCATTATCCAACCCCGGGGCTCCACCTGGAACGAGAAGGTTGCGGCGTCACCCTCGGGCTGGGGCTGATAATGGCGACTCGGCGTGGCAGGATGTCATCGTTCCCGGCTTGTATCCCCACCAGCTCGTCGTCGACGTCCTCCAGCGGCACGAGGGAGTCGCTCACCCATATGCAGGCACGGTTGGCGCGCTCCTTCGCTCGGCTCAAAGCATCACCGCCTTGCCTCTAAGGCAGCGATCGTGGGGCGCTCGCGAAATCCACTCAAAATCGCCCCACGTCGTGCTGATCGGTGACGCTGCCCGCGTCCTCGTCCCTACATCCGGGCACGGTGCAAGCGGCGCGATCGAAGACGCGACCGTGCTGGCCCAAGAGCTCCTCGCCCACGCTGGTGCAGTTGCCGGTGCAAGCGCAAGACCTTGGAACCTAGGCACGTTGGTAGGCTCGGGAGGGGCGGGCGACGCCAACGGGATCCCAGCGGCACTCAATACATACGCCCGCGAGCGTGCACGGCAGTCCCGCAACATGGCGGCATCAAGCACTCTCATGCTGGCCATCGCGACCGGGAACAACTGGCTCACGCGCGCCGTTCGCGATTACGGACTTACGTGGGCACAATTCAGACCCAGCGAGATGCTCCGGCTCCCCTCCCTCGCGGACGGGTGGCCGTCTATCAACCGGCCCAAGCCACTCGATCATAGGTTCTTCCTGGCGGCATCCTACCTCCGCACCGCCGAGTTCGACCACCGTTTCTTTTGGCAGTATTCTCCCTCTGCGTGGAGGACTGAACGCCGGGGCGGCGTTCTCGGGTTACCGTGTCGCCGAGCTGGGAGGTAAAGGGAAGAGAATTCACAGAGGGGGACTGGGCGAGAGAGGGAGTGAGAGCGCGCGAGAGCAGTGATTCGAGTCGCATAACCAGCTACCACTCTGCGGCTTTTGAGGCCTTATTAACCACCACTCCATCTGCTAGACAGGTAGCACTACATTCAGCTACCATTTGCATCGCTCATCAATGCCTTGGGGCTGTGATGCTCCCCGGTAGCGTTGGCAGGGAAGTGCGCCTTACTGCAACGAGGCGGTGAAGTCAGGGTCCGTGGATCTGGTTCAGAACTATATGTAGCCCTCCACGCTCGCATGAGTAGATTTTATGGTCCCAGCCAGTCACCGGCAGCTCGAACAAGACGGCAAGATGACAAGCCGGCCCTGGCACGATCGCGATGATAAGCCTAGCCTCACTCAACAAGCCGAAACATGCCGTGGCAAGGGACGTCGCAACGAGTTTATCGATATTAGAACCTTCCATGCATAATGGGTTGGTGAGTCTACTATAAGGAAGAAAAATTGCTACTTGAGCGCTCATGCTACAGGTGGAGATCTTCCCTATCCTCCAGGCCGCGATACCCGTCCTCTTTCTTGCACCATGGTCTGGACAGTCAGCATTGTTCCCTATGCTGGTCGCTCTTGCACATCCTCATTGGTACTCACGGTCGTTGTCCCCGACCCCAATACGAGCGACACCTGCTCGAAAAGCTGTGTGTGTGTGCGTACCCCCTCTGGCCGGCACGATGCTCGTCGACAAGGGCGAGCATGTCGGTGATCTTTGAGGTGGTCGTGAGGTGTTTGCGCGCGTATGCAAACGCGTCCAGAGCCATCTGGTGGAGTTTCTCGGGCTGGGCGAGATAACGTTCCATCTGAGCTTCGATCTGTTCAATGTTCCACGTTGGGCGGAGCGGGATTGTGAATCCCGCCAGGGCCTCCTCATGCTCGGTCGGCAGGTCGGTCGCTACCACACAGCCCGAGAGGAAGGCTTGCGCATACTTGCGGATAAACTTGCGCTCGAGGCTCGAGTCGAAGACGCAGATTTGGGCGGTGCGCATCCCGTGCGCAAAGTCGGCGCGGATGGCGCGGTGCGTCTCGTACGTCTTGTGGCCGAGCTCGTATGTCTCGAGTGGGTGCTTGCGCGCCTCCTCGGGAATGTGCACCGTATACCCCGGGTGCCGGTGCCGCGAGATGATCGAGGTGCCCAGTTGGGGGTTGTCGCGCAGCCAGTTGAGGTGGCGGGTCACCGTCGTCCGGATGGGGTAGAAGTCGCTGTCAAAGCCAAACACGGATGCCTTGGCCGTCTTCTCTGACCAGGGGAGGGGGTAAAAGTCCCACTCGTTACCAGTGTCGGGCGAATGGCCAAAGAGTCCCATGTGAAAGTCGGGGTAGTGCTTGCGGACATTGTCCCACCCAAACAGCTCTTCGAGCTCGAAAGCATACTTTGTCACAGTAATGTTGTTCGCCTGCGGGTACCACTCTTTCATGCACCGGTGGTCGTGGCAGTCGCCGAGCTGCTGGACTAGTAGCGTACCGCAGTCGAGTGCGTCAACGTGCGGCATGTCCTTCTTCTTGTAGATATCGCTGCCGGTTAGAGCTGTCCAACACGTGGCCGAGACCAGCAGCGACTCACGAAATGGTCCATGCAATGTCATACTGCACGTCGCTGTTGCACGTGTCGTTGAACGTGTCCCATGGTGGCAACTCCTTTGGCTTGCCGTCGTCGAGCAAGTCGGTCCCTTCTGACGCGTCCGGCTCCACACCAAATGCGGCAAAGAGCCTGCTCCATCGATCACGCTGTCGATGCTCTTGAGCCCAGCGCTCACGAGCCGCCTCTTGGCGTTGTGAGACGGCTTTGGGGTCCTTTGCCTCGAGCTCGGCAACACGATTCGCGCGGCGTTTGATGTTGGTCGACAATGGTACGCTCCAGTCGTAACCAGCCCAACCTGGGCCCCAAACGTCGACGATGACTTGTGGGTGTCGCAACGCGGCTGCTGTCAGCACTAGGACCAACGGAAACAGAAGTCCTACTGCCTGACTACTCACCATCGACAATCTCGTATGTATGCGTGTTCATACGCTCGAGGTAGTCGTCGTACGCGGTGAGGAAGAGTACGCGACGCATCTCCCAAGGATGAACGGAAGGAGGCATGTGGTCCCAAGGACTGCGACCTACTTCGTCCACATTCCCCCACCACTCTGGCCATTGTGTCCCCTTGTCCTTTCTCCAGCGCTCGAGATCCAGCCGCCCGTTTCCATCCGGCGTCGGGTGTGCGTTCAGTCGTATTGCCTCTGCAGCCCATAGCGCGGTCTTAGCGGCCTGATCGTGCAGTTCGAGGATGATGAGGATCCCGAGGACTGGAATGGCCAGGGCAAGTAGCAGTTGTACGCGTCGAGGAGCCAGGAACCCGAAAGTAGCCCCGGTCGGCCTTCTGCGGTGGCTGCGGTTGCCACGACGAGAGCGGCGCAATGACGGCAAGAGCGCACGGCGGCCGGATAAGAGCGACTCGGTACCAGAGTCCGGGGACAATGGTTGAGATGAATGCGAGCTGTGCTCACTCCACGCGTCGCTCGAGTGGGCACCGTCCTCTCCACTTTCGCTCCCGCTCCCGCTCTTCTTCGTCGCCCTCGGCTTGTGATGCTCACTTGTCCCCGCGGCAGCGGTGAAAGCGGCCGGAAGTCCGCCATAGCCCTCCTCTGCTCGGGACGGCGCCGACAGTTCGAACCAGCGCGATGACTCCGATGACGGATTGGATCCCCACGGTTGTGATGTTGTCGCGCCATTTGATAGGCGCCAGCTCATGGTGATGTTGGATGTGCGGATGGTGGTGGTGTAGACATTTCGATGTGCTTCGATGCCAAGGATGAGAGAGGAACACGACAAGACCGACCCATCGCGCACGCGCAGCTCGGCTACGCAGCAACAACCAAAAACAAGGCGTCCCCCGAACTGCGGAGTACGGCAGGCGCAGGCAGGCGTGTGTCAGTTGTGTATCCCCGCCGCAGCCACCTTACTGCCCGTGCGACTACTAGACGCAAGGGGGTGCCGAGGCGTCGGAGCGGCTAACGGCAGTCCTACGGAACAGAGAACGAGTACTGCTGCCCATGTCTGCCCGTCAGCCCAATGTCCGCCGAGAAATTTCATGGCATACATACGCGCACCTACAGTCCTGCGGTGGCTGCACTGCGAGTGCGCGCCCCTTAATTCTTGGCTCTAGCAAGTGCATGATTGGGATCGGCTCGGCAAAGACCCTGAATGCCGCCAAGGCTAAGAGCTTCTGGCACCAATGGAACGCGTGGTTTGGTACAAGGCACGAGGGTTCCTGGATCAGCTGCTGCGGAATAATTCAGGGGGCGGTATAGACGGCTGCCACCACTGGCACAAAACGGGATCAATTGCTGCCGAGCAACTGGAACAATTCTAGACCGCCAGAAGAAACAGAAACCAATGTTGCGCGTCGCTCTTAACATGACAAAAGCTAACATATAAATGAACGTGTGCCTGGCGTACTTGACAGCGACCCGCCTTTCGGTATTCGTAGCCAAGCTGAAAGGGGGACAATGCGCACTGTTTCTTGGCATTCAGGGGGAAGGCCCCAGGGCACAATGGCCGTTTCCCACCGTTCCAAATCCAGCGGGCAGCGGCGCAGCCTTCAGAGACCGGCAGAGACATGACATGTGTTGTGCTGGAAACATGACCGCCGTCCACGTGGCGGCGCGATCACCAAATACATCAAGGAGCCATTGAGGTACTTCGTGCGATAAGTGCAAGAGTGTTCACCCTCACAGTCATGCAAATGGCGGGTGTACAACTTATCCATCATGAAAGACCTGGAGGAGCCGTTCTTGTACCACTCTACTTTTGACGTGTCTATCTCCTCCAGCCGTCCTAGTGGCCGCTTGCGACATAGCCGTCGCCGTCTCTTGTCAAGTGGCGACGTGCGATGTCCCTCACCACCTGTCCAAACTCCTCGCGGCGTACCATCTCCCCTGACGCGTCGAGAACGCGCCGCACAAGCTCGTCTTCGGTAATCCTGCCTCCCGCAGACTCAGCCGTGGAGCGTACAGTACGTTCAGAGGGGATACCGTACGCGCGGAAGTGTCCGTAGAGCGCGTCTGGCCCTTGGTTGTCCTTGGGAGGCGGTACAAGGTTGAGGCGAGGTGCGTCGGCAAGAGTCTTGGCACCACGGGTCAGGAAGTTTGCACGTACACTCTCTGGGGTGAGAGAGGGATCGTCGAGCTCGTCAATGGATGGCGAGAACGGCGGCACAGTCTTCTTCTTGTCAAACAGCACATGGATGCCGCCATTGAGCAAGTCGTCTGTGGCACGGTGCTCGCCGCCAAACCCGGTACCCAGGAGGATGTCCTGGTCGAGCGTGGTAGCGTACCGCTTTGCTGCTCCCGCAAGCTTGTAGTTGGTCAGAGCGACGGCCATGCCTGTCGGAGTGCGTGTAGCCATGATGCGTCGCTGCTCGCCTGCCCATTCGCGAACTTCGGGATCGAGCGAAGTGTCGTTCTCAGCTTCGTTCAGGCGGCGGTAGATGGCAGCAAGGGAGGGCAAGCTGAAGGTTGTATCGAGAAAGGCGCGGATGGCGCCGCGGATCGGTGTCTGCCCGCCTGGGTTGGCCTTGGAGGAGACCCCTTCGCCGGCGGGGACATGGTACGTTGCGACCAGAGCCGAAATCTCTTCGTTTGTCGGGCGCGTCAATGCCGCCAAACGCGAGACGAGCTCGGGGACTGCCTCCTCGGCCACGTAGTGCGACGCAATGCCCAGCTCATACACAGCGCGCCCAAACACGTCCTGTCCCGTTACAGCCAGCCAGGTGCCGATCGCCCCGTCGAGCTGGCACATAAAGTACGACCCGCCAAAGTCGGGCGAAAAGCCAAGACGTTGTTCAGGCATGGCGTAGATTGTTCGTGCAGTCGCAATTCGGATGTCCGCTGGTAGAGAGACGCCTGCGCCGCCCCCCACTGCCAGGTCAGACGAGACCTCTTGTGGTGATTGGTGCAGACCCCCATCACGGTAGATACTCACTGACGATACCATCGATAAACGCCACGTAGGGCTTGCCCATGTGTCCCATCTTCCAGTTCAGACAGTACGATGCTGCAAACGTGCTGAGGACACCCTTGGAGTTGCCATCTCTGAGCGCAGCGACCACAGCTGCATGTCAGTCCTTGATCCTGTAGGACAGCAGTAACCGAGGGCAAGAGGGGACACTCCATTTCGGGACAGCCACAGCAAAATGGGGCTTGCCCTGCTGACACTCAGGCGCCCAACACTCACACTTGATATCCCCGCCTGACGCAAACGCCCGCCCTTCTCCAAGGCCAATCACGAGATCGACGCTATCATCTTCACGCCACACCTGGGCATCAGTATGACGTTTGCTGAAGGATTTGCGGATCGACAACTCTCCAGGCCCGCGCCATGGCATGCCACGAGCCAGTTAAGAAGTACCGTGATCGCCTCCGGCCAACCACCTTCGGGATGACCACAACAAGACAGAGCCCCACTCACGTCGGCCTTCTCGGAAAGCGCGTGGAACATCTCAGTACTGAACGCATTGAGCGCCTTTGGCCGATTGAGCGTGTAGATACGTGTCGGCCCGCGCGACTCGAACAGAATGTCCTGGAACGGAGGCGGCGTACCCGGCGTCGCGGGCGTCGGTGGGGGAGTGGACGGTACGGACCTTGTCGACGACGCTCGACTAGTGGCCGGCCCTGCGACCGCGAGAGTGCGCTGCAGCATCGCGAGGCGGCGTGCCGCTGCTGTAGTCGGGGCGGACGCCGAGAGCGTGCGCGGGGCCATGGCGAAGATAGGCATACAAGCTAGGTCGTTGTTCGGAGTGTGTGTTGTGGAGGCAGGGCCACGATGGATGCCGCGTGCCGTGAAACGTGGCGACACGAGAATATGAGCAGTGGATGCAATATAAACAACAGCAAAAGTGTACATGAGCGGTCGTTTCAGGCAGCGGGTGGTGACAACAAGCCGTGCCGGTATTCAGGTGTGCATTGCCGAGGCGGCTCACCGCTCGCGCGCGGCCGCTCGGCTACTTGCCTCCGGCGGCCCTGTCCGCAAATCCCCGCAGCATGGATCACACCTCTGCACCCACCGACAACCGGTGCTGTGGAGTACTGACAACGTTCATGCGACCTCTTTTCCTATCCCTATCCCTCCCCACGCAACCTCTCACCCTTCTACCCTCTCTGAGAACCAACTTCATTGAGCAACCTCACCGTCTCCCTACCATTGCAACCCAGTGCGAGCCTACTGCGGCTGGGACTCACTCGAGCCATCACTTACCCACTCGCATCAATTGTAGGCCGACACATCCACTAATCAGATACCCTGTTAACGATTGGACATGCGCAGCACGGCTCTCCTGCTATCTTGATGACCCTCCTTGCACGCGTAGTTCAGCCAGGCAAGGGAGCCGTGCACGTTCTCACGGCTGATGAACAGAGCCATGGGGCGCTGGCATCGTGCGTTACGGGGATTACAGAATCGAGCTCAGATGGTGATGACCATGAGTGCGAGCGCGACTAGAGGGCAGGCGCCGACCGCGACTCCAACTTTCCACGAAGCGTGGGCGCTGTTCATCTCCTTACAAACCGAGTCGCTGCCCGCGAATTCGGTGAAGTTCACCTGCAGGTTGTAGCAGAGAATGAAGGCGCTAGCCGAAGCTTCGACGCATTGGCCCTGGACAACCAGGCCTCCTGCCGACACGTTGCAGCAGGCTTCGAGCGCTGTGACATTTGGGGCGGTACATGTTGCTAGAGGCATCGTGGGTCTGGGATATGTTAGCCCCTGTTTTACTCTCAGGCCTCATACCAAACTCACAGGCGAAAGCACGCGTTAGGGAGGCAGGTCTGTCCGTTTGAACGGGGATGCAATCCTGTTCAACTTGGGACAGTTATTATACGGTAGAAGTAGGGCGAGTGCTGGAGGGAAGGGAAGCAATAATGACGAGGTACATGTGAGCTCGGTTACGGTCGATATGTTGGCTCAAATTGCCAGTCTGCTGACCTCACCAAGGTTTCAAGCGTGCCTGCCTCGGTGACTAGGTTGTTGTAGTTGGCCGACTGTTATTGTCACTCGGGAGGCTGAGCAAGAATCGCCCGACAGCAAGCGTGGCATTGACGATAAAGTGTGCCTCGTGTGTCCGAATGACATCAAGCGCAACCACAGCGACCAGGGTCGTGCCTTGTCGCCCTCAACGAGGTACTGGGCTATGCCTTGGAGTGACTTCTCTTACTCTCGCATGAGCGGAGGCACAACTCTGCATGGGCTCGAAATTGACTTGTAATCCAACGTGTTGTAAGGTTGCAGGATGAGATGAAACTGAAAGTGGACCCGCAGCGGCAGCCTCTGGGAGGGGGTGCGGGCATGTTCCTTCGAAGGCAGCTAAGAGCCTATATATAGTGGAGCGTCATTCCAAGGGTACCATATAAACGTTCACCCAGTCTGATGGACTAGAATCGCAGTCTCGTCCGTTGAGCCAACAGTGGCCACAACGCTCAGCAACTGAAGAGCCAGGTGGTCAGGAAGCTGGAACACCCAGGTTTGGCATTGATTGCTTGCCTCAACCTATCTCCCAAGAAGTTTGGCTTGACAAGATGCCTTTCGTGGCCGCCTCCCACAGTGACACATGCTGGACCGCCATTTAATCTCGACATTCGACGATGGTGTATATAAGTAGCTTGTCCATTTTGTAGATACCTTCGGCGAGTGTATAGCCTTCTCTTCTGGTATTTGGCCCCAACGCTGTTCGATACTACCTCCGCAATCGCCACTCCACCGTGTTTCGTTCACAGCTGCTTGCATTTGCCCCAACTCATTTGCTGTTCTATAAACTCTCTCAGCGCCCTATCCGAAAAGCCTCTCAACATATTACTCAGTTTCACGCCTCCACAAACTCCTCCTTCTCCTTGCCCTCCGCGATCGAGTTGCGGTCTGTCGAGTGGCCCTCGGGCGGGGGAGGAATACCGTGAGGTGGGAACACCTTCTTCTGGTTGAACTGCTTGTGGCGGGTGGGACCATCGAAAAGGGGTCCCATGCATTCGAGGGGCACCCCCTTGGTGTCGGGGATCCAGAAGAAGGTGAAGACCATTGTGACAAAGCAGAAGACGCTGTAGTAGAGGAAGGTGCCCCAACCCCACGCGACGAACATGTGGGGCGCCGACATGGTGGCCATGACCGACGACAGCCACTGGGTAGCTGCGCCAAACGCTCGGGTTAGGGAGCGGACCGAGATGGGGAACATCTCTGCGCTCACAATCCATGCCAGACTGCAGCCCCCCCACGACCACACCCACGAGTAGAGCATGATGCACGCAATGGCTGCCTTGCCGCCTGCAATCTGGGAAGGAGACGTCAGGCCCTTGTCGGGTTCGGCGACCTTGATGAAGATGGCAATGTAGAGAAGGAACAGCGAGCAGAATCCAGCGGAAATCATCCAGGGGAGGCGACGGCCGGCACGGTCGACAATGAAAAAGCAGAAGGTGATCGCACCAAACGCCTTGGCGAGACCGTAGTATCCAGTGTAGAGGAAAATGTCATCCCCAGAACTGCCAATGCCACCTGGAGAGTCAGCGAAAACGCAAGTGGCGCAGAAGGGGAGCTCAGGGAAGTGAGACTTTCAGGGAAAACGGAGAACAGGGGACGACCATGTGGCAGTACCACTTTCCACTCGTTCTTCATCGTTCTTCGACCTCTTCTTCTCAACCAACGTACCAAAGAGTGTCGGAGAGCTGCCCGTTAGCTTAAGATGCCTTGATAACACGAACAGTTAATTACGACTGCACCTGAAAGGTTCTGCAGCATGAACATGCAGAAGAGGAGGACCATGCGGTTGCGAATCGAGGGGAGCCTCATCTCGCCCATGAAGGCCTTGAGGTAGGCGACGAGACCTGTGCTGTTTCCGGCAATCTTTCGCTCCTCGTCGATGATGGTACGGGCGAGGGAAACCTCCTCGGCAATGTACGTGTGGTCCTCGGGCAGCTGGCGAATGTAGCTGAGGACACGGTACGCCTCGTCCTCACGACCTTTCCGGAGGAGCCACGAGGGCGATTCCTTGAGGATGAGGGTTCCGATGGTCAAGAGGCCGCCAAAGATGAGCTGGACGCCCATGGCGAGACGCAATGAAGAGTCAAGCTCGACATTCATGTGCTTTGAGATGCCGTAGTTGATCTGAACTGTCAGCGGGTGGCTTCAAGCTCGAGCGCGATTTGTTCGTGATTTTTCTTTTTGATCATCACTCAACCACTCAACGCCTGCGCGTCCCAAAACACTGTTATTCCAACTTACCCAGAAACCAATGAGCGTTCCGCTCTGGTAAAGAATCTCAAAGAAACCGGTGAGCTGGCCGCGGATGGGTGGCGGGGCAATTTCCGAAATAAACGTGGGGATGACGGCGGTAATGATGCCAGTGCCAAAGCCAGTAATAACGCGACCGGCGTACACCATGGCGAGGTTGGTCGCGGCCGTCATGAGAATAGCGCCGACGTTGAAGATGAGACCGCAAATTTGGAGAGGACGCTTACGACCGAGGAGCTCCATGGCTACGACGTGTTAGTGAGAGGATTTTCGGACAGACGTACTGGGCCAGGCAGAGAGGGCACCAAAGAAGGCGGCGCCTCCAAAGACGGCGGTTAAGTTGGTGGTCGTTGCAGTCTGTTGGGCCTTGGTCATTTTGTCAACGCCCATGTACTCTTTGAACGATGCACGAGCAATGGTGGTGCCAATCTAAATATTGTCAGTGCGTGTTGGTACCTGTCAGTCTGGCAATACCCACAAAGGCCTGGTCATAACCAAAAGCAAGTGCTCCAAAGCCTGAACAAGTTAGCAAACGTTTACAAGCTCTCAGCCTCACCGCAGACAATGGCGAGCATGTAGACGCGAAAGTTGTAGACCGACTTTGGTGTCGGCCGGTCCTCGACTCGGGTGAAGCCGCCCATCGTTATCGAATGTGTGCAGGAGTGTGTATGTCAGTGTTTGCGAGTGTGGGAAAAAAAGCCACTCGACAACCGACCAGCTGCATTTTAACCTCCTGGTTGTCAACAAGGTGCAAGTTACCTGTGGCGATGAGGTGGAGAACAAAATCCAACTCGGAGGCCCGCGGAAGCGTCGGCTGGGCCCATCTGGGTCCCCAGGGTTGCCGCGATTTACCTAGCAGACATCGCCAACAACAACCTGGACATCAGTTTAATGGGCCAATGTCAACGGAAAGCCGAAACGATCTTGGCATCAGGTGTAATTAGTGGGCGGTGCCTGACGGTATTCCTGAAGGCAGTGGCGAGCTTCCTGGACATGTCGACCATACCGCCTTGGGCCTGTGTTTGCCGCTGCTGCTGTCCGTTTTATGCCGCCGTTGGCCGATTCCGACGCAGTTATTCATGCATGTTGAGTGCAGGTGGACTACCTCCACCACAGGGATTCGTGCGGCGCACAGTGCCACTTTTGCACCTTGACAGCTTTAGAGAATAACCGGTCGCCACGTGAACCCTGCGCTGAAAGAACCTTTTTGTGAGTGCAGCACATCATTGGCACAAGGAGGTGACCGATACGGTTCCAGCACATAATTCGCCTATCTCGCCATGCCTTGCGGCGGCCTTTCTCCACAGTCGCCGCAAAGGTGTTGTCAAGTTCCGCCTACATCCACGAAATCCCTGCGCCCTTCTGGCCCCAGGAGGTGGGCATGAGGGATATCACAGGGCAGTTCGGGTCTTTTGGTCTTTTCGCTCTCCGCCGTGCCCACTCTTACTTGCGTTGACTCGGATGTGGCACAGATATTAACGGGGAACGTCATATGGCAGTCACGATAACAAACCGGCCCCGACAGGTAGCGAATACAGCCGGTTATCCAAGTGTTATTGGTGCACGCCTTGAAGCGGACATCATGTCCTGTGGGCGACACGGTCCCTCCATCTGTTCAGTCGACGTCGGCCGGCGCCTCCACCGTGAGGCGGTCTTATGCAACCTATAGTACCTCACTGGCTGCTGCCCAGATATGTTACTGTAGCACGGCTAGCATTATCAGTGTCACAGGTCGGCTTCAGCGACATTAGGTCAAGCGAAGAGATACCGACATTGGGACACTCAATCTTCCGTGAAATGCCGCAGCCGCGGAGCGAAACTAGCAGGCACACTTTGGGCCATCCCTACCAAGGACGGTGACAAGCTTTGCGGCCCCTACCACGGGCAATAGGTGTGGCTGTATACTGGGCGATCGACAACGGGTGTGGGGAGCTTGCACCAAGCCGAGTACGGAGGTGAAGTGCCGGCAATTGCCTTGAGAACCCGCTGACGAGCCTGATTGAACACCGCGCCGAACGCAACGTCGCATGTCTTTAACTGGTTTACGGCCTGTCCGTACATTAGCGCTCTGAAACATCATCCCTTGCGCTTGAACAAATGCGAGCAGCCCACGTGATGGTGGCCAAGACAAGAAGTGTGTTGTACCGTCAAATACCGGCCATCGTGCTGACTTGGGAACCGTCCCTCGCTGTGGAAGTAGGAAATAGGCGAGTTTGGTGTTGGTGCCGAGTTGATAGTGTCCCCACCCCTGATGACGGTGGTGCGTCAGCAATTCTGGCATCAGACTGTGCCATCAACGACTCATGATTGGGTGAGGTGAGTGGAAATGCCAAGTTGGCTGGTTGGAAGACGCTACATTGAAACTATCCTTTCGAAGAAGCTACACTGAGAATATCTTTTTCGAAGTGGCTACCTTGAAACTATCTTTTTGAAGGAGTTACGTCGAAACCATCTTTTCAGAGAAGCTACACTGAAAATGCCTTCTCCAACAAGCTACATTGAAACTACTGTATCTTCACCCACCGGAACTTCCAGCTAGCTAGGACGCGGCCGATCGCCCGTCTTCCCCTGATATGCACACACTGTTCTCACGTGGTAATACTGTGCGAAAACGCCCACGACCACGCTTGGTGTTCTATGTGAACAAAGCTTTTAGTATTTGTCCCGGCCCCGACTACAGCCTGTATTTACTGCACGCCTTAGGGCCATTGGGGGCCAGTGAGCGGCCACACCCAGAAAGGCTGAATCGAACTCGATGCGTGAAGCGGGGCAGGTCAAATTTTGAGTTCTGCCTAGTCAACATTCTGAGATCAAAGAGTAGACGTTCGGAGATCAAAGAGTAGACGGTATGGTGCTGCCCGCGTATAATGGTAGACCGACCATTCAATGTCGACCAAGCGTCCATATGTTCAACGACACATTGGGCCAGGTCCATTCATTGGGTTTTGACGACAGCATTGCAATGCCTCGCCTACCGCCTCGACCTTTCATGTTTCCTGCCTTCGTAAAGTCGCCAGCCAACTTGATCCTCTCAGTAGTTGGGCTGTCTTCTCAATATTGTAACGTTGGACCCCCAAAGTGTATGAGCTGGCACCATGTGGCCATCTGGAGATGCTTCAAGCTGGCTTCGGCTTCAAGCTGGTTAGAGTCCTCTCGAGCGTCAGTAGGCACCTACCCATAACATCGATATCTGCGATCATTTATGGCACACCATTGTTCCATGAACCCGGGCCCACGACTTCCATTGTTTTGAGGTATGAGAAGACTCGCCATCACCTCTCCTCTTCCCCTACCCGTTCGCGTGGCCAAAAGGTTTGTCCGAACCGAGAATCGAACTCGGGTTTTGGGATCGCTGTCTCGTTCGAGACTCATACAGCGTATGAGACCCACGCCCTAACCGACTAGACTATTCAGACCACGTTAATGCTGGGCACCGACATGTACGAGTTCCGTAGCGTAGAAATCTGGTAGTATTAATGACAGCTCGGTGCTGGATGGTGCGCGGCGGTTTGTCGTGGTGACTGACAAGCATTTGTGTGTCAAGCATTAGTTGCGCCCCTTATCTATACCTGTCTCCTTCATGTCGGCCGACTCATTGCCGACACTTAGCAGTAGAAGGGCGTTCGTTGGATCGGGCCCATGCCTCAACTCTGCGCCAGAGAAAGGGCCGATCGGACATTGTCCACTCGGGCCGTTCGACCGGCCAGACCGGGCCGAGATCGAAAACAACCCAAGCCCACTTGCTATGCAACGCGTCGTCCTGGGACCAGTCAATGGCCATTCGACTCAATGTGGGTGTAGCTCGTTGTATCGCATGCGTGGCTTCAATGTGTTCGACTCGACTCGGATGGTTGAGCGCAGGATAAGGATGTGGAGGAGATTGGAAGCTGCACCACGGCGTGGACAGCTGTACGGCTGTTTGCTGTCGTGGTTGCATGTGTGGATCACGAACATCTGACGTCATGGTGACAGGCCAGTAAAAACAGAGCCAGCAGCCAGACTGGCGTTGGGGTGCGAGAGAATAACAAAATGTATTGCTCTCGGTGTATTGTCTTGACAAGAAGCGGATACCGCCCGCTACAGTATCATTTGCAGTGCAATTAGGTCGAATGCAGAAGAATAATAAAGGTGAGCGACTTGCCGGCGGTAGTGAAGCGTCGGATCCGTGTTTCGTGTGTTGCCTCCACCACCTCCACATTGTCGGAGTGTCACCGCCGGCCATGACTGGCCAACACGCCGCGTACAGTCAGCAAAGCCCTAGATCTCCACCCCAACGTGACCATATGGTCCCCACCCCGCATGGTAGCTCCACGCCATGATGACGCCTGACGCCTTCCATGCATTTCTGTCCGTCGTCTACAAATAAACACCTACAGGCAATCTCTTGTCCCTCAACATTCTTCACCTCTTGACGACTCCTCTCGCGTAAACCTGCCATCCATCCAAAACAAAATGTCTGCCGCAAAGTCTGAGTCCAAGAAGGTCGAGTCTGTCGCGTTCGACCCCAAGAACATGCTCGTATGTCTCGGTTTTTCTCACGGTGCTCTGCTCCTCATGGCTAACCCCAGTTCCGCAATCTCGGCGAGTCTGGTCTTCGCGTGCCGGTCTTCTCGTACGGCGGATGGTTGACGTAAGTCCAAGAAACGCGTCGTGGGAGGGAGTGCGTGTGATCCGGTCGCTGCGCAATGGGAAATCGCGCCTGGTGCTTGTGCGCGAGCTACAGGCGGATGGATGCTGAGCTGCGGTGATTGGGACGAGCGGGTGGACTCTGGAGACTTCAGTCCGAGAAAGCTGTCGCAGGCTCTCAGCAAGATCAACACTGTGCTGCCTCCCAAAGCCCAGATGCGTCATCTTCGCCAGCGCGCATCTGCTTCATATCCCTGTTCACGTTTGGAGACGGTTACTGATGGTAGCGTCGGCGGCACCCAGAAGGGTGACATTGTCAAGGACCTCATGAAGACGGCGTTCGAGCTCGGCATCAACATGTTCGACGTGAGTATGACCGTGTGATATGGCCCGCCCGGACGTATAACCAGGTTGGAGATGCGTCTTTATTGCAAGACCCAGGCTCCGCTCACAACTTCCGAGCTCCAACTCCCTCACCTCCAGACTCCAAGCTGACACACATAGAACGCGGAGGGCTACGCCGCTGGCCAGTCTGAGATCGAGATGGGCCGCGTGATCAAGGAGCTCGGCTGGGACCGCCGGGACATTATCATCTCGACCAAGATCTTCTTTGGCACGAACCGCAAGGAGACGCACAACACGCGTGGTCTGAGCCGCAAGCACATTATCGAGGGCGCCCACCACTCTCTCGAGCGTCTTGGTCTCGACTATGGTGAGTAACTTGGGCGGGGGAGGGGGGGGGGGATGTTGTCCTGGCTTGGCTTAATAGGCCGACGTGCCGTTGAATGCCCGGCTGGGTGACACTACCTCATGCCGTCCACTGCCTCGCGCAGTGTTGACTGATTACCACGCCGATGATGTATCGCCGCTGTGTTCTTCCGGTTGTGCTAACCGGCAGTCGACGTCATCTTCGCGCACCGCCCCGACGCCACGGTCCCGATGGAGGAGATTGTCCGTGCCTTCAACTGGCTGATTGACAGTGAGTACGAGGAGAGGCGTCGAAGCCGTGAGAGAGCGAACTACACCCTTCGCTCTCTGGCTTATTTCTCACCCCAACACCACACACGCTCACACCACAGACAACAAGGCCTTCTACTGGGGCACGTCCGAGTGGAGCGCCGGCCAGATTATCCAGGCTAAGGAGATTGCGCGCCGCCTCAACCTCGTCGGCCCGACTGCCGAGCAGCCGCACTACTCGATGCTGCACCGCGAGCGGTTTGAGGTCGAGTTTGCCGACGTGTTCAGCAAGGAGGGTCTCGGTAGCACTATCTGGTCGCCCCTCGACTCTGGCCTGCTCACCGGCAAGTACAACGACGGCATCCCAGAGGACTCGCGTTTCGCCACCAACAAGGCGTTCTTCAGCGACACGGTCAAGTCGCTCCAGACCGACGAGGGCAAGGCCAAGATTGCAAAGGTCAAGGCCCTCACCGATGTCGCTGCCGAGCTCGGTGCGAGCATGACCAACCTTGCCCTCGCGTGGACCCTTCTTAACAAGAATGTGTCGACTTGCATTGTGAGTTCTGTTGCGATGCTTGGTGGTGTGTGTGTGGTAGTGGTGGGGAGGGGCGGGGCGGTGAGAGTTTGTTTGGGACGCGTGCATGGCCCGTGTCATGGTGCGCCACGTGTTGTGCTGTGTGTTTGCGGCGTGTGTGTGTGCGGCGTACCTTGTCACTCCTTACTAACCCCACAGCTCGGTGCCACCAAGCCCGAACAGCTTACCGAGAACGTCAAGGCACTCGGTGTGTACAAGACGCTGCTTTCCAAGCCGGACGTCGTGCGCCAGATCGAAAAGATTCTCGACAACAAGCCCAAGCTCCCCGCGAGCTTCGGGCGTCTCGACGAGGAGGGTAACCTTGCCTAAGCGGCGTTGGGATGGACAGTGGTGCTTGCCTGACGAGACAAAAAGCAGCCAGTGACTGGTGTAGTGTAGTGCAGATCGATAGCAGTTATCTTGGTGTGAATGGAGTGCGTTCACCAACTTTCAATGCGCTTGCCTTATTGACCTGTCCTTTGATACGTCCACGTAATGAGGGCGTTGCACGCTCATCAGATGGGACTCCCACCTTCAGATAACTTCCAATGGTGCTGGTTAGCGACTCAGCCAGTGGGAGAAATCACTGGGGAGCACGTCGATGGCTGGAAGAGGTCTTTGAGGAGCATGCCCCTTAGTAGCACAGGTTACAGGGGACCAAGTGGGTAATGCCGGTGTGAAAGAGGTGATGGACAGGTCAGTACTCCCGCAGGATCACCCTCAGATGTCGATCTCCACATCATCAGAACTCGACCAAGCTGCCACCCATGGGGGCAAAACGACATCACCATGACCCAACGGACAAAAAGATCGTCCACCAGAAACCTGTTACCGCTCAGCACGCGGTACCTACCGCTGTCCCCGCTCCCCACGTCCATACTTACCTCCTATACCAGCATGCACGACAAAAATGACAAAAGACAACCCGGGGCTGGATCAGCTACCAGTGTTGAGTCGACAAATTTCACCCAGCGTGGTTTACTGACAGTAGGTACAGTGTCAGGTGTCGCATTCGCACCAAGCACGTCTGGAGAGGGATTCGAACCCGCGACCAGTAACTTTTTCCATCCCCAGCCAGCAGGCATCGACCGTTTGGCTATGGGAAGAGGGATACTGGAGAGGTGACTAGATGTATATGATGCATGCATGGTGAGGGACTTAGTCGAATTTTCCCCGACCAGGCTGGGTAAAGTTTGAGGCATGCGACCCACGTCGACCTCGCTTGGGAACTTTGAGGTGGGCAATAACGGCACCGTGCTCCTGCATAGGCATTGCTATTCGGCAAGGAGGATCATATCCCGCCGCGACCCAGAGTCCAGCGATCGCTGCTCCTGCGCCCCAAGTCTTGACGGTGGCCACTTCGGCTTCGGGGAGACAACAGGAAGTCGTGCTGAAAACGATGGTTCTACGATGTTGTCCATGATTTCTCAATGAAAGTTGTCCAAATCAAGCATTCCCAGCGTCTAGCGCGCCAGGGCTACCTTATGGAGCACTTTGGTGATACAAAAGGCCGTGGATTTGATAGCAGGTACACTTCGGAGGGGGTTGATATACAGGCCAAGGGCTGTTTTGGCGAGGTGGAAACTGGCTGGGTACCACAATGCTCTAGACTGACACGGAGGAGTACCCGTCAAGGTCTATCGAATTGTGGAGTTTGAGCTGAGGCTATGGCTGGATTTCACAGAAATCAATGATGCTGAAAGAAGCTGGGAGGGATGACTCCTGATGCCAATTGGAGACACCGTCGACATCGGCAGCATACACTAGTGAGGTTTCCCGTCTTCGCTCCACAGCCGTCCCTGTCAAAACTTGTGGTACTGCAGGCGGTTGAAACCTTGCTGGCCGCGCGCTTCCTTCGAAGAAAAGGTCAGTCACAGCCAGGGCTGGAGACCGGAGCAAGGCTGCCACAAGCCGCTAGGGGTACACATTCATGCGAGCGATTTACATGATAGTAATGGAGTTTTCTGAGTGTTCAAGACGTGATGCTGTTGATGGTGGTTTATTGTTGTTGCTGTTGTTGTGGAGGTGCTTCTTGATTGTTCCGCTTTCGTGTAGGCCATGCGCATGGCCTTGGATAAGGCCGTTTAGACTGGACGCCCTGCGCCGCCCAGAACGAGTTTCTTGCCCTTCTTGGCGCCCTTCTTCTTCTTGCCGCCCATTGCTGGTCCTGCCTCGGCTTCAGCTTCGGCCTCGGCGGCGAAATCGTCAAATGCACCCCATGCCTCTGCGATGCCGTTCTCTTTACGCCGGACGGGGTTGGACGACATTGTACGTTCTCGGAGCGCCCACGCAAACGATCCCTGCGCGGTAGGCGACGTTGACACGGGGGCGGAAGCTGCCTGAGTCGGGGTTTGTTGTCTCGACTGGGAGGGCAGGGGGAACGTCGAATCTTCCGGGGACGAGGACATGTTGAGCGAGTGCGCTAGTGCGAGCGCTAGGTCGTGGTCGTGGTTGGCGCCAGGGCCCGACGCCATCGCCGACGGCACTGTACGCACGCCAGCCGGCATTTTGGCCTTTTCCGCCTGTTCATAGCGTCGCTTGTCCCGGTCCTCGCGGCGCGTTCGGTCGCGTCGCTTAACGCGGCGAGCCTTGAGCGCCTGCTCAAACTGTCCCAAGACGTCCTTGGACACTAACGCCGAGAGGTCCGCCTCCACAAACACGACCTCGGTACCCACGGGGAGGTGCGAGAGGTACTTTACACGCCGGCGGAGCTCATCGGTAACGGTCGCGGCATCATACCCTGTTGTCGGGAACGATAGCGAAGGAGGTAACTGCGCATACGAATGGAATTGGGCGAGGAGCATCCGGCTGTCGAGCGGGTTGAGGAAGACGTTGGCGCCCAGCATTGATTGGTAAAAGTGGTACGATGGGGCCGGCGGCGTCGGCGGAGCGATCGTGGCAGCCGCTGGGCGGCGCTTGTTCCGCTTGTTGGACGGCGGCGGAATCGGGTTGGGCTCGACCGAGATGTTGGGTGGTACTCGCACAGTCGGACCAGAGTAGGTGACGCCCGACGCGGCCAGGAACTCTACAGGAACTTCGGCCTCGTCGACCTTGTCCGCCTTGTTCTGTTCTCGCTCCATGGCCTCGCGTTCTTCACGCTCTTTGGCCATCCGCTCGCGCTCCCTCTGGCGGTCACGCTCGAGCAGTTCGCCGCCGACGGCATCGGCCCATGCCTCGCGCGCTTCACGCTCCGTCCGGCGCACCATGTCGGTAACAAGCTCGGTGTTGACCTTTTCCATTTGTCGCTTGACCTTGTCCTGTGCGGCCTTGACAAAGCTACGTCCTAAATCGTCCCCAGCCAGCAGATCCCACTCGCCGTCGAGCTCACGGAGTTCGCGCTCCAGTTCGCTCAGCATGTACTCTGGTGTCGCGAGCATGAAGCGCGAGTACGTAAGGACATCGGGCAGGAAGTGCCAAGGTGCAGTCAGAGGAGGAATCGCGTCCGACGGCCATGTCGGTGTCGTTGGCAAGGCGAGCGTGGTCATCTGCGGTCGCTGGAGGAGACGCATGTTGATGCGGTGGGCCCCGCTCGCTGCCGCCGGTTCCGAATCAATGTTCTTGGCCTCACTGATCATACGGGCGAATTCTGGTGACTGCGCCGACGTGCCCTCTACGTCGCCTCGAGCGGCCTTGACCATTGTCTGTGCGTCGAGGTATCGTACACTCTTGAGCATGCCTTCGTGGATGGTGTCGCCGCAGATTGGGCACGCTGCAGACTTTGGCACCTCTGAAAGCTGGATGAAGTGGAGGATGCAGGGGAAGCAGAAGATCTGTAGAAGAGATAAATCAGCACTAACCAAGCGATAACATGACGCGTCACGCGTCGCGTCGCCACTCACATGGCCACACTTTGTCATTCTGCCCGCGACGGGTTTGGATAGACAGATTGGGCATGATCGTCCCTGCTTTTCCTCCTCGATGCGTCGACGGCGCTCGGCAGCCTCCTCGCCTGCCGCGTCGTCGTCCAGGTTATCCTCGGACACGAAACCCTGCGCGACAGAGTAGGCAGAAAACGTCGGCATGAGAACCTGGAGAATATTGGGCCAGTGGAGCGCAATGTCCGGGTCGGCAAAGTGGGCGCCATAGCTCAGGCTCTCGGTGGGCTTGAGCACAAATCGGAAGCTCGCATTGACGAACTTCTCCCTCGTGAGGGGACTCCCGCGCCACGCGTCGTTGCGCCGACTCCGCCGGGGAGGCCCCGATAAACCCCCGCCCGTCGGTGCTCGGGGCGGGAGCGAGAAGCCGAGCCATGACGCCGGGTCGTCCCTGTCATCCACTGCGAGCGCGGGCTTACGCCCCCCGCCGCCGGCCTTGCCCTTCCTGCCCTGCGCGTTGGGCGCTGGGCGCGCGCGCACGCCTGGTGGAGCGGGCATCGAGGAGGATGCAGATGCAGACGAGGACGCGACGGACGAGGGACCCGGACCGGCAGTGGCGGTGGCAAACGGACTTGCGCCAGGCGGCAACGTGGGCAGTAGTCGTGGGAAGAGGTCGAGGAAGGGGAGAGTGAAGACTGTACCCAGGTTTACTCTCTCCGAAAGAGAGAGAGGAGAGGGTGTTGACAAAGCAACAATCGTGTATCGGACGCGATGAGGCCCCCGTCCGGCGATCCGGCCAGGCCAAGAACCAAGCAGTCACCTCTCAGGTCTCCTCCCACTGCAGGGCAGGTGTTCGCCGCCCACCGTTGTACCGTTGCCACTTCGCGCACGTTCTCAAGATGGGGAGGTTTACGTAAATATTGAACGTGAGTGGAGTTGCGTCATTTCGGATCCGAGCCCTCACGTGGTCAACCTCGTGGCTGTATTGATCCCGCTCACTGCCACACCACTCCTCCGAACGGGGATGAACACTGCAGACAACGGAGTATGATCCTCGCTGCACAACGATCCACACGCTGCTCTCATGAACACCAATACCTTCGCCTTTCAAGAGCATTGCGACACGTCCTCTGGGCATGCGAACTTTCCCAGTGATAACTGCATTCCATGTCAAAAAAGTAAAAACAAGGCTACAACTGCTGACTAGACGTTGGGCACGTCTCGACACAACTGGTGATGTGTTGCGTGCTTCAAAATGTTCTATACGACCTGTTTAGGCGGGGATAATCTTCCAGCGCTTACGAAGCTCGTGCTTCTGGATCTTACCCGTCGAGGTCTTGGGGAGGTCTGTGACAATCTCGACCCACTCGGGACGCGCAAAACCGGGGAGCTTGGGCTTGACGAAGCTCTTGAGCTCGACGCCAAACCCGTCGTGGTTGTCGCCCCACTTGGTGGAAGCTGTGGGGCGGAGGATGATAAAGGCGTGGGCACGCTCGCCAAACTTGTCGTGGGGGCGCGCAACAACCGCCACCTCGAGGACGTCGGGGTGCTCGTAGATGGCGTTCTCGATCGAGAGGGACGAGGCATTCTCGCCGCCCGAGATGATAATGTCCTTGGAGCGGTCCTGGACACTCATCATGCTGTAGGGCTGGCGGACGGCAAGGTCACCAGAGTGGAACCAGCCACCCTCAAACGCCTTGGAGGTGGCCTCCTCATCGTTCCAGTAGCACTTCATGACAAGATTACCACGCATGACAATCTCGCCCACGTCGTGGCCGTTGGGCGTCACGTCCTCGTATCCGTCGGCCGCAGATGACTCCTGGCGGATGATGCGGCACTCGTCGGCAGACACGTAAGAGTGGCCCTGCATTGCCTTGCGCTTGTAGAACTCGTCGTCGTCGAGCTCGTGCGACCACTCTGGCTGCTGCACACACGAGGTGATGGGGCCGTAGGTTTCTGTCAGGCCATAGACGTGGATGACTTGGATGTTGAGCTTCTTCTCAAGCGTGCTGATGAGGAAGGCGGAAGGAGCGGCACCCGCCACGAGGGTGCGGATGGTGTGATGGACCGCGCTCGCGCCAGGGTGGTTGATAATACCGATTTGGACGGTGGGCGCGGCACAGTAATGCTAAGAAGTCAGCAGCAGTCATGAAGGTGATTGTGTGGGACAGTATCTTCCAGGCACCCGATAGCGTCTAAGCCCTGTAGCCTTGCTGGAGCGCATACTCACAGAAATCTTGTCACGGCGGATCGAGTCCCAGATGGGTGTGTAGTCGCCGACTGTGCGCAAGCAGACTTGGCCTGATTGAGATGCTGTGACGGCGAAGGGGAAAGTCCAGCCAAGGGCGTGGAAAGCCGGGAGGATCCAGAGGTAGTTGGACGTGTGGTCCATCTTGGACTCGTACGCGTTGGTCATACCGGCGAGATAGCTGCCACGGAAGGTGGTAACAACACCCTTCGGACGGCCGGTGGTACCCGAGGTGTAGCAGATGGCAAGGTTGGCGTCCTCGTCCTCGATGAGGGTGAGACCCTGCCAGCCGAGCACGTCGGCATCGTGCTTGCCCGACTCGATGAGCATCTCGTAGGGATCGGATGGGTCACGGCCGCCGACGTCGTTGGAGACAATGACCTCGCCCTTGAAGTCCTCGGTAAGGTGGACAAAGTCACGGTCAACAATGACCATCTTGGAACCAGAGTTCTCCAGGATGTAGTTGACTTCGGGTTTGGTAAGACGGATATTCATTGGCACAATGACGGCGTGAATCGCGGGTAGAGCCTGGATCATGTCGAGGATCATGGGCACATTGGGGCAGATGACACTGACGCGGTCACCGCGCTGGATGCCGCGTTTCTTGAGACCGTACGCAAGCGCACAAATGCGCATCGCCCTGACAAGTCAGCTCATCGCTATTCACGTCGGGCACAGGAAAAGAGTCTGCTCACCACTCGGCATATGTCCATTCCACACCGAGGTCGGGGTGCTTGAGCGCCACACGGTGGGGGCGGATGTAAGCCGAGCGAAGAAGAAAGTTAACGGGGTTGAGGGGAGTAATGTGGACCGGGAGGCCAGCGGGGAGTCCAGCAACGAACTTGAGGCGGTTCGGGTTGACAAACTTGGGCGTGTCCTTGCCGAGCACCGAGGCGATCTGCTGGAGGCGGTTCGCCGCGGCCGCCTGGATAGACGAACCCTTGCCGTCCGGGGACATTTTAAGAACGAGTGTGCGGGAGCTTCAACAGAGACGGGAGAGACGAGTAACGACCGGCGGGCGTTCGGATGGGTATGCTTATGTCTGAATGTAGGAAATCTGTGTTTGTGTGTGTGTGTGGATCTTTGAATGCAGCCGCGATGGGTGGTGAGGAGAGATGAGATGGGCCTGAGAAGCTGGGCGCAAGAAGAAGCGCGAGTGCCGCTGTGGGCTAGATATTTAAATGGCGTTGGACATGGTCTGTTGCCCCACAGCGCGGCGACAACGGCGTCCTCGTCAGGGGACGTGGGCCAGGGTTTTGCGCATTGAAAGTGACAGAAGCGCGATATCCAGCGCGGCTCGCAGATTCAGGAGGTTCGGCTTTGGTGGGCAGCGTAAAGGAGGGAGAGTGGTGGGGATGAAGGCACGATGACGAGTGACCATCTGCTGGCCACCAGGGGGCAGGAGGCGAGGGTAGCGATCGAGCGGACGCGGGGCTGCGCGGGGCAAGGCCGGGGCACACGAGACGGTTGTGAGGTTGGGAGACAGAATCGGACACGGCTGGCACGCAGGCACGGCTGTTCATTTGATTGCGGCGAGAGGCAGGCCAAGGCTGACGTTGCCAGGCTGCCCTGTCTGTACACATGGGTCTGTGGGGTTTCATCCAGAACAGTTTGCAACATCGGGCCGGCACATGGGCGGTCTGAGCTGCCGTGCCTGATAGCTGGGGTGTGTACGGTGTTCGGTCCGTGCTGTTACCGGAATGTCGCTCTCATTTTTGCCGAGATTCAAACTGCACAACACTTTGAGCCGCTCTATGACCGTCTGACTAGCCGACCTCCACCAAAATGCACCGCTCCTTGGTCGGCTTTAGACACTCACAATCCAACACGCGATGGCTCTCATCGCCGTCCAAACACCACATGCACCTTACCTGACCGCGGCCGACTCACCTCATCAACTCCACCACATCAACGTGTTCCGTGTTGGCGCCGAGTAAAGCTTCCTGACCTCACACACGAGAAGGCAGGGCTCCAATCGAATAAGGCACAAGAGCTCGACTTGGCATTGACCTCGACAGTGAAGAAAGAGTTCTCAGATCCCGCACGAAGAGCGCAGTAACGAGGCCGGCATGCGCTCGGTCCCGCGCAACTCGGAAACCACATGAGACGCGTGTAGCGTGGGGCACCAGTTGATGCCCCACACAGGCGACGTGCGTGGCACAGGCCACGCTGGTTGCGCAGTACGCCCGGCTTGAGGTAACGCGGGAACATCATGCGAGGACGGGATGTCGTGACAAGTGGACGTGCTCCACCCAGGGTCTGCTGTTGTCGCAGAATGCCAAACGCCAAGAAGCAGCTCCAGCTTCGTTGTGGAAGAGCCAATAGCCTGACCAGTCTCGAGCGCGACAATTCCAGTGGGCCTCTGTCGTGAGCAGCGAACGCCTGATAAGCGACGCGCAGGTCTGATCCTCGGCATTCCATGCGACCGTCAAGGGTACCCGTGTAGTTGCACCCGTGCCCCTGGTTCGCCCCTGCCGTCGTTGACCTGTCTTTGAACCGGCCAGTTACTGCGCTTGGCCACCCACAGCGAGCAAAGTCCGAGCTGGGGACATCGAGAGTGTGTTGAAGAACGGGAAGACTCACCTAACTCACATGAAGCGCCGTGTCGATGATTGCCATTAGGAAAGGAGAGGTGATGTGGTAGCGTGGGGCCGGGCTTGCGCTGTGTGATGCCCGCAATTTGAACGACTGCTCCTTCTCAGCGCCATGTGTTTGTTGAGCACAATGCAGCGTGCTTTTCGGCGGTTGTGATTGCCGTGAGAGAAGGCCGACGCGCCCAGCAGCTATCATCTGGTTTGAACACAACATATCTGAGATCTCACTCCAGGGCACTGTGTGTTGCTGCCAACGGGATGTTCCGAACCGCTTTGTGGAGTGTTGACCCTCATTCCCATTGCTAACTGCAGAGAATGAGTGCGGTATTGTTATTGTACCCTCCCGAGCACCCGTGCGCGGAGCAGAGGCCTCCTATATGAGTGATCTGGTACCATTGTCCCCACAACTGAGATACACTAATATCATCATCTCAGGAGTCTCAGCAGTTGGTGGTGACGTGAGAGTAAGAATTCCGACATTGGGGAAGTGGGAGAGGAGCTTTATTTAGCCCTAGCAAACCTTCCCAAGCAGGATCCAAAGTGGAAGGGTGAAGAACTGGGTCCGTAACATATGATGGCGACTATGCATAAAACGGATCCCGTCACTACAGTGTTGCTGAGAGGCCGCGGGCTGAGTGCTTATACAACGGTATTTGTCGGCACAGCACGGCCAGTAGGTGTCAATCAGAAGGAATGCCGCGTCTTGTTTATCTCACCCAATTTGTCCGGTTGTCACGCACGCACCTTCGTAAGCCACCCATGCCCACATCATCGCGGACTGGGCGAGAGGTGGTTCGGACTCGCTGCGCTATTATGGCTGAGCTATGACCCCGGCATCTGAGGCAGTACATCAGTGACACATGTGGCAAGATCTGGGACCAGCACGATGTACGAGTACTGGCCTCCGGACACTAGGAGGGACGTGCCCAGGTTCGGCCATTTCATAGTGACCAGCGTGGGTATCATGCAGTACATATAGACTTGGCATGAGGCACATCACGCGACCAGAAGGCGCACTCTCCGGTTGATCACCAGAGGCGCCCCCTGCTGTCCGGTGGGCAGCCAAACTTGGGCGCAAACCACCGGGGCGTGGCGGACCGGCGCCGGCTGCCGGATAGAGCTGAAAGCCACATGATGCATGGACTCGCGGTTGGTGCAAAGATCACACACGCCACAACAGAAGCAAGGCACCAGGGTTGTAGGTCCATTAGCGGTGAAGCAGGCTGGTTCCCTTTCGCCGACTCCGAATGGATGATGGCGGGGAGAAGATCACGGTGAAAGTATGTGTGATCAGGAGGTCATGCAGACGATGATGGATGTGGAAGACGAAACAGTCAATGCTTCCACCATATCCCCCCTTATCGCCAGTACACTCCAGTGAGGAGATTAGAGAGAAAAGATATCCTCCTCGTTCAATAGCATGAGAAATCCGCCTTCGTCCTTTCCTCCTTCGACAGACTTCCGCCACACCTTGCGGTAAACAACAATCCAGCCCCACTCGACGTGCTCCTGGGTATAGCATTCCGCCCGATATCCGCCTAAACCCACCAGGTGAGACACCCGCTGCGATCCACATTCGATCATGGTGAGGATCCGTCTGGATCTCAATACCCATTATGGTCCTTGGTAAGTGACCTGCATGGCGCTTGTGTGCCATCTTGAACGAGTTGTGAGTGTGTGATGCTAGTGCTCTCGAGCACGTTGGACACTGGCTCATGGTGGGAGGAACTGCAGCTGACGTTGTGACCTCCACCGCGGTTCGGCGCCGGCCGACCGGTGACGGACGGCCGCACCGGCCCGGAGTCGTCCACTTGGGCACCACGTCCAGCGGCGGTGAGAGGCAAAGGCAACATAATGCATTTGGGCTGCCCATTCCTTCCCACTCACCTTCCCTCGCTCCACAATGGCAAGACAATACCGAACCATCTCCAACGACAGCGTGGCGCCACTCAAGGACGTCGACGAGGAACACGATGAGGTTTCCGAGACGACACCGCTCATCTCCCGGCCACCACAGACAGCGACGCCTCTCCCTGTCGGCCAGCTGTTCATCGTCCTCTTTCTTCGCGTCACCGAGCCAATCTCGTACACAGTCTGTTTCCCGTTCATCAACCAAATGCTCCTGGACATTGGGGCCGTGCAGGACGCGCGCAAGGCGGGGTTCTACGCCGGTATTGTGAGTCGCAGAAGAGCGAGGATAGGCGACAATGCTGACCGAGGAAGGTCGAATCAGTCTTTGCGTTCACCGAGCTGTTGACCGTGTTTCACTGGGGACGTATTAGTGATCGGATAGGAAGGAAGCCTGTTCTTCTCATTGTGAGTTGGGGTCAAGACCCACGGTTGGGCCGTGTTCTGCCAGTGAGCCAGCCGCTATGGCGAGAGTGGTGGAGCTGCTGGGCAAGCCAGAGGACCGTTCAGGCTGGTAGCTGTATGACTAGGGAGGATATATGAGCCTGGAGTTACCAGAGAACTAGGACTACCTATAGCCTGTGCCCGCCGTCCCGCAGCGCTATTGCCTTCTCCGCTCTTGGGCGACGCCTTCCGCGCGCCCTCGCCCTACCTAGTTACAGCAGATGGAACCTTCGCTTGGCCTCAAACTTACCCCAGGGCTGCGTCGTATCAGCAATCTCGGCAACCTTCTTTGGACTGAGCACGACCTTTTCGGCCTTGGTCATCTCGCGCGCGATCAACGGACTCGCCAACGGCAACGTTGCGGTGCTCAAGAGCGTGATTGGCGAAATGACCGACGCGAGCAACCAAGCGCGCGCGTTTAGTTTCTTCCCCCTTTCGCTGGCGATCGGGACAATCCTCGCCTCGTCGATTGGCGGATACCTGTCTCACATTGACCGGGCTTTCCCCGGACTAGGCGACGCGATCCCACTCCTCCGGACGTACCCATACTTTTTGCCGTCGTTTGTGGCTGCTTGCTTTCCGATCGTGAGCGGCGCCGTCGCAGCAGTTTGGCTGAAGGAGACTCTTCCCAAGGGCGACCACGGGGAAGAACATGACGAAGAACAGTCCCAAACACTCGGGGCCAGGGACCTTCTCCGCGACCCTGATATCCGTCAGCTCATGTGGAGTTTCTCCCTCCTCTCCCTCGAGGCGATTGCATACCAGGCACTCCTACCGCTCTTCTTCTTCACCCCCATGGCTGATGGTGGGCTGGGCTTCTCTGAGGCCGAAATCGGCGGGGCACTCAGTATTCGAGGCGTCGCAACCATCCTCGTTCAGCTGTTTGCGTTTCCATCCCTCGTTCGAGCGGTCGGCAACACGCGCCTCTTCCGGATCCTCGTATCACTCTACATTCCTACCTTCCTCCTTCTCCCCCTGCTCAATGGCCTTGCCCTCGCCGGATCAGCGGCCGCAGTATGGGTGGGCGTCGCTGCCGTCCTCCTTCTCGGTGCGACCTCGAACATGGCCTTTGCATGCAACTTGATCATGACGAACGACGCGGCACCCAATCGCCTCTCCCTCGGGGCACTTAACGGTGAGCACAAGTCTCAAGCTCAGAACCTGGTGTCCCTGGCGAAGCTAATCTCCAGGCCTCGCCGCATTCTTCAGCAGCTGCACCCGTGTCGTTGGTCCTGGCGCCGCCAATGCCCTCTTTGCACTCTCTGTCGACCAGCATGTCTTGGGCGGGCATCTTATCTGGGTATTTATGACCGTGCTTGCACTGCTGGGGTGGTACTCGAGCTTGGGGCTGAAGACGCATTATGGAAAGCAGGCGTAGCAGCATAACGCCGGCACACAGACAAAACAAGGGGGGATCTTGTGAAACAATGAACGCGTCGACCCATCTATGCTCTAGATATAGGACAGGACAGTTTGAGATGCATTCAACCATGGACGGCTTTCAAGGGGCTTTGTTAAACGCCAGCTAGCTCACGGTCGCTGCATGGTTCACTGCTTCACGGTCTCTCTCGTCGAAGTCGGCCGTGACGACATACTTTCGGACATGGCCGACGGCGGTGCCCCATTCTCCTCCTGGCTTGGCAACCTCCTCGCTTCTAACTCTCCTCGCAACCAACCTCTCTCCAACCTCCAACTCATCCTAACCCCGCAGAGCATGTCCTTCACGAAAGCCCTCGAAACGGCGCGCAAGCGCTACGCCGAGCGCAACCCAAAGTCCGAGGCGGCATTCGCCAAGTCGGTCACCGCGCTCCCTGGCGGGGGCACTCGGACGACGCTGGCGACAGATCCCTTCCCCCTCTTCATCGACCGGGGCCAGGGTGGGACGTTGACGGATGTTGATGGGCATGTCTATCGTGATTTGTGAGTTGGAGGACTATGGAGGAGTGTTATAGAGGGTGTGTAGAAAGGAGTTGGGGACAGTGTGTGGAAGGTTACCAGCGGTCCGAAAGGGAACGGCGGGAGAAGTGGCTGGAACGGGGTATACGGAGCGGAGGACGGTGTCCGGAATGGGGTGTAGAGTAGAGTAGTGTACCAGTGGACCATACGGTGGTGGTCGCATAAAGACAATGTGAGGAAGAAGTTACTAAAGCCCAGCCTGTCAGACTACACATCCGGCATCTACGGCCACTCCCACCCCGCCCTCACGTCAGCAATCTCCTCCGCCCTCTCGCGCGGCCTCCAATTCGGCGCGCATACGGAGTACGAATCACGCCTAGCGCGTGGCATCGTTGAGCGGTTCCCCAGCATCGAGCTGGTCCGCTTTGCAAACTCGGGCACCGAGGCAAACCTCCTCGCCATCTCGGCGGCGCTCAAGTACACGAAGAGGAAGAAGGTCGTCGTGTTTGAGGGGGCGTACCATGGCTCGCTGCTTTGTCACTTTCATGCTGGGGAGGAGCCGACGGGGGTGTTGAGGCCGCCATATGTGGGTACTGTGTATTGCCAGTGCATCCCCAGCTGCCATCCGGCCTTGTTTTCTGTTTAGAGGCCGAACCACTCTGTGTGCTGCGCTAACAACAGGACTTCGTCGTGGCACCCTACAACGACATGTTGGGCACCGAAGCACTGCTTGCTCCGATCGAGTACGAGGTCGGTGCCATCCTCGTCGAGCCGATGCTCGGTGCTGGCGGCTGTGTGAGTGTCCTCCTACCCAACTGCTCCAAGTCCTGCTTCTACGTGTCATTTGCCGCACAGGCAGACGTCTGCCCTCAGATGTCTTCCAGCACCACTGTGGCTGACTCTCAGATCCCAGGCGACCCCGCCTTCCTCGCCGGTCTCCGCGTACTCGCAACACGCATCGGGGCAGTCCTCATCTTTGATGAGGTGCAGACCGCTCGTCTGAGTCCCGGCGGTCGCCAAGCACTGATGGACATTACGCCGGATATGACCACGCTGGGCAAGTTCTTTGGCGGGGGGTTTGCGTTTGGGGCGTTTGGTGGGAAGCGGGAAATTATGGACATGTGAGTATACTCGCGGGGAGGGACTTGAAGACGAGAAGTAAACCCAAATGCCACTCTAAGTAGGGGTGTGGGCCAGAATACGGACCACAACGACAGTCGTGTTGGGCTGAGGCACACTTCACACCCTTGAGCCGCTAACACGCCTCCAGGTTCGACTCGCGCCGCCGCGGCGCAATCTCGCACGGGGGTACATTCAACAACTCGCCGCTCACAATGGTCGCGGGGTCCACCGCGCTCGACGAGGTCCTCACTGCGCCGGCACTAGCAGAGCTCAACGCGTTGGGCGACCGGCTGCGCACCCAGCTAAACACGGGGTTCCGCGATGTGGGTGCGCTGTTCCACGTCACGGGGCTCGGGTCCGTCAACCAAATCCACTATACCGCGTCCCCCAAAGAGGACGAGGCGAGCGCACTGGCGTTGCTCTACTTTTCCCTCATTGAACGCGGGTTCTGGATCGCGCAACGGGGTACCGTCGTGCTCAACCTAGCGACGACGGCGGAGGATGTGGATGAGTTTGTGCGCGCGGTTGTTAGTGTAGCGACCGAGATGACTGGTCGTGGTTCATAGGGGGAAGAGCAGTTCTGATATCTGATGCAATGCAACTGGCACTGTCTCTTAATGTAGGTGATGCCCAGTCGGGTGCCATTGGTAGCCGTCGCAGCACCCATCACGCAGCAGGCAGCACCCTGGTCGGTGCCTGCGCGCGTCCACCCCGGCCAGTGACACGGCTTGAGCTGCACTTCGGCAGAGCAACGTCCAAAGTATGCTGCATTCGATTCCACAAACAACCACTACCGCAGGCGCATGGCGTACCTGAGAAGCATGATGAGTGACGCAATCTGCCGTCAGCGGGACCCACGATCAGCTGGGAAGCACGTGCGGTACGTACAGCAACTGTGGTGTCAGCTTGCGGCTCGCCCTCGACAGTTGTACTCCCAGCTCCGCGCCGGAGCTCCCACACGTTCAGACTCACCCATTCCTGCGGGCATGAACTTGCCCGAGCGGAGGAACCGCACGCCCATGAGGAGCGTGAGGAACGCCGTGATAGCTGGCGTCAGTATAGCAAACGTGACTCTCTTGCCCCGCACGATGTCCAGAGCGACAGCAGGGGCATGACACGCACCGATGGACACCTTGACGTCGCGGGGGTTGTGGGTGACGCGCTGCGGGTCAGCGAGTCTGGGCCAGTGTCTCTGTGTGAAGAGGAAAGGACGGCGCTGTGGTATAGATAAGAGGGTCGTCGCAGCTGAGCACGCCAGTATCCTGCGCCGAATGCACTCGGTCATGACCTTGTTGACAACAAATCACCCTACCACTCAGTATGACACTCACGTACGCGCCGTAGCCGGCAATCAGACCGCTGCCCGCGCCGGCAACGAGCGACGCAATCGAGCCCTTCTTGACGTACCCCGTCACGCCGCCGTTGATGATGAGCCCGGCATAGATGTAGCCTGGCGTCAGATGAGGACCGTCGAGGGTGGGAGTGGAGGGGAACTGCTAAGAGCTCCTGGTACCCCAACAAAAGCAAGCATGGTGTAGCAGTAGACAGGAGCAGTGTGAAGGCAACCGTGACGTACCGGCAATGTCAGTGGTGCTGTGGAAGACGGTCGACATGGTGAAAGCAGTAGATGAAGTGGTGTGAACAAGTCGTTTGCTGGAGGCTACTCTTGTCGACATTCAGTGCTGCCTTGTTGGTGACGTATAGTTTATCCAGTCCCGCCCTCCGTCCCGTCGGCATCACCCGGCAAAACCAGTCGCCCATCGCCGAACAGAAGCCTCCTGTCTGTGCCTATCTCTTCATCTGCAGATTGACTGTCTTCACCCAGTGAAATTGTTGGCAAAGCACTGGCGAAATACTAGTGAAATCTCTGGCAAATCGTAGGCCAAAAATCAGAAACTTGGCGAAATATATTGTGTTTTCTGGTGGGTTGAAAAACACACCATGGCAGCGGAATCCAATGTCCTGAACTCATAGTGTGTATTTTACCCGCTGCCACTGATCGCACCCAGAGCCAATCTGTCATGTCCTACCTGTAGCCGTTTTGAACCGTTGCAACATACATACTCAACTACAGCAAGCTCAACGTCTACACCAAGAATACAATGTGGGGACAGAACGGCAGCACTATCCCCACTATCAGACGGGCCGACGGTTGTGCTCGGGCCTTGAGAACAACTCAGCGTTCGGTCATACAACGAGCGCCGCACCCACAGCAGCACCCAGCAGTGCCAATGATGATGACCACCCTGCACTTCCTGCGGGGAAGAGAGAGAGGGACCCGCTAGATGGCTGGGGAATGACAGGCTGTGGGGGTCTAGGTACCTCTGCACTACCATTCGCTCTGATTTCGAAGGGCTCGGATTGGACGACCCCTGCGGTCAGCGTGCATGTAGGAGGCAGTTGGAGAATGTGTCACTTCGAAGACTTGTCACGGCGCGTGTTACGTGCAGTTTTCTGTATCACCAACGCCGTCACGCTGACAGAGCCAGCTGTCGTGCCACCTCCAGCTGGCAACACTTATGTCACAACTCACAGATACCCCCGTCCACGGGGTCAGTCAAGTTGCGCACCTGGAGAACATAACCAGAACCTGGCTTGGGGCCTTCCGTCGGATCGGTGCTGAGACCGCTGCCCATGGCATTTAGCTCTCCAGCGCTGAGGATCGAATTTGCGCCTGCAGTTGTGTGAGCACAGGTTATGGGGCAAATAATGGAGAGTACATGACTGCTCTTGGGGGTGGAGGGATGGCGTCTGGGACGAACACACCCCAAGCGGTAGCAAGTGGAGCGATGGGGGCATTGCAAGTGGGCTCAAGAGTGGCAAGACGCGACCAATGTGGGGCACTCGACACGGAAGCGCAGGCCCAGCGTGAAAGCCACATCACGCACGTAACCTTGGAAGCATGCACAATGCGTGAATGCACCTAGATGGAAGCTCGTTCAGGCTCGCTCCAGTCTGCGTGAAGAGACTAACCTGACCACCACAGAATGGGCCGAGACAAGCGGGTGGCGTTTGGATTTATGATATAGAAGTCACAGTAGCGTGACGGTCCGGTGTAATTGTAGACCATCCAGTTCGTTTTAGCGCCTATGACCCCTGTTGGTGTTAGCCAAACGTGGGAGTGATAGCATTTTAGATTGTAAAAGTATGGGGAAGAGTTGGGGATTGCACATCACGCGTGGACTCCATACTGGGAGAGTTACAGTCAACGTACACCAACTGGTCGAGCTGGGTTGGATGAACTTGAAGCCAGTCGGCGGCCCGCACGCAGCGTACACTCCGAAGAGCGAAGTTGCGAGGATGATAATCTGAGTGGCGAGCTTTGTGATAAACGAGAATGCAAGGATCATCATAGCGACCTTGGAACAGCCATTTATGCGTCTTGTCAGCGAGTAGTCCGCTCGCCACAGGACGTATTGCCGTGCAACACAGAGGCGGGCAACGGGCTGCCAAGACCAGCCTTGACGTCACGGTACTATTGCAATGTATTGCACTCTACCACACTTGCTCAGATCTCTCATACAATTTGCAGTACAGACAAGACTTCTCTACGTACGGCTTGTTGCTAGGCACTTCACGGTGGGGCCGGGCATGACGGAGGCTGATGAGCGTGGCATGACGGGCGGTGTGGACCAACTCCGCCCCTTGCTTCCTTTAAGGTTTTGGCGATCTGCAGTTGTTCCCCACGTCGTCCCCTCGGAGACGATATGATCGTTCTGACTCCACCGCCTGCCAACGTCCTGGTACATTAATATTGACAAAGGGGAACTTGATGCATAACCTACTGTCCACACGAGGTCCGTTGGGCATCCGACTCGTGCTATATTTTATAGATGTTTCGGACGTTGCTTTTTCATGCTAGTCCTCAAGGTCAACAGGTAGTGTGCTCAACAGGTAGTGTGCAGTAGCTAGATGGCCACACGTGGAGCCCAGACTAACCACGCCATGGCGCGTGTGGTATTTCTATTTTTGTCGTTGGCATCCACGCTATGCGCCGGGTACTACCAACTTCCAGCGTACTGATTGTAACCCCTGTTATCGCGCACCACCAGATGAGTTACCAGCACACAATGACAGAGGTTGTCACCGTCAGAGCCAGCGTCCCCGAAGTCGAGAGACGGCCTCAAATTGTCACCAGCCAACAACATCACATACAACCTAACAACTATGCCTTTCCACATCCTGTCGTTGTCATTCCTGCTTGGGCTACGCCTCGCGGCGAGGACACGCGCCCCGATAAAAATTAATCTGGCCCCTCTTCCCCGGCCACGTCCCAAACTTTTCGCCGTCGTAGTCGATGGCCACTTGGACAAAGTTGGCGACGCCTGCGAGACGGTGTGGCGCGAGGTTGAAGGTCTGTGTGGCCCAGCAGGCGATAAAGGCCACGCCCAGCGAGGTGAGGGAGCGGATGAAGCGGAAGATTGCCGGAACCATTGTCCTGTCGTGCGTGTGAGCATGGTGGTCAAGAGGGGGGGGGGGGGGGTAGCTCGCTGCAGAGTGGCAAGGATGAGTGAACTCACCTTAGGGGGAGGTTTGACAAAGGAGAAGGAATCGGGACGCAACTCCCCCTGGGAGTAGGCATTTATATCCAGAATGAGGCCTACTGAAGCCAACGACACAGACACAGCCTGCGCGCCTTGCTGGCATACATGTGCGCGGCGTACACACTACTGGGCGGCTGGCTGGTCCACGCTGGTGGCACTAGTGCTACATCCACAGTCTTTCGCACTGACCAGGTACAGGTTGCAGCCCGCTTGGCCACTAGGCCACTAGCCTCTAGCTAGTAACCCCTCCATCGCTAGCAGCCCGTCTATCTCTTTCCAACCCCATGTCACCACGCGGCGGTCACTATCCAGGCCAGTTAGGAGCTTTACCATGAATGAGCTCGGACATGTGCCGAGGTATTATGGCACGGTACCGCCGAAGCGCAGTATATGGTGGGGGTCGTTATCAAGGCGTAAACCATTTGGTTAGCACTGAGACCAGGGAAGCGGCACACAGCACCTGCTGCTGCTACATGTACTGTGGAGGAGGATGATACCGAGCCACTCCTAGGCCCGTCTTCGTTATCTACATTCACAGTTATGATACCAAGTTGGTTATCATTGTGTCTGTATGATGACCGCCGTCATTTGCCTCACTACTATTCTCATGGTCGTCATTGGCCTTCTTCTCGCCATCTTGATGCCATGATCTTCGTGAACTAGCTTTCCGCTCCGGGAGATAGGGGAAGCAAGATAAACACAAAAGTGGTGCATTTGACCGATGTAGCCGATGTAGCCGACCCGCCTCTGCCTCGCTCGACTAGGTTTGACCTCCGCCGTCTTGGTCTGATCCGATATCCGCATGCACACACTCTCTCTGTATCGGCGACATATGCCCAACAAGTAACAAGCACCGCACATAGTGCATGCATGCACTCAAAAGGACGAAGAGGATAGTAGCCGAGACAAACAAATAATGCGGTGATACAAGTAAGAAGACGAGTTAAGAAGACGAGTTGAGGGACACAAGACCTCACGTCGACTGACCCATCCCCCATCCCCCTTCTGCATTCTGCACAACCCTGCAATACTCGTTTCCGCATCGCCACTATGCCTCAAAGCTCTGAAAACGACTCTGATACCAGCAATACCGCCCGAACGTCATACAACTACCTCCCTCCCTCCCACTTGCGCGTGCCGCGACCACGGTCAGGATTTGAACGAGAGTACAAGTCGTGTGCCAGTACTAAGGGCAGGCCACAATACCTTCCAGGTGGCGACTGTCTCGATTGCTCCTACTGGGATCACAGACGGCAGACACGTCTCTCAGGAGGAAGCATCCAGCCAGCAGTGGTCACACCTGCGATCGAACCAACCGTTAAAGCACTGGAGACCTTGGACACCGTCCCCTCCTGCGGGGAGCGGCCAACATACGTTGCCGAGGATACCACTGCGAGAACCACTGCCACTTCCCTGAGCAAGCGGGAAACGCTCAACGGTGGCTACTACGTCGAACAGACTTCATTCGACGTGTTCGAAGGTGTTCGAAGTCCGCCTCCCATCCCTTTTGGACACTCGTACCGTCGCGCACGGCTGCATTCGTTCAGCAGCATCGGTCACTCTCTTTGTGGAAGCATACGAATCGGAAGCTGCCCGGGGACAGATTCTCGCCGCTGCCAAGGTATTTCTCCACGACACGGGGAGTCTGCAGGCCGAGACTGAGCAGGCTTTCCGCCTCTCATTCCCCGGATACGCTGGCTTGACGCGCCCCACTCCTGCCATCCCCGTGGGAAAGGTCGATCTCGAGTTGAGTGTCGATGGGGCCACATTCGACCCCGATCCCGCGTATCCCACGGATAGTGCCACTCCGACCGCCACACAATATCTTTCGCATCGAGGAACCTGGCGTACCCGAGTGGAAGCAGGCTACGATCGATCTCACAGCCGACGCTGCCAAGTGCATGTGCCTCGGGGGAACGACGGAGTCCTTTGACCGTGCCGAAACGTAGAACCAGGAGGCACAGGTGCCTCACGTCGCGTCGTCATTTTCGCTCATGTGGCAGCTCACCATCATTTTGCTGTGGGATGTCTTGCGTACATCGCCACGACGAGTTACAGTCTCGCCACTAAAGGAGCCAGAGCATGGCCGAAACTGGGTCATTCTATAGTATTGTGCCTGGAGCTCTGCTCTGTTGGGGCACTTGGTGCCATATCCTCTTCATCATGTATTATATTCATATCAGGAGCTCTACTCCGTGGTGGTGCCATCTAGCACATGTGCAACTCGTCCTCCTCCGTCCAAGCTTAATCTGTCCCGGTCTCCAGGCAATACTATTTAACTAGTGGTCGGTTCGGTCTCCGTACACATGGGTTTGGTGCGTGTATCCGAGGGAGCACCACATACCACGGGTGTCGGATGACGTTACGGGACGATTTAGCCTTCGAAGGGGACACCAGTGTTGTTTTGGAGGGACCTATTCGTCAGCCCCCGCCATCACCACAACTACCATACTCACGACTGGAACGTCCACACGTTGTGGAAGTAGAACTGGGCCTTTGTGCCCCACGGTGTCTTGTCATCGAGGACCTCGAGCTCGATGGTGTACTGCTCGCTGGGCGACAGGTTGACCGTGTAGATGAGCACGTTAAGGTGGAGAATGAGTGCCTGGATGCGGTTCATGCTCAGCGACGGCTCGAATGTGTGGTTGGACGGGCCGCGCGGCGGCGGAGGCGTGACCGTGATGCGGAAGGGGGCGTACGCGCCCGATGGCCCGTCGGCGGTGAGCTGGAGCAACGTCGTGTGCTGCGGAACGGTGATGTTGAGGCGCGAGCCGGGGGTGGATGTTCCGATACGCCCGTCGGTCGCTGGGGAATGTCAGTTGCGATGCACACAGGTGGGAGAGGTGCACGCACTCCAGTTGCCGTCAAAGGTGATGGGAAGCTCGTCGAAGTTGGTAGAGTTGTAGATTGTCCTGCAGGGTGAGCACCAACGCGATATACATAGTAACTGAACGGTAATACACTCACGGTTCCAGGACAGTAACGGGCTTGAGCGACGCGCCCCTAAACGCGGCATCGCCACTCGTGACGGCGGTAAAGTTGTACCATCCGTACGTGAGGCCCTCGATGGTCGTGGTGGTCTCGTTGGTCTCGACCTTGACCTTGTCCATCTCGTCGGCCTTTGTGCCATTGATGAGGAAGTAGACACAGTCGGCCTTGAGGTCAAACGAGATGCCGGTCGTGAGCGCTCCGATGCTAATGCTGCCCGACTGGTTGTACGCGCCGTTCAGGTTACCCGACGACCACTCGCCAGGGGGCGAGTAGTCGACGCCGGGCGACAGGAACGAGAAGCGCGTGACGTGGTTGGTGAGGTTGCGGTTTTGCGGGCTTTGCGCAGCGGCCATGGCGAGTTGGCTGGCGGCACAGAGGGCGACGAGGAGTGACAGCATGTCCTAGTGTTTTGGGCGGTGTGGCAGTGGGTGTGTGGTGTGGTGGGGGAGGGATCGCAAGAGGGGTTTTGGTGAATGTACCTAACTGGGGGATTGTGGAATCTCGAGACACAAGTCGTCTTGTTCCTAAATACCGTTGTTGCCACTGCCATGAGTCAGACCTCGGCGTCGTCTCTCTTATCTTTAGAGTTGGCATGCACTGCGGACGGTGCACAACTGGTGTGCCTCGGCATAGTCGGCATACATACGTCATGGTGGACCAATGCCAAGACAGCCAAGAGAGCAATGGTCGTGTTCCGTGTGTTCATCTGTTCGAAAATCTCGTCACGTGTCCCTTGCTTGGCCTTCCATACCGTAGTTAGCGTGCACCGCCCGCCTCGTACTCCTCGGAACGCATCTCCTGCTCGTGTGCGCCGTCGCTCGGCACTTGTGCTGGATCTCCAGCGCGTCCACCTGGCGTGTCTGCTGCGCGCGCTGCGCACGCGTCGGCGATGGGCGAGGAAGCGAGGAATGCCTACGCCGCGGCCAGTGGTGCAACGGGGCAGTGCGCGCTGCGCTCGTCAATGTCCACCCCAGATTCTGGGGCGACGGGAAGTTAAGGACGACACTACTGCTTCATTCACCGATGGTCGGCCTCCGACCTAGCCAACTTTAAACCTTCAGAATGTAGCTTGTGGGACTGACGCAGATCTACCACATTATAGCCGTCTCACGGCGTGATCCGTAAACGATTAGATTACAATGTGGCACTAGGCCTAGTCCCGCCTCGGTCAGTGGCCTACTCACTGTCCTCGGTTGCTGAGTGATTCCCACGACGGGCGCACCACATGGGTAAAGAGGAGCTGCGAGATCGTCCGGCCCACCATAGTGTTCCATGACTGCTTGCCATGGCGTAGGAGGAGCTGAATCTCGACCGCAACGTTGCCATGCCATCAGGCGCCACAACACGCCCTGCCAACCTCTCGCGAGATTGCTGTGTGGCTCGCTGTCCAGCCACAGGTCACAATGCAGACAGTGGAGACAATGCCAAGGCCAGACTTCGCAACCGAGTGTAGCGGAGGAACCTCTGGCTGGGATCTGGCAGCTGGTATAACGGGGCGACGTTATGAAATGGCCTTTGGGGTAGGCAAGACTCGAAGTTGGGAAGGGTGTGGAGGCGTGTCACGGTCTGTCCTCATTGAGGTCATGTTGCACAGGCCTGATTCCAACACCTGACAAGCTTGGCCGGATCTGCACGCCGCATTCTCACGAGGGATCTTATGCATTACATGGTACCAACAGCAGCCGCTCTCACCACTTCCTGAAGACGTCCTCTGCAAACCCATCAACGCCGTCAAACTCGACGACCTCGTCGCCGGTATCAAACGTTCCCTTCCAGGTACCAAAGACCTGGTCGGTGCTGTTCTTGTAGCGTTCGGTATCGATGCGGGTCGTCTTGTTGTAGGTGCAGGTGAGGGTTGCGTCGAGACCGCCGCCGTGGATGCGCCATGGCTTCATGTAGTCGTCCGTGTCGTACTCCCACGTTACTTTGCCGAGCTTGTAGAGGCGTGTGCCGAGGAGGAACGAGTTTTCGGTCGAGCCTGTGCCGTCGGTCCACTTGTCGCCTCCCTGGAGGCCGATCACGCGTCCGTCCTTGGCGCGTCCGGACCCGGCGCCCCAGTTCCAGTGGACGTCTGCGGGCCAGCGGCCGCGTCCATGGTCGAGAATCGCCCACGATTCCCCGGGAGTGAGCGTCGTCGTGGTGTCGCCGATGGTGAGGGTACCCGTCGCGGGCCGGCTGACGTCCTTAATCGTGTACTGGAACGTCTCGTTGTCCCAGGGCACGACGACGGCCAGCCGCTCGTGCTTGTCGGGGAGCGCGGCAAAGACGTCCCACGACGCGCCGGGGATAATGACGCGCAGACGCGTCCCGCCCTCCTCCTGCTCAATGTCGATCGACGCCTTGCCCTCCGGATCGCGGCCCCGAGCAGGCCCATCCTCGACGTTGCCCGGAAGCACAACCCCCGACTTGTCGCACCGCGACACGTGGTTGATCTCCTCCTTGGTGGCCCGGTCCAGAATCCATACCGAAAAGACGTGCGTAAAGTCCAGTGACGCAAGGCTGAACGCCAGGTAGTGGCTCGGCGTGAGCACGCACCAATACTCCCATCGCCGGTTGCGCCCCACAAACTGCGTGCCGTCGATGCGCGTCGTGTCGACGATCGGCTGGCGCGCCCAGCCGTGCGACGCCGCATTGAAGGTGCCTTCGGGCGTCGCGACGGCGACCGGCGACGTGAGCTCGGTCGGTGGGAGGGTCTCGACGGCCATCGTGGAAAATGTAAGTAGCAGAGTTGCCGTAGAATGCGGGCCTGGCTTCAAGTATTGTTGCGACTATCACCTTTTATGGACATTGTAAACAACTGCCAAGTCATGGATCATTGCAGTGGACAAATGTAGGACCATGCCACGGTGGGCATCTAACGAGGCGCCCGGCTCCGCCGCGGCCAAGCGCCAGCCGCCGGGACGCCAGTCCGTCGACCTCGTGCCTTCCCAGCCTGCCGCGGACCATCGGGAGGCGCAACGAGCTCGTTTACATCCCAGCACTCGTTAACAAGTTTAACGAAGCACAAGGGTCATGCATCTTGGTGGGGGCCTCAGAACACACGAACACAGCGCTCGGATGGCCCATGGACTGCACAACAAGGTGCTACCGAGTTTATCTGCTGCGCCGTGGGGTACCCCAAACGCCACCATCAAGGATGGGGGTGTTCAGACGATTCGGATATCGCCGCGGTTGTCGCCGGTCGCCGCCGGTATCAGCCCATAAACGCTTGTTATTGGTTGCGACCCCGATGCGAGCCACCTACGGGTGAGTGACCCACATGAATCGCGCTCCATGCACGGCCGTTTGGCGGCCGTACTCCCCACCTTCAGACGGCAGCGGCCAGGCGGCTGCAGGCGGCAAGGCGCAATGCCAAGAGTTCGGCATATCATTGTTGCGCAGCACGAGGCAGGCTAGGCCACATGGTCTCGGCATGACACCCACGTGTTATTTCAGGCACGGCGCTACAACGTACCGAACACACCATCAACATGATTCGACGCCGAGCACGCAATACAACACCACGGTGGCAACGTTTTTGACATTTGTCCATCTGTACCATCATCGACAGCTGCTACACCGTCGCACTAGAACGTCTGCCTCTGCATGAACAGCTCGTGTCAATGCTACATCCTTCACTCGCCTCAATTAATTTCTGTTTCGCGATCCTCTCGGCTGCGCGTGGCGCGTTCGTGCGGCCGTGCGTGCCACAACCCTCACCATCACCAACTCGCCTCTTGCCACAAGACCCGGGCGACCGCCCCATCTTTTCCCATCTCTCTGTCTTCACTTTTCCCAATTCCTGCAGCCTACAGCTTGGCCCCCTTGGCTGCCTGCTTGGCCTCCTTGATGGCCTCGCCTTCACGCTTGATTCCAGCCTGCCACGCCGGGCGCGAGCGGACGCGGTCGACCCACGACGTCGTCGCGGGGCCGATGGGGTACTTGCCCTTCATGAGGCCGTAGGTTAGCATGTGGAGCGGGAAGGCCATCATGAACTGCGTGTTAGTGTGTTCGTGTGCTGGTGAGGAGACACGAGAGCAGGGCGCTGGAAGACGGTGGCGGTTGGAAGAGGGAGCTGGAGTGGCCAACATCCACTGCTGCTGGAGTGCTGGAATGGAGGCGCCGCCGCACTGCTGGCACAGTCGCGTCACAGCGACTGTGTGGTGGCACAGCTACACCTTCCAGGTCCCATCACAGCGTACATTGCCGTGATGCGAAGACACACCCCCACCGCCTCGATTCTCTCCAATCAACCCCCTCCCCCGCCCCTCCTCCTCCCTTTCCCCTTCCCATATCCCATCCCAACTCGACTCACATCTCCCTCGCCAATATCCTCGCCGCCCGTAAACCACCTGCTACCCTGCAAGAACGTCTCCACGCGCTCGAGCATGGGCACGACGTTCTTGCCGCACCAGACATTGTCGAGCCAGTCGGCGGCCATTTTGAGCCCCTTGCGCTCGTCGTCGGTGAGGTTGGGGCGCTTGGCGAGGCCCGCCGCGGCGCCGGCCATGACGCGCGCAGGCTGGAGGTGAAGCGAGAGCGAGCCCTCGGAGAAGAGCGACCAAAAGTGCGATGTGGCCGAGAGCGTCGATTCGAGGCCCGGCATGGGATGCTCGGCGATGAGCTCGTGGATGATCGAGCCTGATTCGGTGTGCATCTCGCCGTCGATGATGGCCACGGGGGACTGGGGTTAGCGCCCAGGGGGAGGGGGGAGTGGGAGGGAGCAGTGGTTCGAGGCGAGGAAACGAGGGAGAGGCGCAGAGAGGCGTGGCGGTGTGGCTAGCACACCGTCTCCCCCGATCCCAAACTCCCGGCTCCCAGCGCACAACCGGTGGCTCACCTTGCCGAGCGGGGTGATCTCCTTGAGGCTCGGGGGCACACCGCCATTCTTGGGCAGGTGCGCGACGGCCTTGTACTTGAGGCCGAGTTCCTGCCATTAGCATCTGGTCTCCTCCGTGGTCTTGCCGCTGCCGCCAGCTGAGACTCATGGGGAGGGCAACGTACCTCCAAGAGCCAGAAGAGGCGGACGGCGCGCGTGTCCGACACGGCGAGGAAGTGGAGCTCGATCGAAGGCTGCGGAGTGGGCATGGTTGGTGTGAGTTGTGGTGAAGTGGGTCAAGGTGGTGAGAGGAATGTCAAGTTGATGAGGGATTGTAACTCACACCACTGACCTCTTATCGGCTAGATGGGTTGCCGAATTGCGCTCACTGGGCGCTCATCATCACTTACGCATCCCACGCCACAGAACCGAGCGGGACCGACGTGAACCGGGCCATCAAGGACGGCCACCACTCCCTCACAGTCGCTGATGACAAAGAGTACATGCTATTGACCCGAGCATGCTCGACGTTGTCGTCGGCGATACTTACCACAGGGCCGCCTATATCTCCAAGAGGGACGGACGGAACCAGACCCATCGGCCAGCTCCGCTCCCTCCGACAACCGCCACACCCACATGACGTCACTTAGGACACCGTCAGGGTCTCACCACGTGGCTCTCTTCCAATTTAGCCGTGCGGCCCATGGTTTAGTGCGGCGCATATGCCGGCGGTGAGTAACCTCGGCTGTGGCGCCTGAAAATTAGACCCATGGATTGGGAACCAGCGATTATGATTGGAATATCCCGCATCTCAATCTTCCAGATTATAAGTCTTGGCCCACCCCACACCCAGCACCTACGGCCAGTGGAGCATGTCACGTGAGGATCGGCCAAGCGCGCCCAGGTCTGGCCAGGTGCATTTTGGGAATGGTCGGCGGCGGCGAGGGGCCCTACTACGAACATGCATCGGAACACGTCTGTTATGCCGAACGACGAGCAGAACGGGTTGGAATCGCGCAGAGCGTACAACTGGGGTTAGTTGTTGCTGCCTCTTTATTAACTGCTCAACTGTGCCTTGACAAACTAAACCCCCACAACCAGCAACGAACCGGACGTAACCAGCTCAACTTCTTGTTAACACGACACTACGACACACTTTTCTCTTCGTATGGACACTACCACGCCCACGCCCACCATGACGACCATGTCCGATCCCATGTCCGACGACCACATGTGCGATGACTGCGCGCCCATACGCCGCCTCTCGACCTCGTCGGCCGCCTCGACGTCCTCGCGCGCCTCGCGCCCGCGCCGGCCCTCGCTCGTCGCGCGCGCGCGCCGGAGTCTCTCCCGCACGTTCGGGGAGCAACGCGATGGCGAACTGCGTTCTCCCAACCGCGAGTGCGCGTGCCCCACGCCTCCACAGGAGGACGCAGAGGACGCCGAGGGCTCTGAACCCCCAGCACCACCCCACGCACCACGCGATGACCATGACCACGACCGCGCCGACCACCACGACCACGCCCACAACCACAGCCACGACCACCACGACCGCGACCACACCCTCCCCCCACCCCCCGAGCGCGACAGCCTGTACAGCTCAACAACGCGCACCCTCACCGCCAGCCCCCCGCCATGCGAAAAGTGGCGTGTCACCCCAGAACCGCACGCCAACGCCCCACCGGCCAACGGCGCTGACGGGGCGCACAAGCTCGAGCGCGAGCGCGAACGAGAACTCGAACCACAACAACCACAACAACTAGACCCGGGCCTCGTGGAGGAAGGCCGTATCCCGGCCCTGGACCGCAGGCGGAGCACGTGGTCCGCGCGCGACTGGGACGAGTGGGCGCGCGAGGACGTCGCGACCATGGCGCTCGTGCCGGCGCTTGTCATCCAGGCGCTTTCTGCGGGGTGAGTCTGAGTCGTGTGTTCGGGATCCCCGGGGGGTGGGGGGGAGGCAAGGGTATGGCGGGGGTAAGAGGGTGGGCTTACGTCTTGTCCGCGTTGTAGCCCTAGTTCCCGCGAAGCCGACCGTACCCCCCTCCAAAACACTTCATCAACCGGCCCCCCGCCCCCGCCCTCGCCCCTTGATCCACGAATTAACCCCACAGCATCCTCGACGCCACGACGTACGCCGACTTTTCGACATTCGCGTCCAACCAGACCGGTAACGCCATCCTCCTCACCCTCACGGCCGTGGGGACGGTGGCGAAAGCTAGTGTCCTACTCCTCCTCACGGGCGTGAGCTTTGCGGGCTTTATTGGGTTTGCGTTTGCGTTTGGGCACATGGGGCATTGGTTTGGTGAGTGCAGCTTTGGCAGGGAGAACCGTGTGAGGGACTGGGAAATTGTCTGGGGCACAACAGTGTTGGGTGGTGGTATCAGATGTCTGGCTTGGTAAGAGTACCTACCAGTGCAACGTGCACACACGCCCATACACACACAAAACCCGACACACTCTCCCTCCCCTGACCTGATCTATCGTCCCGTACACCCGCTAACACCCAGGTGTCCGCCGCCGCGCCTGGCTCCTCTTCTCCACCCTCGCCCAAGTGGCCATGCTCACACTCTCCGCCATCCTCCTCTCCCCCGCGGGCCCGGCCAGCACGTCTCTGGGGGCCAAGCACGACTGGGTGATCATCTTCCTATTCGCGGGCATGAGTGGTGCGCAGGTCGTCATGGCGCGCCAGAGCAGCTGTCAAGAACTGCCGACTGCGCCCATGACGTCGGCATTTGTTGACTTTGTCGCCGACCACTATCTGTTTGCCGCGTGGGGGAACCCAAAGGCCGGGCCGAGGAATAGGCGTATTTATTACGTTGGCGCCATGATTGGGGGCAGCTTCCTCGGCGCCGCCATGCATCGGTACTCGGCCAGTTGGGTCATGGTTGTCGTAGCCACGGGCCTCAAGGCGGCCGTCGCGGTCATGATTGGCCTCGCGAGGGGGGAACATAAGGTGGATGTCAAGAAGCAGTAGATGCGTGTGGGGGGGGTAGTAGAAATTACAGCGCGGGATGCATTGTATGGTGTACATTTCCTCAGGCGTTGGCGCTGTGTATTCCAGGCGGGTATTGTTCTCGTGCGCGTTGGAGACGGTATAGTTCTTGTGCGCGTTGGAGACGGTATTGTTCTCGTGCGCGTTGGAGACGTATAGTTATGGTATTACACGCACAGGCTTACACGCACAAAGGCAGAATTTTTAAGACCAAACAAGTCCTTGGGCGGGTACACCATGTGCAGAACATCTTTTTGGTTTGCCTGTGTTGAGGGACAGGCGTGATGGATGGTGGCTATGAGCCTTATGGTCACTTGAAGATCCTGGACAGGCTGCTGTCCCGACACCCCTCCCACAGTCGAGTGCCCTATTGCACTCCAAATCCAACATTGGACACGGTTGCAGAGTGGTATGCATATGCATGGTGGTAGATTACAGATGAACAATGCTTCCCGACACCGGCGTCTCGCACCGGCCTCCTCCTTTTCTTTGGTCACCGTCACATTGGTAGTGGCATCCCGAGCCCATCTAGGAGAGGACCGACTCTACGCCACGTCGGACTCACTCTCCGGCTCACTCCCGGGGCTCAACGCACGCACATCCAACGGCCCCTTCCACTCACTCAACGTAAACTGCGGGTTCCCGCCACTCCTCACCCCGGCAAAGAGATCCTGCATACCGGCCTCCTCGTCGCTCGCGAGCTCTGTGAGGCTAATAACCCGCTGGGGGTGTCCAGGGATGCCGACGACGCTTGTTCCCATCCGTCCCATGCGGCCGGCGACGATGGAGTAGTACGTCTCGCGCGCCTCGACGCCGTTCTGTTTGCGCTGTGTGCGCGTGAGGCCCGAGAGGTCGAGACCGTTTAGGAGGTAGACGGTGTGGAGGCGGGGAAGGTGGAGGCCGGGCATGGCGGCGCGGGACGAGAGGAGGACGGGGGCGACGCCGTCCACTGTGTCGGGGATGGGGACGCCGCCGGCGAGCGCCTCGGGGACGAGCGGGGCGGTGGGGATACCGAGGGCCGCGAGCTCCTCTGCGACGGCGCGGAGGGGTGATGTGCCGGGCGGCAGGACGACGGCGTACGTCCCCGGCGGTGGCGGGGAGCTGGTGTGGAGAAACGCGAGGGCCTCGATGACCGTCGTCGGCACCGTCGAGGGGGCTGTCGTGCGGTCCTTCTTGGCCCCATCGCCGGCGGCCATGACGTTGCCCGTCTCAATGTCGTACCGGTGCATCCTTACCTCGGGCAGGGGATGGATGTCACCCCGGGCGTCGACGCTAAACGCATAATGCAGCGGTTTGCCTACCACGGCCCGCGAGCTCGGCACTGCGGCCTGGACCGCAATCGCGTCCAGCCCCGCGCGCACCGACCGCTGCCGCTCGCTCGCGTCCGCCGTAAAGTTTAGGTCCACCACGCCCTTTCCACCAGAGGACCGCACCCAGCCGCGCCCGTAGACAAACCGCCGCACTGCAGGGTTGAGCGTCGCGCTCGCCCACACCGTGTGTGCGGTGTTCCGCCCCGAAAAGTCGATCCAGCCATCGCGGCCCGTCTTGATCCCCAGCAGCCGGTTCAGCACACCCACCACCGGTGGCGGGTGCAGGTTGATCGGCTGGTGGTTCAGCTGGTGCTTCTTTACATGCTTTCGCGGGAGCACACCGAGCATCGTGTCCGGCTCGTCCAGGAGGATGTGCGTCACGTCCAGCGCCGGCGGGTCCGCGGCAAGGAGCGCTTTGGGCGTGGCCACCAGCAGACGAGCTGTCCAGTCCGCACCCTCGGGCGTCACGACATCGTGCAACCCTTCCTCTGGGGACAGCTCTGCCAGAAGGTCCGACACTTGCTGCACCAGGTGCGGTGTCGGGAAGAGCAGCACGGCGCGTTTCCCTCGCAGCGCAAGCGTGATCGCAGCGAGAACAAGTGAAAACGTTCTGCGTGTGAGTTGACACTCATACCAACTCGCGGCAACTCACTTTCCACGCCCCATGTAGTCCTTCAAGTAGACGTCCACGTCCCCGCGCAGCGTCGCGAGGAGGAAGGCACGCTGCGCGGGCGTCGGCGCCGCTGCCTCAGGATAGAGCGACACGAGCCGCTCAGCAACAGACGGGTTTATTCCCGCTCGCTGGCGTAAGCTAAACTCTCGCCCAAAGCATAGCTTACCTCCCAAGCGTCCGTTGACGGTTGCGAGGGAGCCACTCTCCGCTCCTCAGTCGCCTCGGTCTGTGGGGAAGACTCTGTGGAAGCGGTTCCAGTCTCAGCGGCAGTGGTGTGCTCTGCAACAGAGGAAATGGGAATGTCAGACGTAGACGGTGTGCTAGTCGTCGCCTTTGGTTCTGCGTGTATCGTCGCCGTTCCCGAGGACGATACGGCAGCAGACACCGACGAAGACACCGAAGGTTCTGGCGAGGAAGCCTGGGTAGCCGTCGAGTACACACGGGGCACGAGGCTGAAGCGTGCGACCGGCGGACATGGGAGTCTAGTCCTCGTGCTCACGCACAGCGTGCGCAGGGCACTTCGACTCGCAATGGCGTGCATGGGGCCGAGAGTTGAGGTCAAGTGGGGTGTAGGTGTGGTGTTGTTGTTAACAGACTTGCCGATCTGTAAGCTGAAGTTGAACTGCCATTCTGGAAATTTTGGTTCCGCTCCCTTGCCACCCGCGGGCACCATCAGCCGGCAGAAGTACCATAATACTCGATGAGCTGTGGCGGAGGTGTTGGTCCCACCTGTTTACTAAAGAGGCCCATCATAGCCATCTTGGTGCACAGTGGATAGTCATGGGGGTAGTAACAAGTAGACGTAGATATGAGACTGATCAAATCAGTGCAGCAGTGCAGTGTGCCAACAAGGTTGTCTGCCACCGTCCACAGCGCCAAAATGAAACCGTCCCGATGCCATACATGCCATGCAAATGGTACACTCTATCAAACGCCCTCTACAACGCGAGGGCGGCTTGGAACGCATCCTGCGGCTGCTGAGGTACTCCCGCCTGTGCGCGCGCGGCCCACCGGCCCCTGATCCACACGAGCACCATGATCGCGGCCGTGATGGCGACAATGACGAGCGATTCGACAATGTCGTCGACGTCGTCAAAATCGTCCCCTCCGGCGTTGCGACGGTGCTCGTCGTCGAAGTGCTGGTCACGTTCACGGCCGTCACGGCCGTCATCGTCGCGGCCGCCGCCTTCCCAGCCCGCACCCGACCAGTCGAGGTAGTCGTCGTCGCCGTCCATGCCCCCGTCGCCTTCCAGGGGCGGGGCGACAAAGAGGCTCTTGATGCCCTCCCACATGCCCCGGGTCTCGGCCACCTCGTCCTCCTCGAAGAGGGAGAGGCCCGCGACTTCACCGCGCGTGCGCATGTCGGTCCACCAGCTGGACGTTAGCGGGAGGAAGATGGAAGATGGAGCGGTGCGTGGGTCGACTGCATGGTGTTGGGAATTGCTGAACACCAGAACAACGTTCCAGACGTTGAGTCGATACTCACCTGCGCAAGTACAGCTTGGTCATACTCAGGAGCCAAGGCAGATACGCATCCGTGCTCGCCTCGAGCGACAGGTCATAGTGGCGCTTGGCCAGGTGCCAGTCACGCGGGACGCCCTGCCCGTTCTCGTACATGTACCCAATGTTCCAGTATGCCATGGCGCTCGACTTGTCTGCGGCAGTCTGGTAGAACTCGAGCGCGCGCACATAGTCGGGCGACGCGTCGGCTGACGTACTGCCGTTGTCTGGGGTCAGCTTGAGAATTACTCTTCAGCATCCATCTCCTCCGACGCCACCAATACTGCCGTTGTCCTTATCCCCCCCCCCCCCCCCTCCCGACGCAGGATATCGCCAACGACTGGGCAAAAGAGACCACCTCCAACGCAGCTCTGATACTCTCACTCACAGTAATAGTCGCCGACCATGACCATGGCGTCTGCGTTCCCCTGTGCCGCGCTGCGCGTCCACAGCATAAGTGCCGTGTCATTCGGCACGCTGTTGGCGGCCGCAAAGCCCGCGCCACGGTCGAGGAGGAACGCGACGTTGTTCTGCGCCTCCTCCTGGCCCATTTCGGCGGCGACCCACCACCCGAGAATGGCCTTGTTCTCTTCTCCGCGTCCCCACGCGCGGTCCGCCTCGCCGAGGTAGTCGTCCTCCCAGCGGCCCAGCTCGCTCGCGAGCTTGTAGTAACCTACGCCCACGCCGCATGCTCCCGGGTGGCCTCCGGGTTTGCGGGATTCGAGCGCGTGGAGGTCTGCGAGCAAGTGGAAGGCCTCGTATGGCGAGCCACCGCGCTGTGCCAACTCAAAGTACTGGGCGGCTAGGCCCGGGTCGGTGCGGCGCACGAGCTTGCCATAGTTGAGCTGGGCCTCGACGAGGGCCAGGCGCGCAGCGGCGTCGAACTCGGTCAGGGCCTTTTCGAGGTCGACCTCGACGCCCAGTCCGTCGCGGTACATGATCCCCAGGCCGTTGTGCGCCTCGCGGTCGCCGAGGGCCGCGGCGCGCTCGTACCACAGCCGCGCCTTTTCAAAGTCCTGCTGCATCCCCTCGCCGCGCAGCGCCATGCGGCCAATGTACGACGCCGCCACCTTGGCCGGGTCGACAATGTCGTTCTCGTCCCGCTCCTTGAGCCGGCGGCGCGGCATCGGCTGTCCGTTCTTGTCATAGTCCGGGATCGGCCACAGCTGCCGCGCGACCTTGTAGAAGTAGATGCGCGCCTTGTCAAAGTCCTGCTTGATCTCGCCCACCTTGTCTGCGCCCGCAGACGCGCCGACCGGGTACGGCTTGAGTTGGTGGTCATACACTGTCCGTGGGTACACGCTGCCGTGATACCAGAAGCGTCCCAGCAGGACCGTGTCCCACAATTGGTACCGATCAGACCTGTATTGCAGGTACTCGAGGCGCTCGGCCTGGGTCTCGCCCGAGGCGGCAGCCGCACTGAAGCGCACTGCGGGTTTCAAGGCGTTCATCCCGGACGACGCCCATGACGCGTGTGGGCCAAAGATACCGCCTAGCCGGTCTGAGAGGCGCGAAGATGCGAGAAGCAGTGTGCGCCCACCAGGCGGTCCCGCTAGGAACGTGTCGTACGCATTCTTGGCCGCCGACTCGTAGTAGTCGAGCGCAATGTGGCAGTCCTGAGCAGTGAGTAACGCGAGCTGATCCGTTGTCGCCGATCCAGCTCACCTCTTTGACGGCAATTCCAGCCCAGTAGCGGTATCCCATCGCCATCTGCGCCGGCTTATATCCCTGTATGGCCGAAAACGTATAGTAGAGCATGGCCTTTGCCTGGTCGCGGTCCGCGCCGCCGAGGCCGGTGGCGTGGAAGAACCCCATGATAAACTGGGCATGTGGATCAGCCGATCCGTGGTCGACAAATGCGGCATAGTTGGCGTACGCCTCGGCGAGGTCCATTTTCAGTCCTCTTGGCGGGAACATGCGCACCTCTGCCCGGAACGCGAGCGCCTCGACACACCCCGCGCTCTGCGCCTCGTCAACGAGCGCGAGCAGGCGCTCGGCGCGTTCTCGCGTCCGCTTGTCTACTTTTCCCTGCCGTGGCTCGCGCGATGTAAACGACAACGGATTCAAGGCCGAGATGACACGCGGCAGGAGGCGGAACGTCGTCGACAACGGGCCCTGCGACCGTCAGCCAATTACTCGACATTGAAATCAGCATGCCCCTCGTACCCACCTCATGGCCCCAGCCGAGCCGTTCGCCCAGGCCCTGTGCTGGGGCAAGCCCTTCGAGCTTCTTCGGCAGATGCGCGTACAGTCGCGGCTGGAGGCGCTGCAGGATCTCACGCGCCTCGTCGAGCGGTTCGCAGACTGTTGTCAGCGATGCGAATGGGCCGACGGAACGCACCATCAACATGGTCGATCACGTCCTCTGGCTGTCGCTCTGGTTCCAACTCTGGATCAAAGCCTGTATATTCTCCAGATAACGGATCTTGTCCCTCCTCTTCTCTTCCTCGTGGAGCGTCCCACACCTGTTGTGCGTCGTGTTCGACCCCATCGGCAATGTCACGCGCATCGGGCCGGTCGTTGACGTCCGCCGTCGCCAGCGAGACGAGCAGGAGCGCCGCGGCGAGGTAGACTGTTCTCCTCGATTTCATGTTCGCATGCCGTCTCCAGAGGCGAGCGTGGAAAGGAGTGTGTTGAGATTGTGGATATTATGGATAGCTTGTCTGGCGATTGTTCGGGTCGTTGTTGTCGCGCGTCGTCGCCGCCGGGAGCCTATCCATGTCAGCACGTCAGTGACACGTCGCGACACCCAAATCACGTGACCGTTGAGCCACGCGGCCTTCCGGCTGCCTGGACCGCATTCTGGTGACGTCATCAGATCGGGACGGTCTGTGCCATGTTGAAACGCCAAACGGGTATCTTCGTCTCCCGTCTGACGTTCATCTCCATCTTCTCGTCGGTACATGGGACCTCTCAGACCGAGACGGCACGATAATCCCTTGAAGGTACAAGATATACATGCAGACCACACGTGAGGAGACGTGACCTCCAGGTGAACACGTTGCTGCACCTTGCAGCGGTACCGAACCCAGCGTGATCACCTGGCGAGGGTGGAACCCAGTGCAAGTGGTATGCCACTGCGAAACACGCACTAAACATATGCAATCTAAGACCTTGGTCTGATGCTATTCACATGATGATGACAAAATCTCCTCCTTCACAACCTCGCTCCTCTCCTCTGGCGCCAGCGCCAACTCTACCACCCCACAGCATCGAGCACGGCCGTGATAGGCGGCTGTGGACTCCCGCGACTCCGCACGCTGCCAGGGCTTGGAGGAGCCTCCTCGGCTCCCGTCTGCTTGCGCTCCCCGTTCTCAAGGTGCAGTGACATGCGCTTGACGGGCATGAGGACCTGGGTCGCCATATGGTCGTCGTCACCATCGTCACTGAGGAAGTCGAGCTGTGGTGACCGCGACCGCGACGCCGCAAGGGTCGAGGCTGATGTGGAGGATGCCGAGGCGGAGCGTACCGCGCCAACAGACTGGCTGCTGCTCAGCCCGCTCAGGGGGCGAGTGGGAGGGCGGCGGACGGCATTTGGGCTCAGTGACGGTCGCTGAATACGGATATTACGTGGTGGGGCTGGGGCCTTGGTGGCGTCCCTGTCTTTGCTCTCCGCAGGGAGCAAGCTTGACAGACCGGGGATCGAATTTCGGACGCTGGAGCTGGGGTCAGTGGCATGAACACTGAAGTAATAGCGTTCTGTAGTGGACAGCTGTATTGCTGGAGACGGTCCAACAAGGGGAGTACCGAGCGATGGGATCCAGACCAGAGCCCATGGCCGTCGACGTAACCCATGAAGCCCCCCACAATGACTCCCCACATACAAGCTCCCGAACTAGCTGTCGTGTACACCGCCACAGAACGCTCCCTTTCACAGTTCACTCACGAATCACGTTCCTGTCGATCTTCAGGCACAGTGCCGCCCGCGGCGGCGCCAACGGTCCGCAGCAGCTGTCCCCAGAAGCGCTTGCCCTCCTGGATTGTCTCGTCCGCGTCCGCTGCCAGAGTGGAGAGGAGCGCCTGCAATCCGCCCTCGTCTTCTTGCGATGAACGCGGTGGTGTTTCCCCAGAGCGGTGCTCGTCGAGGACGGCGAGCACAAAAGGTGGAGGCGAGGAGGCACCGCTGGCACTTGCGGAAGTTTCCTCTCCTGTGCCATTTGCGGTTGTACCCGCACTCGCTTCAGCACCTGCACCCCCACGTGCCCCCCTCCCAATTCCACCCCCGCCCCCATTCACACTGCCCTTTGTAGTGCCACTCGCACTCGTGCTCGCACTCGCACCGCCCGCGCTCGCCGCGACAACGCCCGCAGTGACGCTCTCCCGCGCGGCGCGTACTGCGTGGGCAAGCGCGTTTCCTGGTCCCGACGTCTGGCCGCTGTCCGCACGCGCCACCGATGTCCACCGCGCTCGAAGCGCTGCAAGTGCTTGCTCCTGTGTCGCGAGTTCTGTAGTTAGTGCGAAAGCGGCACCCAGAGGCCACCGTCGCAAGGCCACCGTCGCAGCCTCTGCCCAGCAGATAAACGCACCTTGCCGCAATTCGTTGACCCGGCGTTCGCGCATGGCAATCATGCGCAGGAGATCGGCATGCCTGAAGTCAACGTCAGCGTTCGTCGTGGGCCATCCTCTTGGGTGCGTTGCCGCTCCCTGGTGCCCATCTAGGTCGCTCCACTCCATGGGAGCGCCCACCTTGCCCTCCTGTCCAACCCCACTCACTTCTCCGCGAGCGTGAGCGCCTCGACGCGCTCCCCATCGCCACTGAACCGCGGGCGATCACGAATCTCGGCGCTGAACCGATCACGCTCGCTGCTCGTCGCCGTCGCAGTGCTCGAGGTACTCCCCGTCCGTGCGCGTGTCGTGTACTGCGTGTGCGTGGCATGTGACTGGGAGCGTGATTGCTGCGTGTGCTTGCTCATGCTGGGCGAGTACGAGATGCTGCTTCGTGCGCCTGCATGGCGACGTGGCGTGGGCGAAAACGTCTCGCGCGTGGGTGTGGTCCGGGAGTCAGTGGGTGATGGCGAGGAAGGTGACGGGGAAGGTGAGTCAGGGCACCCGGAGGAGGCGTCTGAGCTCGCCGAGGGCATCGACGGTAACGAAGTCGCCGATGAGGTGGACACGACGCTCGAGCGGCGGTCCGATGCTGAGGTAGCGGCGGACCACGAAGGAATACTCGCAATGCTGCCACTGCCACGCTTGCCGGCCTCGCTCCCGACTGAACCCGCAAGCGCGAGCTCCCGCAGCCCCCGTCCTCCGCTTGCAGGGACGTCCTCGGCCTCGCGCGCAGCGACGAGCGAGAGCCGCTTCAGGCCTCGTGCTGGCGAGGGCGTGGCGTACATGGTCATCGGGCGCCGGCGGGGTGTACTGCCAGCGGAGGCCGGCTCAGACATGGTGGAGAGATGTGTGTGTGTGACAATGGGAGATGAAGAGAGTGTGTTTGTAGAGATGGCTATACAGCATCGCGTCGCGCGACACGAACGCGAACACGCCCGCCTACGCCCACCACTCAGGGCAGGCACACCCACCCACCCACCCTGCAGTGCCGCTCGACTTCGGTCCGGCTTTGCGCGGTAATGCGATTGCCATGATTGTAATGCTTCAGGCACGGTATTACAATCTCCGCGGCAACGGAAACTAATGGCAGAAATTTCCACTCGCCGCGCGCCGCTCGTCACCTGATGTCACCAACCTTCACAACAATCCGACTTTTGCACACTCGACTCCCACTCCACTTTGCACTTCCCCCACTCACACTTCCACCATGCCGGCCGATCGCACAAAGCCACCTCGCCCGCGCCGCAAGCCCAAATCTGCCCGTGACGCGCAGGCGGGCCCGTCGACGGGTCCGAAATTCAAGGTCCAGTCGCTCGAGCAGCGCGACGGCCTCCCGGGCGTGAACAAGATCAAGGGACAGATTCGGCAGACCAAGCGGCTGCTTTCGAGGGTGCGTAGGGAGGGTATGAGGAGCTTCTGGGTCACCATGATCGACCCGGTGCCTTGCGTGCAGCTCCAACCGCACTTGCTCACACTGCAGGACACGCTCGAGCCCGCACTGCGTATCCAGACACAGCGCCGCCTGACGGCCCTCGAGGCCGACCTGGCCGCGGCGGAGCGGCGCGGGGTCGAGAAGAAGAACGGGTCAAAGTACCACGCGGTCAAGTTCTTTGAGCGCAAAAAGCTCGTGCGCATCATTCGCAGCAACCAGCGCGAGCTCGAGAAGGTGGCCGCGGAAGAGGTCGAGGTCGAGGTTGAGGTGGAGGAGGGGAGCAAGAAGAAGGACAAGAAGAAGGGCAAGGACAAGAGCAAGAGCAGACGCAAGGAGAAGAAACGGCTCGAGGACGAGCTAGAGCAAGCGCGCATCATGCTCAACTATGTCATCAACTATCCGTGAGTGCAAGTTGGCGAAAGACATCAACGAGTTCGACTCGAGGTCCGCCTGTTGCCCGGCGCGGGGGTTATCCCAGCCAGGCTTCTCAGCACGACACAGGAATGTCAACGCTTGACGTGGCTAACGCTAACAATTAGCAATACGAAAAAGTACATTGCCCTGTTCCCCTCCGCCTCCGACTCGGACAGCAACGAGGACAAGAAGCTTGCCCTCCCCGCGTACCTGGCAGAGGTGGACGTGGAGACGCTCGATAAGCCCTCACGCCGCCGCCGCGAGATGCTCCTCGAGACCCGCACCCTCATGGCGGAGGGCAAGCTGAGCGCCACACCAGAGGTCGAGGGCAAGGCGGCGGGCGACGTCGTGCTCGGCGAGACTGGCGAGGCCGATGACGGAGGGAAGAAGAGGAAGAGGGACGCCAAGGCCGACGAGGACGAGGAGGATGACTTCTTTGAGGATGCTTAGACATGTACTCTGTACGATACGCCGATACGCCTATACACCGATGGGGCCCGGTTTGCCCCAGACTGGAAGGGTTTGGTGGACTGTCACCAGACGTTACAGTTCTTCAGCCTCGCCCAACACTCACCAACTTCACCCAGTCTCATCAACCTCATAACAACGTCAACCCCTCTCCCTGCCATCATGCCATCAAAGGCTACTTGACCGCCCTTCTCAATGCATGCAGTGGGCAATCGTGCAGCTGAATGTCAGATTTGCGACGTGTCGGAGGCAGTTCCGATCCCTGGCAAGATTGCTTCCCAACCTCCACAACAAAATTGTCAAGTCTGAATAGTCTAGTCGGTTAGGGCGTGGGTCTCATATGATCATATATGAGCCTCGAACGAGGTAGCGATCCCAAAACCCGAGTTCGATTCTCGGTTCGGACAGATTTTTTTGGGGCCTTTGAGACGACCACTGTGGGTGCCTCATGCGACCTTCTTCGCGATCTCTTTAGTAACAGGAGGGCCGGCAAAGGTGAGCTTCTTTCGGGATGCACTGTGGGCATTTCTTGCGGTGCATGCTCATTTGCGATGCAGATTGGGTGGTGGATATGTCACATGGACGTTGGACGCGTCAAGGATGGCGGCGCAAAAAATACACACTACGAGTTCACGAGATCAGATTCCGGTGGCATAGTGTGTTTTTCAACCCACCAGAAAACACAATATATTTCGCCAACATTTTATAATACATGCCTGCGAGTTGCCAAAGGTGTCACCAGCACTTTGCCAGTGTGATGCCAATGATTTTGCTGGAGCAAGACACACAATCTGCGCACACAGAGATGGGCACAGACAGTGGAAATCAGTTTGGGGATCAGCAATCCGACTGCTACGTGGGTTAGGGTGGAGAAAGTGGCAGTCTGTCGACTTTCCGAACGCAACTGCCCATGTGGCTAATGTGTATGACAGGGGTTAGTCATGAAGGCCGAGCTCCACGGTGTGCAATGAGATGTGGTCAGACCAGTGATGGTATACAGGGCCGCAAACGGTACAGATGGTGAATGAACGCACTGAGACTATGTATGTCACATCTGAGAAACGTGGGCGGCGAGGGCCAGCGTCCACAGCAACGATCGTTGCACTAGGTAATACAGTGACCTATTACTGCTACTTATGCTGTATGTGTAGCCCAGATCGCTTCCGATGTTTGGAGGCAGCAGCCAGTGCTCCCTCTCTCCTCCTCTCATCCCCTCTTCACTTTGCCTCCACGACGGCGGCATTGAAGTTCCACATGCCCGGGCAGTCGGCGGTCACCTTGATCGTGCCAGCACTCATCTGAGTCAGACCTGCCGACTGTGTGCCGGGGTTGAGCGGGGTGGACACGACCTGGATACCAGGCTGGACCTGGATCTTGACGGCCTTGGTCTTGTCGTCTCCCGACTGGAGCGTGATCTCCCCGCCGTTCTTGGTCATGGCAGCGGCAAAGAGCTCGTCACGGACAAACTCTGCACCGTCGGGCTTGGGCAGCTTGTCGGCGGCGCAAGTGACGTCCTTCTTGTGCGGGCGGTACCAGAACACGACCCCGTCTTCCTCGACCACGGGGGTCTTTTTCCCCGTCTTGAACGCCTTAATGAAGGGCTGGGCAAGAGTGAGGAAGCCCGTGTGGTTGAAGTCGACCGCCCAGGGCGCGTCCTGGGGCGGCTTCAGGTTGGGCGTAACGTACGACGACTCGCCGTAGTCGGTCCATGCGATGACTGTTGTTAGCTGCATTCAGGTGGTAATAGGACAAGAAAGAAAGGTTCCCAGCGTAAAAGGGCGGTCCACTGAGAGCCGCCATAGAGGACAAACAAACTCACTCTCAATGTAATCGATCTTGTCGCTCATCTTGAGCAGCTGGTTCCAGCGGTCGACCCACAGAGTGTCGGACTGGAAGAGGTAGTTTTTGTTGTACGAGTCGGTACCATAGTGGGTAAAGACTGGCTCTGTCAGTAACAGCCTTGATTAAACGCGACAGGAGTAACTCACACCAGGGCGAAATGGGGGCCATGTAAACCTTGTCCTTGCCAGTGACGGCGACATAGGCCTCGTCGGTATCCGTCGTCTTGTCACCGGCCACCGGCTTGTTGTCCTTTGACTGCCACGCGTCCCATGAAAACAGGCCTCCGACAGCCGGCTTGATCGCATTCGCCTGTGACGAGACGCCCACGGCCGCCTGCCCGGATGGCTGAGCGGTTGCCTCGGATGGCTGGAGGTTGGGGACCATGAGGACCTCGGTGCCGATGCGCTTTTCGAGGTCGGCAAAGTCGACATCGCCGCCGAGGAAACTCGACACAAACGGCTTGCCGTCGACGACGAGCTGGGCGGGCTCGCCAAGGTACTTCTTCACATGCCCCGCGGCAATGTCCATGAGGGTGGGCTCGCTGGGTGTAAAGTGTGCAAAGTCGATGGAAACAAAGAGCTTGAATCCCGTGTTGGCTGCGGCAGCGTACGCGAGGCCCAGCTGAGTAGCGGTGTAGTCATCGTTGCCAATGTTGAGTGCAAACGCGTCAATGCCCGCGTCGTGCGCGGCAGTGATGTCTGCAGTCCAGTCCGCAGCTGTGTAGTCGGCCACGATGCCGACCATGAAGTGCGCGAACACCATCTTTTGCCTCGAGCCAGCGGCCACCCCAGACCCAGTGGCAGTGGCTGCAGCTGAAGCATCGGTGGTCGTCACCACAGGACTACTGGTTGCAGCTGAAGCATCTGTGGTTGTCACCACAGGACTGGATGCAGCTGAAGCATCTGTGGTTGTCACCACAGGGCTGGCCGCAGCAACGTTATTGGCCACCGTTGATGCGGGGGGAAGAACGACGAGTGCAGGCCCCAACGCGCCGATGCTGCGCGTCAGCAAAGCTCCCAGGTGCGTGTCAAAAGTGGGTTACACGTACGGGCCACGCGGCAACGCCGCCACACCTGCAGCGACGAGGAGAAGGGCGTTGAGAGCGGAGAAGTTCATGGCGTCTACGCGAGGAGCTGTTGAAATAGCGTACACAATCTACCAAACGGAGCGGCGACGAGTTGATGGGAAGCGACCAGTTTAAAAGGAGTGACCGTGCACAGCGAAGAGAGGTATACCGCAGCAAAGAATGTGAAAGGTACGAGTGCAGTCGTCCAGCGACGCGCTCGATAGAGTTGAGTTGAAGAGGAAAAGCGTCACGATGGGGGAGAGGGGGCCATGGTCCCGAACTCTTCGTGATACTTATACTCTTCGCCTCTGCGTGTACGTGACGCGCACAGCAACAGGCACGCGGCACAGCAACCGTCAGACGTGCAGGATGTGACCCAGTGTGCACTCGCATGCACTTATTCGGCGTGCCTGCAACCTTGCATGGCATGCGGTGCTGGGAACATGCGGCCTCAGAACCCTCGGACCCCTCGGACCTCGGGGACCCAGCACAGGAACGCTAAGGTTTGACGGCGGTGGTGCACAGCACATGCACCTAGGCACCTAGGTGCATCTGCAAAAATCAACGGCAGTGCCTGCTCCTGTGTCAAGGCGAAGGAGAATGTCGAGGGGCAGTGAAGGATGAAACGCGGCACGGGCCCCTCGTGTTTCAACGCCCACGACCCGCCCCACCGCCTCAGCCTTGTTTGGGCACGCCATACACTGCAATGCCGAGAGTGGCGTGAAGGGTACGCTCGGCGGTGTGAGGGGTATACTCTCGGCGAATGCATGAGATCATGCACTGCAGCGAGTGGCAGGAAGGGTGCTTCCGAAGAGATCATGCACCGCCAACGTTGTACAGCAAATCAAGGCACTTGTCGAATCTTCGTTCCCGACACCGGAGCGTGGAACTGGCCCCAATATCTCCTGATAGCCACTGTTCTTACTCCATTACACCCTCCCTCGCCCCTCAAGCCTTCTCAGGCCACAGTTCCCCGAAAGGGGTCCGGAACGCATGGACTGTTTCTTGCAGAGATCACGGGGCCGGTACATGGAAGATATCGCCCAGTGGGTTTGGCTCCGTAGTTTGTCAGATGGTTATGGCTGTGCTTCATAAGGGGGAACACACCCGTGCAATCGCCGGGGTGCTGTGTCGGATCGGGACGCCACGCACTACACGTCCGCGCGAACACTGCCTCTATGGGTCGAGCAGAACTCAACGTGTCGATGTTCTGGACAGCCGGCGGTGTCGGGTGGCGGGAATAACTTCGAACACGGGCTCTATTTCGAACACGGGCTCTCTTTCAAACACGGACTCCACTCGACACAAGCCCCATTTGGAGCAGGCAGGGGTTGTTCGAAGTAGACTACTCGAACAGAATGACATGCCCGTTCTCGTCGGGAACATTGATGTGGAACTGCTGGGGACATTCGGGAACGCAGGGTCGAGCAATTCGCGCCCGGTCGTGCGATATGGGAACCCGCATGTATCGGGATGCACGAACCCAGATCTTGTTCCACTTGGAGTTCCCCTTTTGTGACGCGCACACGGCGACATCCAGGAAACTTCGTGCTTGGCAGGTAGTGCTTCAGTCCGTGCCACCTCTGTGTGTCGGTCAAGATGTGCCGTGTGCTCCTCTACCGCTCTCAACCCAAGTGCCTCTAGTCCTTCCCGTCCACCTAATCTTCCTCATTCTCAACAAAGCCGTCCCAATACCCACTGATCTACTTCTGTGACGAACTAAATGGCCCACCCATCATGTTTACTGCTCCCTGGTCCTCAATAGATTGCTTACCCTTCTCAATCAGGCCCTGCGAGGAGACAACGTCGGCGGCGGACACTTGGCAATAGTACCATGAGCTTTGTTCGCAACCTCGACGAGTCCTAACTGTAAATGCCCCCAACCGAGAGGAGTGCACGGACTCGTTTGGTTGCACTTTGGGTCAGGATCGACCACCCCAAAACCAAAATCCAAGAAAACGTACCCGAAGCTCTCTGGGTGCCCAACCCTGGGTATCGGGTCTCCCCTTCGGTTGGAGAGCACCACGTGCAGAGGCGGGATTTTATCGGGCTTGCGCATCCGAGCACCCTCGGCGCCATTTCTTGGGGGGGGGGGGGGGGGGGAGCGCGTGGGAGAAGAGTTGCCTCTCCCTTGGGGCAGGTCGGTGTGCGACGAAGCGGTGGTGGTGTCGATATGTACTGAGTTCCTTTTCTTCCTTCTTCGATGCACCCAGGAGACTAACAACTGTACAGTAGGTTTGGACCAAGCAAGAAAACTCAGTCCCAAGGACGTTGGACACGAACCCTCGGCGAAAGCCTAGCGAACGTCGCCCACGTTTTACCGACCCCACTAGTTTACCTGCATTGAAGTCTGTACTCCCACCATGTCACGCCGCGCTCCGTCCTCTCGCCCTCGAAATACCACAGGATGTTCGTAGGGCCACGCGCTCAGACCTCGCTCCTCTGGTGTTTCCGGGCACAATCCGCCCGGTCCACGCGCAAATTATCCCTTCCATTGTACACTTCTGCGTATATACATAAACTACCACTTGTTCCAAACTATTCATTTTGACTTTCTCGCTTGTGACGTTGGCACACCTAAGGCAGGATGCACATCCACCAGTTTGCCGGACCGGGACAGTGGTGGTACAACGGCCGCCCGCCCCTCTGCTTGCAGTGCCCGCCGCCATCACGCGCACACCCGGGCTTGGTGCAGCAGCGGATATTCTGGGGATCGTTGGGGCACGCGCCGACAATGTTCTTGCCGCCAAAGTGGTTGCAGTCGGAAATGGACGTACACACGCCTATAAACGTGTGAGCGTATATTTGGTACTGGGACGGGGCACATGGACCCTGGTGTAAGGCGAGGCGTACGACGTACCAGCTGCGCCCTTGTAGCCTTTACAGTCCGAGCCAACGTAGCCTACCGCGGCGGTCGCGGCGAGGAGGATGGTGAAGATGGGCTTGAAGAGCATGGTTGAGGAAGTGTGGGGGAAATTGGGCTGGCATTCGATTCCCGGGCGGATTAATATAATGCGAGAACACAGCACATCCCTCGCGCTCGCGTATAGTCACCTCAACCCCCCCCCCCTCCCCCTTCGAGGAGGTGGCAGGCCCAGCTTGGGGATCTTGTAATCACATGAATCATCGAGTGGCACCATGTGCAGCACGGTTCCGACGACGGCCAAGTGTGCCCGTTGTGCCTAGGCAATTACGCCGGCCCCAACGCGTTTTCTGCACGCATGGAGAGAGCGAGGTGTCAACTTCGTGCCACGAGCCAAGAGCCATCATGATGATGAAATACGGCATGCCCAACTGAAGCTTTGTCCCCTCGGCGGCTTCCCCTGCATGTGACTCAGCGCTTGCCACATTTCCAAGTCAGGTGCTGCGTCTATCTTGTCCTCCAGCTCCAGCCGGGTCTTGGCCAACGCCTGTTATAGTATTTATAACCCGCCGGAACTTGGTCTATTAATACACTGCCTGGGGTCTCACCTCTGTTCGCTCATCACGTATCAGCCGCTCCCGTACGTCAGATTAAGTTTGGTTTCACGTTCTGCTCCCGATCGTCACCCGCATCACCTGACTGGTGAGTGTTCCGAGTTAGTGGAGCCCGAGTGTCTGTACAGTGTGCGACTCGACCCACGCGTCCAAGAGCCAAGTCCCCTGTGGAAGATTACGAGACGTCATTAGGTACACCACCAATCTTGCGATGACATGAACAAGTAAGCTTTCAAGTTCCTCAGTAAAGTTGTTGGGGACGGCACCTGTCGGCACCACTCGGCAGCCCTCGCCGAGGTACCTGTAGGCAGGCCGCTGGCCGTTTTTGAGCAGAATACTACAGCGCCAATCTGCGCACGCGAGAAACACGCGGCTACAAGAATGCATGCGATGCGTTAGGATATGAGCAGTCGGGAGTCGACTACATGGACACAACGATCTGAACGGCTCATCTATTGTCCAGAGCTGGAGTCTTGGCACAGAGCTTCGTCGGCAGAGCTTTAGTTTTGCCCCAGAGCTCTGCTCAAAACTCAAGACGATGAATCTCTGCTCTCCTCCTTCTCCTCCTCTTCCATCTCCTTTGACCGCCGGTCGACGATACGGTCGACAATGCCAAACTTGACCGCCTCCTCGGCCGTCATGAAGTAGTCGCGCTCGAGGGCTCGTTCTGGTGACGGAAGCAGACCGGCAGGTCGAGCAAGTGTGTAGTGGTGGGTTCGATTCGGTAATGTCGGGTCAATCGATGGGCAGGTAAAGGGCGAAACGGTGCGCGCAAGTGAAAGGCGAAACGGTGGGGCAACATATCGATGAAAGGTTCACGGATGAGAAGGCGCGTCAGCACCAAGTTCAACTAGCTCTCTCGGGCCCTATAACTCACCGAACCGGTCACGTGCCGCCTCACGCGTCTCGTCCTCGAGCGTGCAGTGCTCGGCGTAAATGTCCGTCAAAACGGACCGAATGCGCAGAATCTCCTTGGCGTGGAGGGCAATGTCCGACGCCTGGCCCGATGCGCCTCCCGAGGGTTCTACAGTTAGTATCAGTATCAGGGAGTAGAGAGGGCTGGGGTAGACCTGGGGGTGACGCAGGAACGACCATTGGGGATGAGCCTGTTGGCAGCGGGGATGGA
>JAMFRD010000058.1:0-126722 GCA_025502685.1 Pascua sp. PH4015B | reverse complement strand
GGGATGGAGGGGATGGAGGGGATGGAGGGGATGGAGGGGATGGAGGGGATGGAGGGGATGGAGGGGATGGAGGGGATGGAGGGGATGGAGGCGGGGAATGAAGAACATGCTGGGGATGCCGCACTGCGACGCAGAGGCGAGAACGAAGACACATCACTCCCCGCTCCACCTCTCCTCCCCCGTGTGATGGGGAAGACCATCCCTTGGCCGCAGCGACTCGCGCAACTCACGATGAATCATGACACTAGCATGCTTGAGCGCAAACCGCTTCCCCTTCTCGCCGCCCGCGAGGAGGAGCGAGCCCATGCTCGCGGCCTGGCCGAGACAAAACGTGTGCACGGGTGCGGAAATGTACTGCATCGTGTCGTAGATGGCGAGGCCGGCAGTGACGCTCCCGCCGGGCGAGTTGATGTACAGCCTGATGGGGCGGGACGCGTCCTCGGCCTCGAGAAAGAGGAGCTGCGCGGTGACGAGGGCCGACATGTTGTCGGCGACCTGGAGTGTGTAAGCAGAGGTGGAGAGTGACGAGTGAGATGGGGATTTGAGAGCATGGTCGTTGGTGCGAGGGTGCGGGTCTATATGGCCGGGGCATAGATGCTAGCCCCACGCCAGGCAGCGGCACAGGCGACGCGCATCAATGGACCTCCAGATGGTCGCCGACATTCTAGACCATGGTTCACCATGGCTTATCACGGTTCGATGGTGCAGTTCACGTCCCCAAAGTAGGACACGACCTGGTAAATGATCCCTATCCCCAGACGGCCGGCCGAGCTGTCCAACTCCTTTACAAAGATACCGTCGCTGCCAGAGAGGGACACGCAGTGCGTCACAATGGATCTCTTCCACTCCCAGATTCCCCTCCCGACTTGTCAACAGGGCGCGGCCCTGCCCCACAAATGACACCTGAACAGCAGGGGTGGATATCCGCTATGCCTCTTTGTCGCCAACGTCGGATACCGACTTTGGGTGCTGCAAACTCGCCCAACAGGGCACCGAGGGGCGGCCAGATGGACACGACGGCCCAACCGCAACCGCAACCACAGCAACGGCCACAAAACATGACCCACACCCGCAACGACGCCCACATGCCCAAACCACTACGCAGACACAACACCCCAGCTGCACCCCAGCTGCACCCCAGCTGCACCCACACCCACCCGAACCCGCACCATCGTCGCCCACACAATACTCAAGTCGGACTCAAACTCACCGGTCCACCAAGAAAGATGACACGCTCACGCAACAACCGGCTGAAAATGTCATAGCTCCGTTCCCCCCGCGCCTAGATGTCAGCGAAACCCATCATCCCTCTGCCACTTGTGAGGTTGGGGTGGACGCTAACGTACAGTCTGCTCGACGACGATGGGGACGAGGCTGCTCTCGACGGGGTACGCCGCCGACGGTGTGCTTGGGCCCGCGCTGGGGAGGCCGAAGGTGGAGATGCGCCGGGCTGCGAGCGGGGCTGCTGCCACTGGGGTGGAGGGGAGGAGGCGTAGTCGTGTGAGGGAGCGCATGGTGAGTGGGGTGGGAGACGGTATAGTATTGCAAGTGTGTTGTCGACGTTTCGACATTCAAGACAGCCGACGCGGGTGGAGGCCGCTCCAGCGAGGAACCGTTGGTGGCAAATTGCTTCCGCTCGAGTGCTCACCGGAGCACTCTTACAGTCCTTGCTTCCTTGCACCAGACTTGGAGATGATCAGAATACTTGTCATGGTAGATGCATGCTCTATGTAGGGGCATGGTCATGGTGATACAGGTACAACAATGCAGACGCGGACACCAGCATGGGCCGCAGGGTGAGATATATACGAGCACATGCACGCGGTCGCTACACGACGACGGCGGGGACGACGGGCGGGGGTGCCGAGACGACGACGGCGGGTGTATCGGGGAGCGGTAAGGCGTTCGGCGCGGGCGTGGCCGTCACTGAGGATCCGGCGATGGGGGTGGGGAGGGCTGTGCCCGTGGCAGTAGCGGGGACAGTGCCAGGGGCTGTACCAGGAGCAGTACCGGGGGCAGTCGCTACCGCTGTCCCAGGTAGAGTCGGGCCAGCAGTGTTGGACTCTGTTCCGGGCACTGCTGTTCCAAGTGCTGCCTGGGCCTGGGCGGCGATGATGGCTGCCTCTGCAGCACGGGCGGCCTCCTCCTTTTCGCGGCGCCATGTAAGCTTTGCGTCATTGACAAGCTTGAGCTTGGCCGCGCGTTGCTGCGACACGGGGGCGCGTCGCGAGGAACGCGCCTGGTCCAGCCGGATCGCGTCCGACGAGAAGCCTGGAAGCGAGCGCGAGTATAGGCTCTCTGCAAGGTTAGACACTGCGTGGCACCGAGAGACTCACCATACGCAAACTGGACGTCTTTGCGGTCAATCGTCGCCGAGCGGCGGTGCTTGGCAAGCAGACATGACGTTTGGGCCACTTGGTCAACGTACTCGTCTGCAAGCGAGAGAAGGAGCTGTAGGGTTAGCCTGCGCATTGCGGACATTACACTCACATTTTCGACAGGTGGGCCAATCTGGAGGCTCTTGTCAATGGTCTCTGCAAACTCCTGGACCTTTTGCTTCTTCTGGCCAGGCATGCCGCTGCCCTCGAGGTCATGCTTTTTACTCTTGACGTCGCTTTTCTCCTCAGTGTCGCCTTCTACGAGCGTGCGCAGCTCAGTTGGAAGTTTCTCCGTGAGCACGCCAGTCAGGACGGGGACGGTCGACATGCCTTCGAGCAGCGTCGCGCGGTGGGATTGCCGCCCAGGAACGTCGAACGGTTCAAACAGGCGCTCACGGAGTGCAGCATCGTCCGCAGCTTGTGGGAGGAACTGGGCGCGTGCAAGCAACGACGCAGAGCGGTCGAGCGCACCGCCGATAATCTCGTTGGTTGGTCCGCGCGACACTGGCTGCGCCTGTGGCATCATGTTTTTCTTGTCGAGGTCGGACAGGATGAGTGCGGGCGTCACCTGTTGACCCGGCGGGAACGCAAGGCCTGGCGGCCGAATAGGCGATTGGCCAGCCGCCGGCGACGCAATCGGGATACCCTGCTGGAAGAAGCGGTTCGTGCCGCCTGGTGTGGGTTGGCCGCCGGTAGCCATCGCTGCCGCTGCCTGAATGTTGATGCTCGGACGCACTTGGGGCGAATGTGCCACTGGCGAGCCCGTCTGCATCTGTTGGCCCATGTGCGGAGAACTAATGCTGGGACGCTTGTTGGGCGGCATCTGGATGTTGTTGTTGAGCACAGGAAAGCCGACATGAGGACGCGCCTGCATCGACGGCGTCGGCTGCATTGGGACACCGTTGGGACCAGGCATGGGTTGTGGCTGGGCTAGTTGAGGCGTCGACGGCTGCTGCGGTGTGCCCACCTGCTGCGGCGTGCCGGCTTGTGGTGTTGGCTGCTGCTGTTGCGGGGTCGGGTGCTGCTGGGTCTGCGGTGTTGGCGGCTGCTGCGGTTGTTGTTGTTGCTGCTGCGGCTGCTGAGGTTGCTGAGGCTGCGGTTGCGGTTGCTGCTGTTCCTGCTGCTGTGGTTGTTGCGGAAGCGTCGGCGTCGCCTGTGGCGGAATCTGCTGTTGTGGCGGCTTGGTCGGCTGCTGGTGCTGGAGTTGGGGCGTCGGCTGTTGCTGCATTTGCGGCACCTGTTGCTGGTTTTGTTGCTGCGTCTGTTGTTGAAGCTGCTGTTGGGCTTGGAGCTGAGCTTGGTGTTGGGCAGCCTGGTGCATGGCGAGCGTCTGCGTCTGCAACGGCATACCTGCCAGGCCAGAATAATAGATTGCACGGAGCTTTGGTGTCTGTGCTGGTCAGCACAGGACCCACAATCACACGTCACCAGCACTGCAATCCACTCACCTTTTCGAATGCACGCTCACGGTCCTGCTCGGACAGGGCGGCGAGGCGCGCACGGATGTCGGCCAGGTTGGCTGGTGCGCCTTGCGGTTGGACAGGAGGACGAGGCGATCCAAAGTTGTTGTTTTGTCCAGCCGCAATGGCGGCAGCATGTGCGAGCTGCGCCGCCTGTTGTGGCGTAAACTGCTGCATGCCTTGCACCTGACCCGGTTGCTGCTGCTGCTGTTGCTGCTGCATCAACTGGGCCTGTGCGGCCTGTACCGCCGCCTGCGCGGCTTGAGGGTTCTGGAAACCCTGCAAGACGTTGCCTTGGGCATTTTGGAGTTGCACTTGCTGGAGTCCCGGCGGACGCGCCTGGAGGTTTTGACGGAGGAGGAGCTGCGGATTGTTCTGCAGCAGTTGCTGTTGCATCTGCTGTTGTTGCATCTGCTGCTGAATCTGCTGCTGCTGCTGGAGGAGTGCCTGCTGTCCGTGGTTCTGGGTAATCTGTGCCAGTTGTTGGGGAGTAAGCTGCGCAAGCGCCTCGGGAGTCAAGCCGGCAGCAGCGGCGATCTGTTGCTGCTGCTGCTGTATCCGTGCAAAGGCGGCCTGGCGTTGCTGCTGCTGCTGCAAGTGTGCGATCTGCTGGGCGGCAAGAATAGCAGTCGGCTGGTTGGTCGCATTGGCGCTGTTGGCCAGGTTCTGGCGGAGGTTTTGTGCCTGTCGAGCCTGCATTTGCTGGAGGTACTTTTGGACCTCTGGGGTGGCAAGGAGCGAGTCAAACTAGAGTGTCAGCACGGTAGGTGATGGGTAGAGGTGATGGACAAAGACAACGGACAGAGATAATGGGAGAAAGTCAACGGGCACAGGTAGTGGGAGAAAGACAACGGACGGAGGTAATGGGTGAACAGGCAGAGATAATGGGACAAAGACAACAGGCAGACGTAATGGGACGAAGACAACATGCAGAGGTGACTGGACCCAAACAAGCCACAGTAGCCACGGACACCACGAACAATAGAACTCACACTCTTTTGCAAATCCGGTCCCATCTGCCCCGCCTGGCGCATCTTGAGAAGCTCGGGCATGTTGGCGATGAGCTTGGCAGGGTCACTGAAGAGTGCGTTGGCCGTTACTTGCGGAGTACCAGATGCGGCGGGTCCGCCAGGTGTGCCTGCGTTGGGCATCGAGGGCCCCGCACCGCTGCTGGGCACCGCCTGCATGCGGGCCGCGACGGGGGACTGGCCGAGAATGCCCGGGTTGGTCGCGGGCGACTGCTGGCCGGCCTGTGGTGACGGCGTCGCGATCGCCGTCACAGGGTTGGTGATGGGTGTCGCGCCCTGCGCTGGTGTGGGTGGCGGCCACGCGCCGCCGGCTTGTTGCTGTTGCTGCTGCTGCACCGACTGGAGGCGCTGCTGGTTTGCGAGGAGGTTTTGAAACTGCTGCTGCTGCTGTTGTTGTTGCTGGTGTTGTGCCTGCTGTTGCTGCTGCTGCTGTTGTTGCTGCTGTAGACGCATCTGATCGGCCAACAGCTGTATCATCAGCACCGATCGACGTGGGCTTGAACGCCAAAGGACGTGGTGGCGCCGCCGCTAAGGCACTGCCTTGTCCGTGGCCATCGGCTCGCCCCAGACCTCAGTGGGAGGTTCCGAGGGAGAGCCCCGATGTGACGATGCAAGAAATGCACACAGGGGGACCCCAGGGCAGCACGAGCAACGTGTGGGGGAAGGAGGACCAAGAAGCTCGACTCACGTTGGGGTTCATTTGGACCTGCCCGTTCATTTGCGGCTGCTGCATCCCCACTCGTGGCGACTGGTTGGGAGCCGCCATCTGTGGATTTGGCGGTCGTACAGCACCGGGTGCACCCGTCTGTGCCGCTGCAGCTGCTGCAGCAGCCTGGGCGGCCTTGGTCTGGGCCTGGAGCTTTGCGGCATTGTTGCGTTTGGCCGCTTGCTCCTGCACGAGCATCTGGACACGCTTCTTGAGCAGCTCATTGCGCTGCACCTCGGGGAGCGCCTTCTCCTGCGGGTTCAGGAGGTTGGGGAACTTTGTGAGGATCGCCTCGAGGTTGAAGTTGGACGCCATCGTGGTTGCGCCGTCGTCGGCGGTCGTGTCTGGATCTGAGGGTAGGGAGTGGCTTCACCAAAGTATTGGTCTGCTTGCGGTATGCGTGTGCGGCCTGCGCCCAACTTGGCTGATGCGCTTGTTGAACAGCGCGACTCCGTCCCCTTGTAAAGCGTTGGCGAGAGAGGAACGACGCCGGTTGCGGAAAAGGGAAGCACAGACAGAGGAGGCGACTCGTGACCCAGGGGTGAAGACGATGGAGCCGCCGCCCAGCGCAAAAGGTGGAGGTGTGCGGGCGGCAACCGCCGACGGAGAGGCGAAGCGCAAAGGCGTAGGCGACAGAGGGGCGGGTAGAGACGCTGTAGTGGAGAGGATGCTGCGCGATGTGATGTAGAAACGGACGAGTGGTGATGGTGGATGTTAGAGGGAAGATGTGGGATGGGCAAAGTCGAACTCAACTCCTCCTGGATACAGTGGTCCACTCTTTGGTGGCGGCCGCGTCCGGTGCCTGCTGCCACAATCAACGCACGCATCCAACCAACCACGCACACACCACTTTCCACCTACATATGCACATCATCTCGTCGCAACCATCATGCGTAACGCTACAAGAATAAACCGTGCATGGATGTCTCTAAATAAACTACTATGTTGATAGGTACCGTGCGACCGGCGCGTTTGTTCTGGTACATGCGCAGTGATAGGCTCAATGAGGGCTGTGCTCCGAGCTGCCGGTACCACGGCGCCGAGGGATGTCACTTCCCGTCGCAGAAGTGGGCGAGTCTCCTCCTCTGCTCTGCGAGGTGGATCCTTCGGCACGCGCAAAGAACAAGTCGCTCACACTGCTGTGCGTTAGTACGCTGGACCCCACGCCGTGGCTGACGATAACACAAAAGGCAGGCTTACCTAAAGTTGCGTCCTGGCGCCTTGACCTTGCCATTCTCACTCCCACCGCTGTCCCCCTGGTACCCCGACTCGACTCCCTGGAGCTCCATCGAGTGTGCACCGCGCGGCGTCCCCGCCCCCGACTCGTCGCCATTGTACACGCTTGCGTTTGCTCGGCGTGCTTTGCGCGCAGACGCGCGGCGGGCCGTCACCGAGTTGGAGAACAAGGGAAGGAGGTAGCGCTCGTCGAGGTTTGTAAACCACTGGCCGTCACGGAAGGTCATGCCGGGGCGCGGGAGGCCGCCTTGGGCCTCAATGTCCACTTGTTCACCGTACGCTGCTTGCGGGAGTGGTTCCTCGTCCGACTCGTCGTCGGTCGAGAAGCCCGCGCGCGAGTGCTGGCGACCGAGGTTGAGACGGGAGATGGAACGGCGCTGGTTGACGAGGTTGACACCAGTCGGGTAGTAGGGCGAGTCCATTGCGCTCTCTTGGCCGCTCTCATCGTCGCCATACAGGCCATTCTGCCCAGCGTACCGCCTGCCCATCTGGAGAGCAATGTTACCGCGCTGTGTGGTCCATCCCTCGACCTCCTCGTCCGAGCTCGCGTCGTCGTCCTCGACACCAGTGCGGATACCCAACACCTCGAGCATGCGCGCAGTTGTACCACCAAAGACGATGACGGTAAGCACGACCACGATAAGGACAGTTGTGCGCAGCGCATCGGCGTTGTCGCCCTTGATACCAGCAGCCAGAGCGACGCCAACGGCACCGCGAAGGCCGGCCCAGAAGAGCATCATCTGGTACGAGTGGGGCAGCTCCTCGGTGCGCTGCCCGCGGGTCTGGAACACCCAGTTGATGAGTTCCGACAAGGGGAAGACAGCCGCGTACCGCGAGGCCATGACTGCGATCTGAAGGGTGAGCTCCGCGAAAGGAACGGTCACCCACAGTAGACACAAGGATGAAGAGAGGCTTAAAGACCTGAACATCCTGGGTAAACAAGTTGAGGCCGAGGTAGATGAAGATGAAGTTTTCGGACAACTGGGCAAGGACAGCAAACATGTACTTTGTTGTCTTTTGCGTACGTTTCGACATTGTGTGGTACGCATAGTGCTTGAGCGTGATGCCACAGAAGAGCAGGGATACGATGCCACTTTTATGGCACGCGTTGGAGAAAAAGTAGCTGGTGTACGCCACGAGGGCAACAAGACAGCTCTCAATCTGGGGGTACGTCGCAAGGTGCGAGTGCTTGAGGCCGAGAGAGCAGGCGAGACCAAACGCGACGCCGAGCAGCATGGACACGAAGAACGAGAACAGGAACATGCCCACGCCCATGAACATGGACGAGAGGAAGATGTCCTGGCCGTCGTTCTGGTCGTGGAAGTGCGACAGCGTCCTGAAAGGTCAGTGTGACGCGGTTGCGGTTGGATGACGGTTGTACTCACTCGTACATGACAATGGAGACGGCATCGTTGAGGATACTCTCGCCAAAGATGATCGAGTAGAGCTTCGGGTCGACCTTTGCCGTGTTGAAGATTGCGAGGATGGTCACGGGGTCCGTTGCTGACAAGGTAGAGCCGAAAATGAGGCACTCGAGCAGTGTAAACTTGAGGCTCTCGAGACCCAGCAGTGACCAGATGTATGTGAGGACACTTGTGCATCAGTATCAACCGCCTTCACGTCACGTTCGAGTGGCTTGGTGACTCACCCGATACCGACTGCCGATATGAACGTCCCCACGAATGCAAATGTCAGGATGACGCCAAAGTTGCGGAAGAAGTTTTCCTGCATGTCAGCGCGTTGTGACTGCGCTCCCGTTGGAACATGCCCAGACACACCTGCTTGAGCTCATATCCCGAGTTGAGAATGATGGGCGGAAGGAGGAGGTTGAAGAAGAGCGTGTGCTTGAATGTCTGCCGCGTCAGTCACACCCGGTCCGCATACCCGAGATGAAACGCACCAGCATCTCACGAATGAGATGTCCCGGTGCAATGCGGATAACGAGACCGACGACCATGCCGGCAAAGATGGACACGACCGTCTCGTGCACGGCGCGAATGCGCTTGATCTGGAGGTAGTACGATGTGCACAGCGCGCCGATAAGCAGGACACAGAGAATGCACAGACCCCACCTGGACGTCAGTCTGCGGCAGCAGGAGATGCGCAGTCACGACGACAATGTGCTACTTACGAGGCGTAGAACTCCTCCTCGGTCACATCCTCACCGCCGCTCGGCGGCTTGGTGATCGGTTCGCGCATCGCGCGAGTGGCAACGATGGGGAGCGAGAGTAGAGTAGCAACTATCGGAGTCGATTACCTGGCTTGATGGCTAGCTGCGAATGCGGCTGTTGCTCTTCTGTTATCGTTCGCAGAGGTGTTGGCAAGGACTTGCTCCCAGGGTGGGATCGCAGTGGAGCCACGCTGCGATAACTGGAAAGGATTGGATGCCAGAGATAAGAAGCGAATCCAAGAATGAACCTGGAGGGTCGTAGGAGGTGTGTGTTGGGGGGATTGACAAGACGCGACGTGTCAATGTCGTAGTCGTCGTCGTCGTCGTCGTCGTCGTCGAGGATGATATGATGGGGTTGAACGGTACGAGCGATACGGCCGCGCGCGCGTGTTCAAACCCAAATCCGCCTGCCCAGGTGGCAACCGAGCAATCGTCATAAACGGAACCAAATTCCGAGGCCACTCTCTCCATCTACCTTTCACTTCGGACATGCGGACATGCGGTTGCTGTTGGTCGACCTTCGGTACACATGATGGCAAGAGCATGCCGTTAGGTGGCATGCAGCTGCTGACACCTCATGCGCTCCACCCTCACAGCCCCCAGCTCATCAGACAGCGCAACTGACGCTCGTGCGTGGTATATGTACATGTATGCACCCTTACGTGCACTGCTACTGACTTCTACGCTTCGACACCAACGACGGGCGATAGCACGCCTTCTAGCGCCGGATCTACGTCGTGCCCTTACAAGTCTAGAACCTCTCTCTTCGAGCGCCGCATCGCTACAAGTCTTCCAGAGCGGAGATGTAGAGCACTGAGTGTGTCAGCGATGGCGCTCCCAAGTCTATGATAGCCACGCCGGACGCACCATTGTTGCCGCGGAGGAAGGTGTCGCCGTAGCGCGCGGTGAGGTGGCCGTTGGCATACTCCTCGGTCTCCTCGAGGGCGACGTTCATGTAGCCGTCGAGACATGTGAGGAGGCCTAGGGTCAGTTGGGTCTGTCAGAAGGGAGGGGAAAGGAGTGGAGCTCGAGATGGGATACTGGCACGTAAATGCGGAGCTGCTGTGATCGGTAGCATTCTTACAGTCATGCAATCGATGTGCAGGCAAGATGGAACGCAGTGGAGGGAGCCACGCCGCATCGCCAGTCGTTTGTGCTCGTAAACATGGATACTCACCATGGTAGTCGATGCCGCTGCCGATGCGGACCTTGACCTTTTTGCCGACAATGTTCTTGAGAAAGTCGGACGGTGAGCCGGCGACGGGCTCCTTGGGGCTGTCTGCTTGGGGTGATGGCGAGTCCATTGTGGGGGTATGTGAGAGGAATGTTGTTGACGGCGAGGGTGATGGTGACGAGCTAGAGGAAGAGGAGCAGAGCAGAGGTGGGTGGCAGCCTCGTGGATGGTGGGATAAAAACATTAAAAAGGGGAGAAAATAATAGGTTGCGTGGGTACGTGGGGCGGGCGGTGTGTGACCATTCTGTGGCAAAGGGCGGGAGAACGCCGGCCGGCGGTGTTGATTGCCCCTGCCGCTCGTCACTAGTCAGGTGACCCGCAACAAACACACGTCGTACACACTCCCTCTTCCCCACTCTCCGGTCCTCCATCGCTGTCGCCAACGTCGTGCACACCATCCACGCCGGTGCACGCATCCATCGGAATCAGTACTATCCAGGGGACGCCTTACCTTTACTCGCAAGCATGTCGCTCACGCGCTCTGCCCGGAGCCCGCGGGACGAGAACGACAAGCCGGCGTCGCGGACGCCCGAGGCGGGCGGGGACGAGGGGCTGTTCAACCTCGACCCGCAGCTGCATCCGGCAACGCTGCACAGTGTGGCCCACGAGCCGTCGAACCCGCTCACGGATTTCGCGCAGCACGTGCTCGACGACCCGCGCAGCGGCGAGCTGCTAAGCTTTAGTGGCGAAGATAACAATCTGTTTACGGCCGCGGGCAACCCGCGCTTTGGAGATCTCGACGATGCCCCGGCCTCGGCTGGTGGCGCGGGCACGGGGGCGCATCCAGGCCGTGGCGCCGAGCGGCAGCAAGGGGACGGCGACGCGCAGCAGCAGCACGCACAGGGCCACAATGGCCAGGATAACGGCGGCAGCGGCAGTGGCGAGTACCATCCCGCCTTTGAGTCGCCGCACGTCTCGCCCACCGACGCCGAGGGTGCATCCGACGAGCCCGTCAAGATGGGCCGCCTCGTGGGCCGCACCAAGCGCCGTCGCGACGGCGAGGAGATCATCGTCGGCCCCGTCGAGAACGGCGAGCCCATCGACCCGATCAAGATGAAGAAGGACAACCATGTGGGTATCCCGGTGGTGGGCAGCCGGACGAGATGGGAACCCGTGCCTATCATCACCAAGCCCACCACATCACACCTCTTGGCACACGTAACGGTAACCCACTAACGCCCGCAGAAGGAAGTCGAGCGCCGGCGACGAGAAAACATCAACGACGGCATCAACGAGATTGCCCGTCTCATCCCCGGCATCAGCGACAAGGTCGGCAAGGGCATGCTCCTCCGCCGCGCCGCGCAGTACCTCCAGGAAGTGACCGCGCGTGTCACAGAGTTTGACGTCACCCTCGCCGCAAAGGATCGCGAGAAGCAGGCCGTCGAGGTGGGTTTGAGCCGTGCCGTGCCGAATCAGCGCCGTGTGCTGCGCTGTGTGCTGCGTGCTGGTGCCGGTGTTGGGTCCGACTAACCCCGCAGGAAGAGTTGGAAGACATGCGCCGCCGCCTCGAGGAAGAACACGCGCGTTCGATCCGCTTCGAAACGTCCTGGCGCGAGGCAGAGGACCGCGCTGCAACACAGCTCTTTGAGCTCGACCGCCTCAAGAATGAGATTGACGAGCTCAAGAAGGCTGCCAAGTAAGAACCGCGAACAGGCTGGGTCGAGGTGTAGCTGGCAGAAGGGTGTTTGGGCAAGAGAGTGAGAGAGAGTGCTGGCGCTCGTTTTTTCCTTGAGTCTCGGAGTAGTGACCCCGGCGCGCATCCTGGATGCGCGCCGGGACCGAGGAGCGGTGTTAGACCTGTGGGATCGCTGGTTTGTGTTGTATGTAGACAATTGGTTAAATGGACAGTGTGCGCGAGCGTGGCGTCCAGCGTCGTCGCTGCAGAACACGCGAGGGGCAATTACCCAGCGCGTCAATCGCCGAGCGCCTTGGCCGGACGGCGGCCCAGCCCTGCTTACTGCTTACGCCCACTGAAATCCCAACTGACAACAGTGACGACAAGACGAATCCACGAATGCACCCGACATTCAAGATTTAGGCCCATCACGGTCCTCGTAGTAGTGTGACGACTGGAGGGGTAGGGGTCCAACAACACCACTAGTAGGCGGATAAAGGATAAATCGCGACAGCCGCCAGAGGCCACATGGCGACACTTCGGTAGACAATGAGAGGGCGAGTCCACGCCCTCGTCCGGGCTCCATTTGGCCACGCGCCAGCTACGGTACTGTATACAATGCATGACATGGTTCGGCCCCTTCTCTCGATGATATCAGATGGTACGTCTCACTCTTCTCACTTCATCTAACTTGCCACTTCGTCACACTTCGTCGCGTCGTCGGCGGCTACAAGTACACACCACATCATGGACAACAGCCAACCTCGGCGCCATCCAGGGCGGCCGAGTCGACTTTGCCTTGGGTCGTTTCTTGGCTCTAGGGTAAAAGAATCTTTACCTACTCGCCATCCTGCTCGTCCTCCTTGATCTGCTTGGCTGAACGAATGAAGAGGCCTTCCTCCTCGAGGTCGCCCTCGGGGAGACGCTCGATGATTGCCCTGGGGAAGTTAGTGGCCAGCTCGAAATACCAGACACGCCCGGACTCACTCGCACTCGCAGAGGAGCTCGGTGCAGAAGAGGTCGAGGTTGAGGTCGCTGGGGTCGAGTCCCTGTGCGTTAGTGCCGCCTCTCCACACGTCCACTTTAGGACTTACGAAAGGCTCCTCGACTTGGGTGGCAATGGCCTCGACACCAAACAGGGTGAAGGCAGTGCACATGACTACAAAGATCATCTTCCACCCGAGCGTGTCGACGAGGACAAACGGGAGGACAAGGAGATAGAGCGTGACCGACTGCTTGAGGTGGACGGAGAAAATGTACGGCAGCGGCGTCTGGCTGTACACGTCAGGCAATCCGGGGGGCGTGGGCCTTGAAGTGTTAGTTCAACTCACATACTGCAGCGTCAGCGAGGGTAGTCGCGTTAGTGCCACGTTTGTGTCATGGTGGCGGAAGATACCCTCGCCATCCGGGGGGAGGGTGGGGGTGACTCACATGCGTTCCATGGACCCGAGCTGCTCAATCATGGACTGGAGGAGGCCCTGCATCCCGTTGTAGCCCTTGAGTTGTCAGCAGGGATAACCAGGCCAGGTTGACGTACGGCGGGTCCGATGGCCTCGAGGTGTCCCTGGCGGCGGAACCGGAAGAGCTGGCGGCCAATCTCGTGTGCACTGGGGCGCATCAGTAGTGTAATTAGCAACGCGGGGTGCAACTCACATAACGAGCGGGAGGCCGACCTCGACCATGCGGCCGAGCGTGTGCGCCTCGCTGTGGGGCGTGCGGCTGTCGAGCCGGACGCCCGTCTTGATCAGCGGCGTGCGCTCGGTCAACGTGCTGGCCGAGCTGGTGGGCTTGATCTTTTCCAAGTTGGGCCGCGCGCGCACAATGGTCGGCCGCCGCGCGGGCTTGGGCCGGTTCATGATCCACAGCGCCGACGGCGGCGGGGCGCTGTTGGCAAACGGACCCGCGCAGGGCACGGCAGGGGGGTTGGGCGGGTTGACGCCGACATTCTGCTCCTCATCGTCCACAGAGCTGTATGAGCGCGGCGACGAGCCCACCGTCGAGTCGCCAAAGACCGAGGTCGAGTCGTCCTCGGTCCCGTCTTGGCGCACAAACTCGACAAGCGAGTTGGGCAGCAGTCCTAACCCGTCAGTGTCGCTGCAGTGGAGAGCACCATCGCCCCCAAAGTCTCTCCCCACTCACCCTTCAGGTCCGCGTGCTCGACGCCGCCCTCAGCACGCAGATGGTGCTTGGTGGCAGTCACGAACCCGACAATCATGCGGATCAGCTGCTTCTTCCGCTTGGTCAAGTTTCGGCGCTGGGCGTCGCTGAGGTGCGAGTCGGGCGGGGGGATAACGTTGATCCAGATTTTCTGCATGTCAGCGTGGCAGTGCGACTGTGTGGTACACGACTCACACGGGTCAGGTTGCGCGCGTTGGACAGGAGGGCCGTAAAGTCCTTGCGACCTCTGGCGGTGTCAGCGGACGAGGCGTGGGGTATTTTCTCGACTTACTCGGCGTAGCGCTCATAGGCCGTCGAGTTGCGGAACACTGATATCAGACCTGCCACACGGCACACACTGGGTGACTTACCGAGAAGGAGACCGACGACGACGGAAAGGAGCGGCACTGTCGATCAGCACATGGCCACAACCACTTGACCACCGCGTAATGCAGTTGGTCCCCACCCGAGGACACAGACCACCAGCCACGAGCACCGCCCTGGCTGGCCGGCGAGAAGCACCATAGCCACTGGACACCGCCTCCGACCCAGTACTCACCGACATTGTTATTGAGACCGAGCGAACAGTCAAAGACAATGGACGACGTCGCGACCGCGGCCGCAAAGAGCGTGACGGTGAAGACGGGCTTGAGGACGCTCGGGATGATGGACGAGCGGTACACGAGCACGTCTGCGAGCCACGAGATCTTGGACAGCTGTGGGTGTCAGTACAGGGCCTGGGGGATGGCAGAGGAGCGAGTCTGGCCAGTTGAGCAGCGACCTAGACATACCCTTGGCTTGTTGTCCTCTACACGCTGCATCTTGTTGAGCGACGCGAGCTTGTCGCCCCCGAACGACGCCATCGACTGCGTGTCAGTAACGAACCCGCTCGGGAGGGGACGTACCCAGGTGGTGGACGACTTGTGCAGGTGTGCATGGTGAAGGGTGGTCTTGCCCGAAGGTGTTGGGGGCATGGACGGCATGGTGCTGCAGCCAAAGGAGGGTGGGTGGGGTGGTGTGCAGAGCAACGATGTAGAAGAGTGGGTGGGGGTGACGGGCGAGGGGTTGGGTAGATAAAGGCTTCGACGTCGGAGAAGCCTGTGCGTATGTGCGTGTCGAGACTTCTGTGTTGCTCGCGAAGCTACACTAGGCTACCTGGATAGCTCGCCTTGGCAGTGGTGTAGGATGGTGGATGAACAAGGCCCCCTTTGGAGCGAGCCAGGGGTAAGAATCACAGAATGCACTGCACGGTAAGCACAGACCCCCGTGGCGGTGACCTCTAGGATGGACAAGAAATGGACAAGAACAGAGCACAGACGTGCACATGATTTGTTGTCAGTGCAGTGTCAGAGACCACAGAGCGGTGTTGTGGCTCTGTTTGGACCTGTTTCTTCTTGGCTTCCCCGCGTTTCACCCTGCAATGGGCGGTGCCATCGGCTCCCGCCGGCAGATTACGTTCAAGTCAACCGCGCAGACAAAACAAGGCAGTCGGCATAGGAGGTATGTGGGCAGTTGGGCACAGGGGTGTTGGCGCGGCATGCGGGAGCCGGCGGCTGGTACAATCTGCACCCCCGCGTCCCCCGAATGTGCGCGTGATCTGTTGGCCTTTGTTTGGTTTGAAACGCGTCGAGGGGCCTGCATCGCCCGTACCTTGCCACAACACCGCCCAGTTTCATGTGTCCCCGAAGGCTCCTTCCAAGGCGATGACGAGCGGAATAGACAGCCAATGTGTGTAGTGCATGTACACCGCCTACACCGCCCCGCCGAGGAGGTGGGGGTGACTGCGACTTTGTTGTTTGTTCCTGCGGGCCGCATACTACGGTGTCGAGCGGAGCTGTGCCAGCAAAGGCCCTCTGCACATCTGCACCTGCACCTCTGAATAGCAAACTATCTCCGTGCCGAATTGATGTGCGTCATGCGCAGCACCACCGCGCACCCCGGAATCGACACTGACACTAGTGCGCATCGCTGTGCCGACGTTGGTCACAATCCGACACATCCCACAGGAGGTGGCGCTGCTCGTGTCGGAACGCGTCAAATGTGCCAAATCGCGAGCGGCAAGCCCAGCGGTATGCGTGCATTTTCCCAGTTGCACAGAGGCCTGCGCGCATGCGCGCATGCCCTCTTATCGGCAGCATGCATGGCATGTCCCATGTCAAGCCGGAATGCACCATTGCCGACGGCCGAGCTCCGCTCCAACACTTCACACGCTTGCACAGCTCACGTCCATCTGATGGGCGCCGCCCGGTTGAGACGGGTCTCATGACGTGGCGGAGATCGAAGCGGCTCGTTTTGGCTAGCCTCCATCATGCCATACCCTGCTCGGCAACAGATGGGTTCAGAGACACGCCCAAGCACAGCAAAAATATTAGCCCATTATGGGGCTCGAACCCATGACATTTTGATTGCTTACACACGTGGTAGTAAGAGTCAAACTATCTACCGACTGATATAAACGGGCAAGCCAACGCTTGTTGGTGCTTATTAGGAACGTGAATGGCTTACAAATCATATTGGGGGTGGACCTAATAAATCAAGAAACGCGCTTGAGCCAACTTCCGATCCATGTCTGTGCACCACACGCATGTCTGTGCACCACACGCATGTCTGTGCACCACACGCATGTCTGTGCACCGCACGCCTGTGTGTGCACGTTGGAACTGCTGGTCGTCAATGTTCATGTTGATGTTGCTCCGAGCCTAGCAGTGCAACTTGCGTCGCGATATCAAACAAGGCCTGTGGTTTCACCAGAGGGACTGGGTAACATCGGCCCTTGCTTCAGTAATATACAACCTTGAAGTGGTGGGGGACAGTGGTCAAGGCCGATTCAAGATAGTTGGCTGTAACGTTTCCGCACCCAACCTCCCTGCACCCGCAGAACAAAGGGAAGATCAATCGCATTGACGCGGTCAAGTATGGGCACATTCCCCGGGTGGAATGCTGGAGATGGAAGATCCAGGTGCATAACGAGGGTTGGAACGCTCGATCAATCACCCTCGCTTTCCCATCGATTGACGTGCGCCCCGTCACAGGCTCACATTCCCGACGTGGATCGTCGTATTTTGAGCTTGTTCACGACTCGCCAGCTGGAGGACAAACGGGCGAGAGCGCGGGCTATTCAGGTTAAGGATGGCAAGTGTGCCACAAGGAGCTGGAGACTCTACCTGGAGGACGATGCTGCACTTACCTGCTTGGGCATGTGCTGGGCAATCCTGCCGTGCCTCGAGATGTGGATGTGCAAGTGTATGACAGGCGTGCACTCTGGTCAGGACGGAAAGCACGCAACGAGCGATATCCAGGCTGTTTGGCCCATTCACGTGATTTCCGTGAAACTGACTCCCCCAACTACCCGCATTATTAGATTTAATGCACAGCATTCTTCTTCTTCTTCCCCTTTGCTCGTCATCTCCAGGGGCATACATGATACACACCCCTGCATGCCTGCCCTGCAACACCCAGCACTGCAGTACGACACAGCATGCCGTCTCACAACACCGCATGCGCTTAACAACACAGCGCGGGTTAAAGCAACACCGCATGTGGTTTCACAGGCAGGACAAGATGTCGCACACTTGCACCGTCTCTCTTGGCGTGGAATGTTACAAGAGTATACTAAAGGTCGGCGATTTTTGGATGCCCTTCTTCCCTTCATCGTTACCCCAAACATGATCTCGTACCAATGGCTCGTACCCATCGCCATCGCCGCACACTCGATCGGTGTTGCAGCTGAATCGAAATCCATCAACCCGGCACCCCACCCTTACATACCAACCGATGACCCAGCACTCGCAGCAGGAACGGAGGCAGTCGAGGCTACGACATCCATCAGCTCTTCGCAAGCAGCCCTCGACGTACTCAACATACTCGATGCCTCCCCCGCGCTCGCCGCAAGGACCGAGGCCGCCGAGCCAGCGACAAGTTCCGCCCCAGCCGACGGGGACGAAGACTGCAAGTGTCCGGCCGATGACTGCCAGTTTTCTGCCGTCGAGTAAGTCATCTTGACATGGGGGAAAGCTGATCGTCTAGGATTACACGCTTTGGGAAACAGTTCTCTATCCCTATTCAAGTCGGCACACCTCCACAAGACCTCAACGTCCTCCTCGACATGGGGGCTTCGCAGATGTGGTTGATCAACGACAAGTGCACGTCCGAGACCGGTCGACAGTTGTTTAGTACGGCATCGACATCGTACACTTCGGCAGAACTCCCCGCCGAGTCTGCGTCAAATACGCTCGACTATGGTGGCAGGGTCCAGATAAAAGGGGACTGGTCCAGTGAAAAGTTTACCGTCGGCAACGTTTCTCTTGAGAAGCAGACGTTCTGTGAGTACGAAGATGGAGGTGGACGGAAAGGGGTGGACGTAGATAAATGGGTGCAGCGAGGTCACTCCTGTTTGAGTGTGCTATGAGGGGTTGAGGGAGAGCGAGGAGCGTCGTCGTGGTCCTCTTCAGTGCAGTCGCTAACTAGCCCAGTAAGCGTCAACGAGGTGGCCAAGATGAGCCCAAGCCTGGCAAAAGAGCTTTCAGGTCTCATGGGCTTTTCGCGGCCCAGCGACAAGAACCTTGTTACCGCATCCTTTTGGTCAGACTTGCCCGAAGGCAGCCAGATGGTCGGCGTTCATCTCCCGCGCAGTGACGACAAGTCGGGCAAGGGCCAGTTGGCACTAGGGTAAGGATTATTGAAGCTGGGTGATATGTGGCTGACAGTGCTACAGTGGCGCGAACCCATCCTGCATCGATGGCGGGGACGTGCAGAAGATTACATGGGTCGAGACAGTCGACCCGGTCAAGTGGATGGTCAAGATGGACAACCTCGTTGTTGGCGACAAGCCCGCGCTTCCCAATGGTGCCAAAGTCTTTATCGACTCGGCCGCATCGTCGATAACCGCTCCCGAGGGGGACGTAAAGAGCATGTACGACATTATTGCCCCCGAAAAGTGGTCGATGAAGAATACCCGCGCCTCGCTGCCATGCGACACCAAGGAGACCACCATTTCCTTCAAGTTTGGCAGCGGCACGTTCGACCTGCCCTTTGCCGATTTCCTCGTCAAGGACCCCGACGGGACATGCTATGGAGTGATTTCGCCAAGGGCAGACAGGTGCGTATCCTCCCCCCAGAGTGTCCCCCAGTCTGTCATCACTAACCACCGCAGCAAAGACTACTGGCGCGTCGGCTCGGTCTTCCTCCAGAACATCTACACAATCTACTCGATGGCCGACGACAAGGTAGGATTCGCGCCCCTCGCGCAGAACAACCCCTGTCAGGGAAGCCTAGTACCGGGTTCCGCTACCGGAGTAAACCTGGCCGCGTCTCCCGAGGACGGGAACAAGACGTCCAGCACGTCTGCTGCGAATCGCCAGATGCCCGGGCTGCCGACTACACTCAGCTGTGAGTACTGTAATCCCATTGTGTGGGTGTGGCTGACGAAATAGGGATCGCGACCGCCGCGACTGTGTTGTTGTCTTGGGCCTGAGCTGGGCCAAGAGAAGACCACGAGTGGAGCTGTGGAGAGTGCATTTGTACATTTCAGTGTAGAAGGTCATGGACCGCAATGTATCATCAAGTGGCATAGACCAGGAGGCTCTTGTTCAGTACAGTCATTGGAGTATCGTGACGTGACTGAACAGAGCCGCACGGAAGCTGTACCGGGCATTGGAACCCGAACGCGAACTCACGATGCCCGTGCGTGCAGAAGCGTGCCACACTCGAAAGCGTGACCAGTAGTAGTGGCAGCCAGCTCCTTCACGAGGGTGCATTTGCAGCCTGAACGAAGGGAGAGGCTAATCTTTCCTAATCCAGCCCCCAGCCCCAATACCACCACCAATTCCAACCAGGCACGAACCGCCACACCCATTCCCTTTCCAAACCCCACCAAACTCCGACCCCCCGAAACGCTCGAATGCCCACATTTTGATCCCGCCGGTCGAAAGTGCCACCGCCAGTGTGGGTTGGTCGGAGGGTGTTGCATGAACACGCTCGGTGCCACTGCTAACCATCTTCCACCAGAAAATCTGCCAAAATGGGTGCGTTCACGACGACGACGGCGGACACGGCGCGACGCGACCGACTCGGATACGGCGGCAACGACACGGCGAGAACAGCGGCGCGGCGATGAGAACGGGCGGGCAGCGGGCGGCAGACGCGGGCGGCAGGGCCGAGCTTGTGTCTGCGTGGAGAGCACAAGCTTCGAGCCCCGCTGGTGTCGCGCGCGCGAGTGGGTCGGGACGGATGGAGAAGTGTCCCGCTCGCTGCGCTTGTCGCCGTTTCGCTGCGGTTCTATCGAGCCGCGTTGTCGTGTTGTGTCGTGTTGTGTCGTGCCGTGCCGCGCCAATCCGACTCGTGTCGAGTCGGGTGTCCAGTACGAAAGGGCGTATTCTAACATCGCAGAGAACGACAAGGGTGTCCTCGTTGACCTTTACATCCCCCGCCACTGCTCGGCTACCAGTGAGTCGGAAGAGTGGAGAGTGGGAGCGGGTGTGGGATTCGGAGCGGGCGTGGGCGTGGCATTCGGAGCGGGTTGGAACGAGCCGGTGCATATGATCGGTGGTTGGGGGGTGCTGGTGTGCAGGGACTAGCCTGCACTGCACTAGAGCACGGGATGCGTGTCCAACGCCGATTCCACACTGGCATTGTCCCCGCACGCCCAGGCATACCCCCAAGATCCGAGATTGTCTCTTTGCAGACGATGGACTCGGACTCGACACCTGGACCCAGCCCACCCTACGCTCCCGACACTCCCCACAGCGCGCAGATATCCTAGCCGCATCCAATACTAACACCCCAGACCGGCTGATCACCGCCAAGGACCACGCCTCGGTTCAGATCACCATCGCCGACGTCGACGCCGACGGAAAGGCCATCAAGGGCCAGGGCACCACCATCGCTCTCTGCGGCCAGGTTCGCTCGCAGGGCGAGGCTGACGACGTGAGTGAGGCGAGACCGGCGAGGCGAAGCCGCGGCGGGCGGAGCGGAGTCCGAGCCGACTCAGCTGTGTGGGGAAGTTGTCGGATTGTCGAGGCTTGCTGGTGAACAATTCTGTTCCACGGGATGGGTTTCTCGCCCATGTGGTTCTCACATGTGCAGCTAGCACAAAACTCCCGTCCTCCTCTCCAGTTTCGGCACAAAATTCCTTCGTCAGGATCAACGCTGACACACAGTCGATCAACCGCATCGCCACCAAGGAGGGCCTCCTCAAGGGCGTCTGGACCTACACCCGCTAGGTGTAGGATGTATGCATAGGTCGTTCGGTCTAGATGAGAGGACTATACCAGGCAGCAGTGTGTGCAGGGGCTGACGTTGGGTGCTGGGACGTGGTTGGGGTGGTTGAGCACTGAAGGGGTTGAGAGCGTGAGAGTCTCGCAATGCGTGCGTCCAGTCTACAGTATGTTGCTGGGGATGCTGGCGTCTTGGGCAGTGTCAGGTAGTGGCTCAGTGGAAGATTGAGCGCATGTCCGAATGCTTGTCTCGAATGCTCTCTATGCGTTCTCTCTATGCGTTCTGGGCTGTCTCGCTGCAGAACACTCTATGTGCCATTACCGGGCAGCATCGCGCTGAGTTTTATTGTCAAAGAGTCTCACATCTTGCCGCACGCTGCATCATGTTGGTACTCGCTCCGCTGCCAGTCCATCGACGCTGTACGGCACGGTGTACACCAGTACGTAAATGAATGCTGCATGATGCCTTGATTTGTGTCTATCACCATTACCCCGTTCCATGTCCCGGTGTCATGTCCCCGCTCGTGTCCCCGTCCCCCATTACCTCTCCACCTATCGCCCCCACTCGCGCGGATCCCACTCGTCGGCAGTATCCACCCCGCTCCCATACCCATCACTGCCCCACACGTCGTCGTGCGCGTCGTCGTCGTCGTCAACGTCGACGGGGATGACGCCCGCGCGCCCCGCGGTGCGCGCGACGCGCTGCGTGAACCGCTCCAGGGCGTAGCGCTCGGGGCGGATGTCGGCGGGGTACCAGCTGGGTGTTAGTAGGGGTGGAGGGAGGTTGTCGTGGTTGAGCATCTCCGGTCGTCCAGTGCGAGTCGGGGTGGGACCGCCTCGTGCTTGTATCCGCGCGTCACGATCACTTTACCTCGGCCTCTCCTGGATGTCCACAAGACATCTCCTCTGGACATGGTCACGGGCAGCCAAGAGCACAGCTCGTCCTGCTTGCCGAATCTCTCTCAACGCCACCAACGCTCTCCGTCCTTCACTTCATCTCCCAGTAGCCGACTGTCCCCAACCGCCCAATTATCCGAGCCCTCCCAATTGCCACACTCACTAATTAACAGCCACAGCAAGCCCACCGTCCCCCTCGCCCTGGTCAACACGATGCCACCACCCCGCGGGGAGGTAGAGCGTGTCGCCCTCGCCCAGGTGGACGGTCACGGGGCGTGCACCCTCGGGGACGTCCAGGTCGCGCACCCACGGCACGGGGTGGGCGGGCGCCGAGTCGGGCTGGGGGACGAGCGCGCCGGAGGCGGAGCGGACGAGGGTTGAGGGTGGGTGGAAGCGTTCTGGTGTTAGTAGGGGGCGGGGGGGGTGTTGATGGGAAGGTTAAGGAGGCAGGTTGGGGTTACGTGTTATGAGGTCATGGCGGTGGTTTGTATGGCTAGCGGTCGCGGTGGAGTCTGGTTGCGGTCGTGGGGTACAGTCTGTACAGACCAAGCAAGATAGCAGTGGATCATCTGCCGAGCCAAGAACCACTTGTGCACAATACCACACCAGCCAGACAGTCAGACTCACGGTCCAGTGCAAGCCCGTCAATGGGCGAGAGCAGCGTAAACGTCTTGCTCCCACTGAGGACGTGGTAGATGTTCTCGTATCTGCGGTCAACACACTCTGCCTCCTATCGCCTGGGTCGTGGTCCGACTCACGGGTCGTGGTGGAACGACGTCGTGCTCCTGCTACTCCCGATCCAGAGGTTCACTGCTTCGGCGGATGATCCTGGCGTTAGCCGTGTTCAGTATCGTCAACGCGTGTCCTGCGCTCATCTCATGCCAGCGGCGTGGTGTGCACTCCGACACCGAACAATGAACAATAGTACTCCTGGCTGGAGCTCTATCCCCCAACTCCCTTCCTCCGCACCGCAAATACACCAACAGTCTCGCTCCCTACAGACCAGCCCAACCCCCAACACCAACCACCCAAACACCCACGCACCAACAGCCTCCTTCATCCACGCCACATCCCTTGCCACGACACGCTGGAACGCGCGCAGCTCGGGCTCGCCCCGCGGCCCAGGCTCGGAGCGGTAAATATTGCCGTCCTGGCTCTGGAGGTAGAGGGCCTCGTCGTCGTCGTCGGTGGTGAGGCGGTCGAGAAAGGCGCACATCGCCATGCGCGTCTCGAGGGGCTTGACGAACGTCGTCCCCCCGGAGTGGAGGGCGCGGACCGAGTCGGCGAGGCTGGGGTCAGTGGAGTCGACTTTGATGGGGAAGGTGAGAGGAGCTTGAGCGGGTTCGTAGAGCTGGGGAGCTTTGTTGGCTGCAGCTCCTGCCATGCTTCTCATTCACGTTGGAGTCACCCTCCTCCAGCGACTCCACAGCTCCTGCCCTCCCTCGCCGTACAGGTATCTACTCCCTCGAGGACCTTTGACTCCCACACACACTCACCCATCATCCGTAACGGCAATCGTCACCTCCCCGCCCTCGATATCCGCATACGTCTCGGGCTTGCGCCAGTCGCGCCCCTTGCCCGCCTCGAGGATCGGGCTGAAGCCTGGCCGTGAGCGCGAGCACTAGACAAGACGCACCTTGGATGACCGTGGGGTGGCCCTTGCTGACCATGCGCAGCGCCTCGAGGGGCGTCGGCGGCGCGTCGAGCTGGTTTGCCGCTGGAAACTGCAGGTCTGGAAGGTCAACATCGTCGGAACGTCGGTAACGTCCGTCTCGGGGCGTTGGCAGATGGCCGTGGCCCTGGGTCAGAACGAGGAGCTAACGGACGCACCATAGTAGTCGGACGCGAGGTCCTCGAGGTGATTCTCGAGCATGGTGATGGGGACAGTCATGGCAACGACTCGCCAACCTCGGCCGCTTGTATTGCTCTCGCAGTGTTGACGGGGTTCAGAATGGACGAGTGTCACATGTCGTCGTTTGTGTTGTTCCGCTCGGATCAAGCCGAGCAAAGATGATGCCTTCTGGACATGGCCAAATTGTGCGGGGCTCCAAGGCACGGAACTCATCGTCCGCACGAGCGTCATTGCGCACCCAGCTGAGCTGACCTTCATGTGCACATCGCGTAGTCGATGTTGATTCCAGTGTGCTGTGTCTCGTAGATTTCGTCTGGCTGCATATCACGGGAGTACCGAGCTGCGTGTCATGCGCCGTGCGGAGTTGAAGACATGGACGGGACACGAAATCAGCATCCGCCTACAACTCCTACGTTCTTACCCATTCATGTACCTCTGTAGCCGCCCTTGTGTTGTCATCGGTGCCCATCGTTCGTCTTGGCGTCAGTTACTGCTCCGTGAGTAGTAGTATTAGGGTGACGTCTACTCCTGGGCCCTCGATATAGCCATCGTTTCTGCCCCGTCTCTGGCTCGTATTGCTTCTCTTTGTCACATTAATCCCCCAACGAACCATTTCCATTTTGTCTCCACCGCGTCGTCTGCCATCAAGCCCCCCGACACAAGCACCTGCATCAATATGGCAACATACCCCCAACAAGGGTATCACAACGAGCCGTGCTAGAAGACAACACCCTGCTTTCCAGGTCAGGGACGAGTTTGATGGTATTTTTTCTTGTTTATTTTACAACAGTGTCCTTGTTGAAACAACTCATTCTACTGTCCATTCTGGCCGAACTACAGGACGTCGCACCTTTATTTGAGTCTGTACACGTTGCACCCGTAATTCCGTCCCGCCCACATTATTCTATCTCTTGCAACTCTGCGGCTCTAAAAGCGGAGTGCAGACGCAACGTCGTCCTTGAAGAAGACGTCAATGCGCTCTTCACGAAAATCGTCCTGGATCAGGGAGGTGTCCTGTCCCGGGAGCAGGTTGAGCGAGTCCTTGTTGCCCGGATACCTGTGTGGGCACCACGTTGGCGGGCTGGCAGGGTTCTTGTCTTCCCACCGTTTCTCGGTGCGACTGGCACGTCTTGTACCCGCGATGGTTACCCTCGACGTGCCCGATCGGGTCGCCGTGGTATGCAAAGTTTATCCTGCGTGTGTAAATTGTCCGTTACCCCGATATCTCGTCCGGACTGGGAATCGCCAACTGCGCAGCTGTGCATCTGCCCGTGTCGATCATCTGGGACTCGCACGGTTTGAACTGGGGGCGTACTGGTGCTGGAACAAGATCGCAGTCAGGCAGTGGAATTGTGGAATGCGTGTATTCGATGAGACATGGGGCTCATCGTTCCAGTTGACAATGGTCCCACCCTCGTTGTCAATCACTTCGAGGTGGAGGATATCGTGTGACGCGTGGCATGGGGCGCAGTGGCCGTAACAAAGCTTCCCGGGTGTAAGTATTCCCCTGGCACCTGCTGGGCCAGCTTTGCTCCAAGGGTCAGACGTTGAGAGGGTCAGTGGCCGCCGGCGCCTTCAATTGCCAGTATGCTACATTCTCTATAGTACATTGCTCGTACAAATCAGCTCGCGACCAGCCGCTCATGCCCGCACTACTCCTTCCGTTCCACCGAGGGCACTCCCAAATGATCGTCCGAGGACACCCTGCGGGCGCTGTCCGGCGTAACAGTGGTCCCGACTCTACTCGGGATGCCAACGCATGACCAAGGGCGGTGTCACCTCATGGGTGTCGACTTCGGCCTGGTTGGCGAAGCGGTGGCAGGCGGCGTTGTGGCGCATAGAAGTTCCTCCTTTACAGCGGTGTTGCCGTATGGGGGGTCCTCGTGCGGACCGGGCAGCCACAACGGCGCAGAGGATGGAATAGCAGGTCTTTTCACCGCCTCCTGTTCCCGCTCGTTTGGTGATTCCAATGGATACTGCGTGGTGTACGGCCATGGAGGGTAGGTCAGTTCTGCGCGCGCAGTAGCGGCCTGCAGATCGGTGCGGAGGTGTTTAATGACGAGCTGCAAGTCGTCGATATGCTGTTCCATCGTGTGGACCTTGCCCTCTACCGCGTCTATGCGGGCCTGGAGAGCGTCTCTGCCGCCGCTGCTGAGGAGCGTGAACATCTTGTCGACTAGCACCAGGAGTAGGAGGAGTGTTGAGAGGTCGCTTGTAGTTAGCAAGTTGACAATGGCGCGAGACATACTGGGCAGTGATGCGCGAGTTGGTGTACCACTTCTGCGTCACAAACGCTACCCCCGTGAGAAGGAGGGAGAGCGCATGTCGCACATCTGAATGGGTTAGCGTCGCAGGCGCCGTGCACCCACGTGAGAGTTGGCGGTATCGCCAGAGGGCCGCCAGTCCCGCCAGAGCAATGAAGACGACCCAGATGTACTGTCTGTGAAGTCAGCACAAGATCGCGTTGCGAACGTACTTTACAGCAGTGACGACCTCTGGCGGGGCTTGCTGCACGACCCAGTCGAGCTTGGCCGACATGGTCTCCCACTGCTTCTCCATGAGCTTGACACAGTCATTGATAGTGTACCACTGCACTTTGTGGAGGTACGTGGACAGCGCCTGTGGCGAGCGTGTGGCCGGTGTGGTCGCAACGAGGGGGAAGGAACTGTTTGTGGTGTTGGTGTTGACGGTTGGAATCTGATCGTACAGCCACCCCAGCGTCCCAAACGTGAGCTGGAAGGGCACACACGCGGCTTGGGCCATCACCGCGGCGTCTGAGCCGATGTGACTGCCCACGAGATCGAGGACGACGCCGAATCCGTATGCGCTCGCTGCCGATGTGAGCAATGCGAGACAAACATATTACTCGCTCCAAGTCCATCGCACGCAGACTTACCTTTTGGCGCTTCGCAGACCGTGTAGGCGCGTCCGATCCACTTGTATAGACACCATGAGGTGCCCGAGACCCAGAGGAGAGTAGCAACAGCGAGTTCCATTGTGCCATGGGGATGACGTGGTGTGGATGAACAGGTGGCGAAGAAAATGTATAGGGGGGATAGGGGTTAGTAGCCGACGAGGGTTATGATATTTGGCGGCGGAGGAACCGTGCCTGGCTGCCCGCCTGCTTGGATAAGGATTTCGTCACCGCTTCGGGATTGATAAGCCACTTTGACACCAACTCGGCCACTCGGCGTCTGGGCCATAACCTCCCGCCACGACACGTCGACACGACTGTGTTCACGACATTCGACTAGATCGGTGAGGCGTTCTAGGTGCCAACAATAGTGCAGCCCTAGCCGACCTGCACACATGTGCACTTTGCGCGGTTTGTGCTGTTGAGCTATTGCAAATCCACGTGCAGCGCGGAACATTGCGTTGGCCGTCGTTGCGCGTCGTGGCGTTGTGTGAGGGCGGAACATCGAAACTCGGCCAAACACTGCGACCGTCACCTTCAGCACCATCAAACTATTCCGCCCATAGATTGGGGAGGCGAGCGCGCAATGTCTCGGGAGATAAATGGGTCCTCCCAACCCCGGGCGTGGTCGCGACTCACCGATCGACAGCGCGCACTGCTCGATGCGTGGATGCCTGGGCTCGTGGTTGAGCGCGATCTGAGCTGGGACTTGGCGTTGACCACGGTTCTGCAAGTCTCGTACGGCGGCTCGCTGTTCGTCGTCAAGGCTGCAGGAGAGGCGGACACCCACATTGCGCGGGAGGTCGAGGGCCATACGCGATGGTTGGGACCATGGACTTCGATCGGGCGGGCCCCACGTCTCGTGCACGCGGAAGAAGCTGCCAAACTGCTTGTGACCGAGTATCTCTCTGGGGAGCTCGTGCAGGGCCACGCTGCCGAAGGTGTTCCTGATACGTACCGGCAAGCGGGCGAGCTCCTCGCACTCCTGCACGGACAGGAGGGAGCCGTCGTCGACGCCGAGTACGAAGCACTCGGGAACGCAAGGACACTCGCTTGGTTGGACAAACCACACCGCATCGCTCCCGAGACCGTCGCCCGGCTCCGAGACGAGATAGCCTCGTGGCCCACCCCGCCCACGACACTCGTCCCGACCCACGGCGACTACCACCCCCGCAACTGGATCACACACGAGGGCGCCGTCGGTATCATCGATTTTGGCCGCGCCGCGCTCCGCCCCGCAATGTCGGACTTTGCCCGCCTGGCGGCCAAAGAGTTCCTGCGCGACCCCGCCCTCGAGGCTGCCTTCTTGGCTGGGTACGGAGCCGATCCTCGCGAGCCCGGTGCTTGGTACCGCATCCGCGTGCGGGAGGCCGTCGGGACGGCCGCGTGGGCGTACCAGGTTGGCGATGAGCCGTTTGAGGAGCAGGGACACCGCATGATCGCAGAGGTCTTGGCTGAGCGACACTCTGTCGCTGAGCGTGGATAGCATCGGTCAGCGGCCGCGGTTCTATGCACCCTACACCATAGCCGCTGGCCATGTCGCGATTAGAGGCGCGGGGCAGTGTGCACATCCAGCGGCACCCTGCTGTACGGTGGCCCTAGGATGAGGGGCGATGTACAGCCTGGGAGCGGTAGCAGCTGGAGCAGACCCTTCGGCCTGTCTGGCGTGCGAGGCTGCCGTTCTTGCTTGTATGCAGCTACTGCACGCCAGGATTACCGATAGCTAGTTACCATGCTGCCGCCCTGCCCTACACAGCTCCTGGACAACCTACAACAATGTATATATGAAAGCCGTTTAGTCACATACTGTCGATGGGCGGTGCCAGACTCTACCCGTTCATCCAGAAGGCCAAGGGCGTCTAGCAGGTCAGAAGACAGCCTTGCTCTCCTGATATCCTGGCAAGCTCTACCTTTCCTGTGCTTGCACCGTGGACCACTTTACAAGGTCGTCGACGAGGGAGTACACGAGCGTCGTCTTGCCTCGTCTCTTCTCATATTCTGTGTGCTGCCGATGGTGGTGGTGGTCTGTGCACGTGCCCCGTTCTAGGCGTGCCGTGCCTGAAAAGGGGCGCATGCGCACGTCGCTCTGATCAGCACGCGTCTGGACAAAGGCCAATTGCGGCCAACGCTACTGTATACCCAGCAAGCCCATGTCGTCACCACTCAATGCATGCATGCCTGCACCCTGGACTTTTGCCGCCCAGGCCGGCCGTTGGAACCGGAGCGACCGGCAGCAGCGGGTGTTAACAACGTTCACGATTTCCATGGTGCCCATCTGCCCATCCTTCCTTCACTTTACATCTCGTTGCTTCCCCCATCCTCCTCTTCCTTTCTCACACCTCTTCCTTCGCCACAATGGTTGTCGCCTAGCTTCAACACTCTCACTCTCTCTCTACCTTCCATCCACTCCACACCATGCTCCTCATTCTGGCATTCCTGCCGCTGCGCGTGGTCGCTGAAGCGACGGTATCGACCTCGCCGTCAGCGAGCACCCAGCGGCCACCCCCACCGACAATCGAAGGGGGCAACCCGCTCGTGGCCCTCTCGGCCGCACTGGTCGGCGCTGTCATCTATGTCCTCCAGCTCGTTCAGCGGAGTACTGCGCTAGTCACCATCACGCTTCCCTCGTGAGCTTCGAAGGTGGTATCATAAAGCTGACATGCAGCTTCATCGGAGGTATGGTACACGCATCGTTCACCGTTTCTCTCGGCTTCCCTCACTTTGCCGCCCTCTTTGTGGCGACCGTGGGAGCAATCTTCATCGTTGTTCGCTATAGGGTGGGTTGTGCGAGTCTCTCATTCTCTAACCCACCAGTACCTCACCCGCTATACCCAACTCAAAGAGAGCGCGTAAGTCCGTGTCGCAGTTTCCCCGCTCACCGTAGCCTGCCTCCGCCTTCCCCGCCACCCCTATCCAACCAGCTTCCTCTCATCCCAGACGGTGTCCTTGAAGCTCCCTCCAAGCGCTCTACCAACCCGCTCCATTCCTACCTCGACGACTTTCTCTCCGCCATCCGCATCTTTGGCTACCTGGAGCGTCCCGTTTTCCATGAGCTCAGCCGGCACCTTCAGACCCGCCGCCTGGCGGCTGGAGAGACAATGGAGCTTGGTGGAAACGACTTTTGGTGTGTCGTGGAGGGCCGCGTCCAAGTGGTGGGTGGCCAGTCGTCCATTTCGTGCTGAACCCACCAGTTTGTGCCTTCTTCCTCCGACCCATCAGCTCCGCATTCCCCTGACCCGTTCGGGCCGTCCAACTCGTTCAATGGCTACACACTCATCAACGAAGTCTCGAGGGGCGGTACACTGTCGTCTCTCTTCTCCATCCTCTCCCTCTTCACCGAGGACATAAAGGTCTCGTGGGAGACACCGACCGAGGAATCAAGCGACCAAGATCACAAGGAAGACTTCCTTCACCGGCGCACGTCGAGGGCAAACTCTGATGTCAGTCAGTTAGACGGCAAGATGATGGGAATGAGCGCTAGCCAGTCTCCCGAATCAGAGCCTCAGGCGCCGATGTTGGGGGACCTTTCTGATCCTTTCGCCCCATCGGAGCCGTCCCCACTGTCTAACGTTCACTCCAACTCGTTCAGTACTGCCGATGGCACAGAGATGCAGAGCTCCGTGTCTCGGAGCCGGAGCCCATCGCCTACTGGCGATGACGCGTCATCCGCGACAGACCACTCTACGGGTTCTGGACCGCCTACACAGGACACGACTCAAGCACCGACTACATTGAAGCCATTCCCTCCCGAGGTTCTGGAAAACCAGTGGGGATCAGGCACACCTGACTCTCATCACCCGCCCGTGTCAAACGGTGAGAACAAGGGCACCATTGCTCGTGCTACGGTAGACAGCACTCTGGCTGTTATCCCTGCCGAGGCATTCCGCAAGGTCACACGCAAGTTTCCAAAGGCGACCGGCTCCATCGTTCAAGTCGTTTTCGAGCGCTTCTCGCGTGTCACGTTCATGACGGCCCACAAGTTCCTCGGTCTCACGAAGGAGATTCTAAAGTCGGAGGCATCGCTCAATGAGCTGGTGTCGTACCCCCTTCCACGATCTTTTTACACCGGCGGGGGACTGCAGACCCTCCGTGCTCGGTTCCTACCACGCTCCAAACTTCGGCGTAAGGGCTTTGCGGCTGAACATACACTCTCTCCTCTAACAACAACTGAGTCATCAAACTCGTCACCTACTCGACGGGACTACTTTGGCGAGTACGAACAGTCGAGCCCGACCGTCCGCGCCCCTTCCCTTCCATCGTCCAAGACTTCGCCCATGGCAAAGTTCTCTGCACTCCCAAGCCTCAGGGTCTCGGATTCGGAAGACGCAAATGACGAGCTTTCCACATCGCCCACCACCGCGCGGCACCCCAGTGCCATGATTCGCCGGGCTTCAGCGATGCGTAAACAGGTTGCAGCCGGCGATCTAGCGACACCCACCAACGGCGGAGATAGTGACACGTACTACCGTCCTCTCCAGACGCCCGGATTTCCTCGCATGGACACGTGGCGCGGACGTCTTTCGACTGCCTCGTCGAGCGAAAGGCTCTACCCACTTGCCGACTCGGACGACGAGGATGACAACCAGTTTGAGCTGCGCGACAACCTAGTCGGCTGTATTGCCAAGTCGATCGGTCTTCTCCAGCATGCTGAGAGCCAGCCGGACTCGAGTCGTCGTTCGTACACTGCCTCCGACCGTCGGTCGACCCCCAACTCGCCCATGTTCCTTCCTCAAACCCGTGCGCCTGGAAGGTCCCCGTTCGGTAACGTTCTCGACATGATAAACGAATCGACCCCGGAGCGCCACAACATTGGCGGTCTGCTTCGCGAGAGCCTCAGGGAGCGTCTCGCAGAAGACGATGCGAGCAGCATGTCCGCGAGCATGCAGGATAGCCTCAACGGCAGTGTCCTCGATGTCAACTCGAAGATCCTGCGTGACCTTGGTAACCACCTCGAGATTCTCTACTTCAAGAAGGGCAGCACCCTGGTCAAGCAGGGCGAGCACTCTGCGGGTCTTTACTATGTTATTGACGGTTTCCTTGATGTGAGTTGCGAGTGTTGATGTTGGCTAACCATTAGGTGTCCATTCCGGCCCACAACCCTGACGACGATTCCTCAAGTGACATGCCCGACATCACTTCAGGTGATCATCGTTCGACCCGGCGGCCGTTTGGCGCTGCCATGGGTCAAGCCGACCCACAGGCCAAGGCCGGCGATGACCATCTTTACACTGTCAAGGTACGTTTGTGGCTATTGGCACGACTGACACACAGGCGGGTGGCCTTGCTGGTTATCTCGCGGCATTGTGGAGCACCGAGTCGTTTGTCAACATCACGTGAGTGCCTTTCTGTAAACGGTGCTGACACTGTAGGGCGAAAACGGACGTGTTTGTTGGCTTCCTTCCTCAGCACTCCCTCGAACGCATTGTCGAGCGTCGGCCAATTGTCCAGCTCACACTAGCCAAGCGTCTTCTGTCGCTTATTTCGCCATTGGGTGGGTCCTGAGTTCCCTTCTGCTCTGCTGACCCAGCAGTGCTTCACATTGACGCTGGCCTCGACTGGATCCAACTTGGTGCTGGAGAGATTCTGGTACGTAGCAACCAACGGGTCGTTCTGACACAACAGTGGGAGAAGGGTGAACCGTCGAGCGACTTTTACATCGTCATCAGTAAGCGCCACCCACCCCCAGCACCCATTCTAATAGGCAGATGGACGCCTGCGCGCCGTGCAGAAGAAACACGGCAGTGAGAGTGTCGACGTCCTTCGAGAGTTTGGTCAGAACGACTCCATTGGCGAGCTGGACGTCATCACTGGCGTTCGACGCTCAGACACTGTCCAGGCCATTCGCGAATCTGAGCTTGTCAGGATCCCGGCCGCATTGTTTGATGCCATCAGCACGCGCCACCCGGCGACGACTTTGCAGTTTATGCGCCTCATTGCTAGCAAGGTCCGCAAAGCCAGGACTGAGATGGCAATGGTGCACCACGCGAGTGGCTTGGCCAACGAGCTCCGTCCAGACAGGAATTTGAGTACGTCGGGGTGTGATAGGAGCTACGAGAATGGCACTAACAGAACCAGAGACTGTCTGTGTGCTTGGTACGAACCGTAACGTTCCAGTTGCGCAGTTTGCTGCAAAGCTCAAAACGGCACTCGACGACATGGGCGCCAGCGCGTCGTATCTTGACCAGGCTACTGTGATGCGGCATCTGGGCCGCCACGCCTTCTCCCGGATAGGGTGAGGTTTGTTCGTCAATGTACGCGCTAACTCCCTCAGTGCGCTCAAGATTGCTGGCTGGCTAGCGGACCAAGAGGTAAGTAAACTGTTAAGGCATCTGATGAGGCTCTCACTTACATACAGCAACACTTCCGTATCGTTCTCTACGTTGCAGACACTCCGCCGGCGAGCCAGTGGACCCAAACGTGTATTCGACAGGCGGATCTCGTTCTCATTGTTGGCATGGGTGACGATCCATCACTTGGAGAATATGGTAAGTGTAACACGTGGGTATGGACGCTCACCTGCCAGAACGGGTTCTTCTCGCAATGAAATCGTACGCGCGCAAGGAGCTGATTCTCCTCCATGGCGAGCGCACCGTCCCCTCCGGTTCCACCCGCGTCTGGCTCAAGAACCGCCCATGGCTGCAGGCCCACTTCCACGTCGAACTCCCGGGTGTGATTACCACTCAGAAAACGGGGAAGATTCACGACCCGGCGGCAGTACAGGCGTTCCGGCACTTGCGCGAGCGTGTCGAGACTGGGATCAAGAAGTACCGTGGTCTTCGCCCTCTTGGTCGTCCACGCCGGCCTCCTCACATGAACGACTTTGCCCGACTCGCGCGTCGCCTGTGCGGCAAGCAAGTCGGCCTGGTCCTCGGAGGTGGCGGCGCTCGTGGCATCTCTCATCTTGGTATGCTCCAGGCGCTGGAGGAGTTTGGCATTCCCGTCGATGCTGTTGCTGGCTGCTCAATTGGGTCTTTTGTGGGCGGTCTCTACGCCCGTGAAACGGACATTCTTGACACTACCGGCCGCGTCAAGCAGTTTGCCGGCCGCATGGGCTCTCTCTTGCGCATCATCAGTGACGCGACGTACCCTCATGTCGCCTATACCACGGGTCACGAGTTTAGTGAGTAGCTGGCTGTCTCCCGAGTGCCTGAGCTAACCACGCAGACCGCGGTATTTGTGAGTCGCAAGTTGGTTGTATCCCCTAACCCTGCAGACAAGGCATTCTTCAATACCCACATTGAAGGTGAGCAGCCCACTTTGATTATGCTAATGTCAGATTTCTGGATTCCCTTCTTCTGCAATTCTACCAATATCACTCATTCCCGCATGGAGATTCACCGCTCTGGATACGCTTGGTGAGCTGTCCGCCTCCTTACGCGCTGTAGCTGACGTCAGGCGCTACGTACGAGCATCCATGACACTTGCAGGTTTCCTGCCTCCGCTCTCAGACAACGGCGAGCGTGAGTGAGATTGCCAATCGTCGCTCTGACATCCCAGTGCTCGTCGATGGTGGTTACATGGACAACACGCCCATCGGGCCGCTGCGCGCTGCCGGCATTCAGGACATTATCGTTGTCGATGTCGGCTCGATTGACGATACGTCAAAGCGCAACTATGGCGACTCGGTATCGGGCTGGTGGCTGTTCATCAACCGGTAGGGCTACCCAGTTCGAGTCACGCTGATACCCGACAGCTTCAACCCATTCTTCAAGACTGCCGTGCCGTCGATGACCGAGATCTCGTCTCGCCTGACCTAGTGAGCACCCACCGCTGACGATACTGACCCCAGCGTCTCGAGTGTCAAGCAGCTGGAGGACGTCAAGTCGGACCCGCGCTGCCTATACATGACCATGCCAGTGCACGTGGGTGTCGCGAACGCGTTTCATGGCTGACCCACCAGCAATACGAGACGATTGGCGGTTTCAAAAAGTTTGGCGAGGTGCGCGAAGTCGGCCTTGCGGCGTCCCGCGAGAAGCTCAAGGAATGGGCCAACGACGGCCGCCTCCCACACCTGGTCGAGACCAAGGGCTCGACGAAATCCCGCCGCGGGCAACGTCTTCGGTAGGTGACTTTTTCGCCGAAGTGGTGCTAACCTACCAGCCGCTCGTCGATCTGAGGCGCCACCACCGTGCCCACGCTCCTCCGCATTCTCTCGCACCATAGACGTTTCGCGTACCTGTGTACAACAATGCATAAATGACTCTGGCAACAGAGATGCAAAACGGCACAATGCCGTGGCCGGGCTAGAGGCTAAACTTCGGCCCAAGCTCCCAAGACTATTAAAGGTTACGCCTACGCCTCTCCAAACACACCCTGCGCGGGTGAAATGCTCATATTCTCCAGACTCGTACTGAGCCCGCCATCACGGAGGATATTGCGGCGGCGCTCGCCAAACGACCCCGCCTTGGGCGCACGGGGTACGGGCATGGCCATACCCCTATTTGCGCGGCGGTAGCGCCCGTCGACGCCGTCGAGGTCGTCGAGGTCGTCCGTGTCCGAGTCGGCCACGCTGGCCATATCCATATCGGTATCCTCGGTCTCGCCGTCGCTATCGCTGTCGTCGCCGCCCATGTCGACGGCCACCTCGTCCCATGTGCGGTACAGGCGCTCGACGTACGCCCCCGAGCGGGGCAGGTCGTACGGGTCAAAGGGAAAGTACGAGTCGAGGCCGGCGTCAATGTTTGCCTGGCGCGCGGCGCGCGGCGCGGCGAGTGCGGGGGGCACGGGGAGGGCGGGCGCGCTTGCTGTGCGCGCGAACCGGCGGGGCGTGGCGGCATTGGGCGAGGGGTGCGGGGGGGTATTGAGGCTCGTAGTGGACGCCTTGCGTGCTGCGCTGCGGCCCGCCGCGTGCTGGTTGGCCTCGATGATGGAGAAGCAGTACGCGAATCCCGTCGAGTGGGCGACCTTGGCAAACGTATTCACAATGGTGGGGTTGCAGCCGAGGAGCGGGTTCAGGTCGGACGTGAGTGCGCGCTGGAGCGTGTCGAGGTCGCGCATCCAGCGCGAGTTGGAGTCGCCGCCGCCGTCGTCGAGGTCCATTTCGCCCACGACGTCGTCTGTCTCGGCGAGCGTGAAGGCGCGCCAGCGGAAGCAGAAGATGAGCATGGCCGCCTGGCACACGGCGTAGAATAGGGGTAGCTCGTCGATGCCGACGCCGGCGACGCCGCCGCCACGAGCTGCCGCCGCGGCCTGTGCGAGCTTGCCGTCGACGTACGCTAGGAGGTAGGCCATGACGGTGCGTGCTTGGTCGTCGGTGACGTAGCGCGCGCGGCACACGAGCGAGCCAATGTACACGGTGGCCGCGACGCGCTGGGGCAGCGAGACGGGGTGGGACGCGAGCGAGGCCGGGGACGCCGACGTGGTCGCGTACAGCGACTGGCTGACGAGGAGGTGGAGAAAGAGCTCGGTGTGGGCGGGGGAAAACGAGCTGCACATGAACAGGAGAAAGGGGAGGTGCTGTGTCGCGCTCGTCGGGAGGATCTGGCGGCTAAAGAGCGTGAGCAGCGTCTGGAAGTGGGCGAGCGACTGGGCGGGGGTCGGGGGTGGGCGCGGAGTGAAGAGCGGGGCCGGCGTGGCCGCCGAGGACGGGTAGGTGGGGGTCGTGGCGGATGTGGGTGTGGTGGGTGTTCCGGGACGCGGTGTGGTGACCCCCGAGCTCGCGCCGCTCACGAGACACTGGGCCGCCATCTCGGCGGCGCTCAGGCCGCGTTCCCTGTCGCCCATGTTTTCGTCCAGGTGTCGGAGAAAGTGGAGAAGCATGCCGTCGAGTTTACGCCGGAGAGATCGGAGTGCGTCGCGCTTCCGTGCGCGTGCCGCGGCGCGCGCGGCGTCCGAGTGGTCCTCATCGTCGGAATCCTGCTCGTCGTCCGACGACAGCGCGTCGGGGTCCAGGTCACCCTCGTCGTCCGAGTCGGCATCGTCGTCGTCTTCGGCGTCGGGGTTGGGCACGTCGTCGGTGATGAGCAGGTCGAACGGATCCGACTCGTCAATGTTCGGCTCGTCGGCGTCCTCATCGTCGTCATCGTCGTCATCATCATCGTCGTCGTCTTCGTCATCATCGTTCTCGACACTGTTGGTGATCTCGACGTCGATCCGGAGCATCCGGTCAATAAGCCCAGACCACACGCGCGCGCCGAGCTCGGGGCAGTACTCGATCAGCTCGCAGCAGTTGCGCACCCATGTCGTCTGCGCCACTTCGGGCTCGCGCTTGTGTGGCGCGTGCCGTGTGAGCAGCGGCTGCAGGACGGTCGGGAGGGTCGGGATGAGCGAGAGCAGGTGCGAGAGGAGTAAGTGGTGCCGCGCGTGGAAGGCCCGGCGCGTGACGGGTGTTGATGTGGGGTTAGGGAGCGCGGATTCTGTCACGTCAGCGAGGTGCGGTGGGAAGGTTGGCATTCTCAGAGCCCGCTGGTGATAAGAGTCCGAGAGCGCGCCGCAAGGGTGAAGCACCCCATCGCGGTTCTCCATCTCGTCCACCCGCATCCGAGATGCCGACTGCCCGGATCCGAAGCTCCGAGTCCACTCACGCCAAGTGAGGCCCTTGACGGCCATGCCGACAATCTCCTTTGCCCAGCTGGGATGTGCCGAGACGAGGACTCCAGCAAACCCGACGTAGGCCTTGACGAAGCGGTCATCTGCTGCGGCCCAGTCGAGGCCGACAATGGCCGTGACGAGAGAAGCATGGAGGGATGGGTCGAGGAGCGAGACGTGGGCCGTGAGTGCACGGAGGAGGGGTAATAGGGGTGCGAGCTGGACAACGGGCTGGGTGGGGGATGGTAGGAAGTGGGCGAGGAGGTCGTTGTAGTTTGCCAGTGCGCCTTCGTGGCTTTCTTTGAGGGCGCGCGGGACGAACACGCCGATGAGCTGGCGCTGGAACGCCTCGCGCTCGCGCTGGTCGCGTGAGTCCGCCGACACTCCGTTCGGATCCCGCACGGTGGCGTCGCCGTTGCGCCCCTCGGAGCGTGTCCGGCGCGACGACCGGCGGCCCTCGGGGTCCGACTCGCGCGCGCGCTTTGTGCCGGCCAACGACGACGCGCGCGACGAACTCCCCAGCGGTGCAGCGTACAACGCCGCGTCCTTGGACATGATCGCAGATAGTGCTTTGGGTTTAGGTGGTGTGCAAGATGACGGAGAATGGAGGTTGCTATGGTGAGGCTGGGCGTGGAGAGGCGCAGATGTACGCCGGTACGACGACGGCGCCGGTTTCTTGCGCGGCGACGGCGCCGGGCGGGTCCTGGAAGTATGCGACGACGACCAGGACGGGAGCGAGAGCGCCTGGGGCATCGGGGGTGGCCGCAAGGGGCGGCGACGGGGAGAGGAGTGTGGGCTGGGTACAGGGAGCGGAGGGTGATGTGGGGTATGTTTTGACGACGAGGGTTGATTCTATGGCAATGTCGGCATTGCTTTGACGGTGCCCCGGCGATGAGATGGGATCGAGGAGGAGGATGGTGATGGAGGAGGGTGATGGTGATGGTCGTGTGCAGATGCATGGTGAGATTCGAAACCCATGGTCGGTCGATGGGAGGCGCGAGAAATCTCGACCCTTATCAATTCACACGTCATTCAATACCCAATTGGAGCCCCACGGTGGCAAATAGTTTACGTAAACGGAGTCGGTCTTGGCCGACGCTCGTCATCTTGTGTACATACAGTCGTTTCACCCTCGTGCTGCGTCTGACGTTCCCGACGTTCTGAACCAAACGCACATCGACCGCACACTGGGACTCAGCACCCCTTTCCAACAAGGCCAAGTCGTTCCGAGGTGACACAGTTCACGTGAACAGCTCCTAAGGGGCTATATTGCGGCCGCGCACACAGGCAATTGGGCACGTTCCATCTCATGGCGAACAGTGCCGCGCTACTCGTGCGTGTGCGATGAGACTCGGTGCGCGTAGCGCACACCATGCGGCACGCCTTGCCAGTGAGTTTGCTAGTGACATGCAACCGGTGACAGATTCCCTTTCACAACGCTGAAATCAGACTCGGGAAACAGACTGCAATCAATCTGCAATAAGGACGCACGTTACAATCACCTCGGGCGGCCGCGGGCGGAGCACTCATTCCGGTCCCTCTGTGTTCCTGGGCCAAGTTTGCGGGTCCTCGGCAGTCACCCTTCTCTGGACCCGGTGTTTGGGAATGCGAGATCGACAGGTTCTGGATCAAGGAAGGCCTGGGCTGCTCTGTGTGATACCAAAGGTGTGTACTGTGCCGTGCAAGGTGGACATTACCTCACATGGGCACAGCGGCCCGTGTGTGGGTGTGCGCACTGTCACTCGCCATGCACGATGCGCTGGCCTGCATTTGGGCCTACATTTGAGTAACATGGCATGAGTGCGCTTGAAGGATGCTCTTGTTGCGAGCTTACGTCCCGACAGCAGCAAGCTTTGACGTCTTGGCAGTTGCATACGTTCCAGTATCTGGAACCAGCCCACCACTCCGCCCTGGCTGTCCGGAGAGGGGAGCCATTGAGGTGTGCACTCCGGGGGTGCCTCGCAGCATTGCTGCTGCTGTCGTATTGTGTTGAATTCTTTATGCGTGCGTCTATGTGCGTATGTTCCCGTATGTTTTGCGCGTGTGTGGTGTGTGGTTGACGCTCTTGTGACTTCACTTCTCGCTGATCACATTTACCTGCTTGAGCACTCGCTGATCACACGCAGTTCGCGCACGCCCAAGCGTGTGATGACTCGAGCCGCTTTGCCTCGACTACAGCCCATGATGGTATGTACATAAACCTTGCGATCTCTGCGCGTTACACCTTCACCAACTCCTCTCTCTTCCCACTCATCCTCTACAGCATATACTCCAACAGTGCTTTCCACCATGAACGGCTTCTCCACCAACGACATTAGCCCCCCCATTCCCGACTTTGTGCTACCGCCTCTCCCTCCCATTGCCGACGCGCACCTCGCACGCTTAGCCACCACGCACAGCGGCGCGACGTTTGGCAACCGCCTCTTCGAGGGCAATGGCACCACTGCCAACGCGTTCGCCGACGCCAAGGACTATGACAAGCTTGAGCACGTCGGCGACGGCATCCTCCGTGTGGTCGTCAAGCTCCTCCTCCAGGAACTTAACCCCTCGCTGACTTCGGGCGAGTCCACGGTGCGTAGTCTACCTTCATATTACACACCGCACTCGTCTCACACGTGTGCTTGCACCCGGCCCAAGCCTGTGTGTCCCTGCTTGCCTCACCACGCTTGTCCACTCGCACTCGCTGACTTCCAGGACCTTGTTTCGTACCTTGCCTCCAACGAGACGTTTGCCGAGCTGTCCCGTCGTTACAAGATCACCGACCGTCTCGTTGCCAGCCCGCCCGACATTCAAACTCCGTGACAACGCCAATGTCCACGCGGACATGTTCGAGGCGCACGTTGCCGCCGTCTACTACGACTACCTCACCTCCGAGGTACCTGGCGCCTTCAAGTCGGCTCCTCCCTCGTCTCTCCCCCCGGTGGACAAGCGTACTCGCGGCGGAGCGATCGACTACGTCTTCACCTGGCTTGCCCCGCTGTTCACGCCGCTCGTCCAGCCGACGCTCGAGTGGATGTATGCCAAGAAGGGCAACCCGGACTCGACGATGATCGACATTCTCGCAGCTTACGTTGACGGTGTGTCCGTACTGCAGATGTGGTCGCAGCAAAAGCGGTCCGGCAACAGTGCGCCTGTCTACGGTTTTGTCGGTCAGGTGGGCCCGCCTCACTGTCCCATGTTCACCATGTCATGCACTGTCAACACGCCGAGCGGGCAATTTACGGCCACCGAGACGCGTCCGACGAAAAAGCTCGCCAAGAACGCTGCCGCGTACCAGGTCGCGGTCCTCATGGATGACGCGGGCGTCCGTGGCATGCGCTCGATCCCTCGTGAGCTCTAGCCAATTCAAGAAACCAAGCAACCGAAGAGAATCGAAGCGCTCATGGTCAAGGATACCGACAGCGATTCGACAAGGACACGAGGACAAGAGTGACGTGCTCAATGACAGGCGAGGACATCTATGTTTCGAGCTGGGTGAAGGACACGCAGAAGACGTGTGGTGGAATGCAAACAAATTTGTGCAGAGCGGGCGGCCGGAATGGCAGCGTAACACCAGTTCTCTAACCGTCTCCCATACCACGTTGCCATGTGTGGGGCGAATATATCTGCTGTCCCCGCACTTAGTCGTAACTATTGCCGCTACTAACACTCGAAGGTGTATGACACGAACTGCTGGAGGAAAAGATCTGCCGCGATGCAAGCACATTCCAAGCGGACAGACACACCAAGAATAATTATGCAACTAGTGGCTTCTGTCCGACAGTCAACACCGGATCGTCGGTGGTCGCTGTTGGTAATAGCTCTATCTCTTCAGTTCGTTTCAAGCAGGACTTGAAATGTCCAGAGTAGGTTAGACTGGCAATGCCAGGTAAGCAGCTGTCCACACGAACTCAACTTGGAGGGAGAGGAATACCAGACAAGGAAGAGGCAAGGGAAGACTAGGACGCTCCTTGGATGTGTTCGCAGGCTGCCTTCCTTCCTCGCGCTCGTTTCTTGACACCTTCCTCGCCTTGCCCGACACTTGTCACCTCACCTTCCTCGCTTGCTCACCTTCCTTTGCCCGCCTTCCCTCGCCTGATCGCCTGCCTCCCCCTGTCCCTGCATCTATTTATTCCCCTCATCCGCCTCGTTTCTCTTTCTCTTCTTGTCATCTCTCCATTCACCCATCAACTCACTTCTCTCCACCCATACCCCTCAACTAGCAAAGTCATCCACCATACCTCTTCTCCAATCCACACCTGCCCCATCACACCAAACTGTAGACCCCCCACACATCACCATGGACATCAACACCTCCCTCAACACCATCACCCTTCCCCCGCTCCCTCCCTTCCCTCTGCCCCCACTCCCCCGCATCGCCGATGCCGAGCTCGCGCGCATCGCCGTGACCCACGTCAGCACGCACCAGGGCACGCGGCGCGCGCTCGCGCTCGACGGCGACATGGTCGAGGACTACGAAAAGTTTGAGCATGTCGGCGACAGTCTCCTCGGTGCCATCGTCACAACGCTGCTGCATGAGCTGTTCCCTCAGCTTCCCCCGGGTCCGGCGACGGTGAGTACTTCTGTACTTCAGTTGTACGAGTGCTCGTGCCAGCTTCATAAAGGCGTTTGTTTGTTAGCTGACAGCCAGATCCTCAAGTCCCTCCTCGTCTCCAACTCCACACTCGCGCAGCTCTGCACGCGCTACCGCGTCGACAAAAAGCTCATTGCCTCGGCCAATGCGCTCTACACAACCCGCATGCAAGTCAAGGTGCGCGCGAGCGTGTTTGAGGCATACATTGCGGCCGTCTACTTTGACTATCTCACGAGCGCCGTTCCGGGCGCGTACCTCGAGGACACCGGGGATGCCGATGACGCGTCGAGCCAGGCGCTGAGCGAGTATTACACGGGTGCGGACGCAGGCTCTGATTCCGCCGCGGACCTTCCCTCGAGCGACACAGAGGTGCCCAATGACGTGACCGAGGTCGAGACTGCGACCAAGGTCGGCGGTACGGCCGTCACCGACGACCCGATGGACGACTCCCAGCCCCAGTCGCAGGTGAGTCTGTGCACTTTGACGGCTCTAACCGCAGACATCGAATGCCTCGGCCACGTCACACAAGTGGACCTGCGCGGCCGACCTTCCCTCGTCCCCGCCGGTGCACTCTGGCCTTACCCCCACCCCCTCGCGCGAGACGACCCCGTCGCACACGGGCTGGACCCTTTCGCAGGGCTGCCAGTCGCAGTCGCACACGGGCTGGACCGAGTCTCAGTCGTCGCGCGTAGAGTCGCAGTCTTACGTCTCGTCCCAAGCCCAGTCGCTGGCCGCGTCCCAGGCCCAGCCGCGCTACCCAGGTATGCCCCGCCTCCCCTCTCGGGTCCACCGCACCCGCGGCCAGGCCTACGACTACCTCTCTGCCTGGCTCCGCCCGCTCATGGAACCGCTTGCGCACTTTGCCTTCGACGTCATGCGCTCCGACGTCGCGGCGGTCGCGGCCATTTCGGCAGTGGACGAGCACGGCGAGCCCATGTCGGATGCCGCTACGGTCGGCGCGCCCAGCTGCCTCAACGGGTGGGCCATGACTAAGACGGGCAAGATGCCCACGTACGCTGCCGAGCCCGCGGGGCTGCGCTGGCGCGTGTCGTGCAAGGTGACGGGTGTGGACGGGGTCGAGTACGGCGCCGAGGCGGTGCGCGACTCGAAGCGCGCAGCCATGGCGGTCGCTGCGTGGATGGTTTGCAAGCAGCTCGGGCTGGACATGGGGGAGTAGGGCGCGAGGCCAAGCGAAGCGAGGCGAGGCCGAAGCGTGACAATGGAGACAAGGAGAGGTAAGGAGCGAAGTGAGATGAGGGCGAGGCCGGTTGAGGGGTGAGGCGACAACGTGGGGAATGGCGAGCGGGAGAGGCTCGACGGCGCGCCATGGAGAGCACAGGCGAGAAACAACCAGCGGTGGGTACGGTACGAGAGGATAGAGATACCGACATTGACCTCACAGACAAACCCATACTTCAAGACGGCCGCCTTCGAGACAAGTCCGAGATGAGCTTAAGACGAGTCCGAGACGAGGTCAAGACGGGCCCGAGACCTGAGGCGTCAGAATCCGAAGCAGTCGATCAGAGCCACCTCTTTTTATCACGTACTGTTGTACTGTCGTAGTCATGTCATGTCATCGTGTATCCCACGCGTTCGTCTGCACACAATGGTCCCTGTTGAGGCCCAACACGACCGTGGAGTCCACGCGGAGTGAACGGGACTCGCGCCGTCGCGCCGTTCGACACCATCTCCGTGCTTCAACACGGGGACATCTTCGACATCTGCTACGAGCAGCTCCTCCCTAGCAGCTCCTCCCTAGACCATCCGCCGCCACCGCTCCGCACGCGCCGGCCGCCCCAGGCCCTCCTCAACGCGCACGAGGAGCGCGAGCGCCTCAGCGCGGAGGCGCGTGATTTCCGCAAGCCACGGTGGTGGGGCGGGCGCAGTCGCTGGGGTCGTGGTCGTGGCGCGAGTTTGGTCACCAGCGTCGTCGCCAGCGCCATTCCGTGCCGTCTCGGCCGTGACGGGCGTATCGTCCCGCGCCCCATCCTCGTCCTCGTGCACGCCCGTTTGACTCGCGTGCACGCAGGCTTGGACTCCGCCCCCCCGCTCGTCCTCCGTCTTGTGCTCGTTCACCAGGGACTCGCCCGATCCTCCCTCTCCCCCTCCCTCATCTGCACCGCCCACACCCCCACCACCGACCCCAACACCCCCACTGCCGCCGGGGCGCCTGCCAGCCCTCCCCCTCTCGACCCACTTGACCAACCGCCGACACTCGCCCTCGACCGCCATCGCCTCGGCCGCCGCCGCATGCGGCTCCTGGGGCGCGTACGCGTGCGCGAGCTCGAGTCGGGCCGTGAGGAGGGGAATGTGTGGGGATGGGGTACGGCGTGGGGCTGGAGCCGGTGCTGGGGTTCGGGCTTGGACTGGGGCTGGAGCTGGAGCTGATATTGACGCAGTGGACGATCCCGAAGCTGATGCCGACATCGATGCCCGAGCCGGTGCCGATGGCACTGCGGTTTCACCCCCGGCGGCCCGCGCCGACCCCGACCGACCCGTTCCTGCACTAGGCCCAGACCGCCCCGTCGCACCAGGCCCGGCACATCCCGACGCGGCCTCGGCCTGGAGAAACGCAACCTTGGCCGCAAGCAGCCGCACCCTCTCCTCCCCCGTCGCGGCGCGGAGGGCCGTGTCGAGGAGCGTGAGCGAGAGGAAGGGTGATGTGAGGATTGACATTGGGGCGTTGGCGGGTGCGCGGATGCGGTGGGAGGGGGGGGGGGGGGTGGAGGTGGGACGATGGGGAGATGTCCGAGGCGGAGAGCGGAGAGGCGGAGAGGCGGAGAGGCAGAGAGGAGGAGAGGCGGCGAGGGTGTTAGGTCACCTTGATCACACGGGGATGACGGACGTGGATGGGGCACGATGACGGTGGACGTATCGAGTACTGCGTCGACGTGTCGTTTACCGTTGAGGATGTACTGTACAGTAGTCCGAGTACCGGTTGAACAGAGTGGAGGACAAGTACGACGGGTCAGGAAATTGTCGACAGGGTAGGTAGGGTTGGAGGTTAGGGTCCAACGACGCGACCGACTTTCGTTGCTGGGTGGCGTGTTCGACGCAACGAGATCGCACCGAATCTAAAGGCAGGAACACCGTTTGTCTTAACACAGGAAAACCCTGAAATCTCAGGGTTTTTCAGGGTGCCCAGGCACGCAACAAACGAGTCTAGCGCTCTCATTGGCCCATCGGCGATACTGGACGCGTTGTTTGCGTGCCCACTTGTGTGGATACATTGCACCACTTCGCAACTCGCGTCTCAACACCAACCACTCAACCACCCACCCACCCGAATCGCCATTTCTCACCAACCACTGCATCAACTGCACAAACAAACACCACCAGTCGACAGCCATGACCCAGATTGCCCCTCCTGCTATATTCGGCAACCGCCACAGGACCTACGTTTCGTATGCGTCAGTGGTGCTAGGTCACCCAGCTCCTGCGCTCCCTGTGAGGGTGCCACCGGTTGCACCTGGCACGCCGCTGTACCTAGACGAGCCGCAGTCGCCTCAGACGGTCTCAGACTCGTCGGAGGAGGAGGAGGACCATTTCAAGTCGAACATCCCCGCGTTTCCCAACGATATGGCCGACGATCGATGCTTCAACACTGTAACCGAGGCCGTCGAAACGATCAACAAGGCGCTTATCGACCGCAACCACGGTTGCATCATCAATATCAACTCCAGCAAGGACAAATACACCTACCTCGTGTGCTGGCGGTCCAAGAACAACTCAAAGGACCCCAAGAGCACCACCAAAGTGGACTGTCCTTGGCGCGCCACCCTCCGCAGGGATGTCAAGGTTACGGGCGGCGCTGATATCTGGCGTATGAGTGTCCTCCATGACACCCACAACCATGATATGAGCCCTTGGAGTGACATCCCCGGCGCTCGGCGCCTCCTCCGCAAGGCAGAGATGGACCGCATCCTCGAGGACGTGTCCCTAGGCCTTGCTCCGCGCAAGATAAAGCGTCGGCTCTGCAACCTCGACATCCCCGTTGCCACCCACGACCTCCGCAATGTCATCAGCAAGGTCCGCGAGCAACAACTCAAGGGTTATACCGCCTCCGAGGCCGCTTTGCGCACCCTAGAGAAGTCAAAGGACATCTGGTACCCTTGGTACGACGGTGCGACACTCTCTGGGCTCCTTTTCGCCACCGAATCGTCTCGTATCTTGGCGCGTCGCTATCCCAAGGTGTTCATGATTGACGCCACGTACCAGACCAATGTTTACGGGATGCCATGCTGCCATATCGTTGGCAAGACGGGATTCAACCAGGTTTTCACTGCGGCCGTCATCCTTATGCGAAACGAAGACGAGGAGTGGTACACGAAGGCTCTGCGGGCCTTTCGTCGGATGGTACTACTCGATATCGCACCCGATACCATCATCACGGACCAACACCTCGGCCTTTCCCTTGGGTTGCGTGCGGTGTTTCCCGAGTCGCACCATCTCTTCTGCCAGTTTCATATCCACAAGAACATTGCCGAGAACTGCAAGCTAGGCCTCTCAAACGACGATTACGATACGTACCTCAAGGCGTGGAACAAGGCTGTCATGTATCAGGACAACCTCTGCGACCTCGAACCCGCTGTGGAGATACTAAATCGTCCCGCCCACGCTCTCAAATTCTGCCCGCATAGGAACTCACTCAAGCTGCCCGCCGTAGTTCCTAGCATTAACACTCTTGCGGTCCGACTCTATCTGGTTACTCGGTGGTGTAATCGTCTAGCTATGGTATCGATGAGTGAATGAGCAACGCCACGTGCCCTCACATGGCGCCCCATTTCCTACCTGCCGAGGCTCTTTGCCTCAACCTTCCCACGGTGCTCCTCTTCACCGCCACTGGCCGACGTCGTTCGTTTTCCTCTGACGTCATGCTTCCTCACTGGCCGACGCGGTTCCGCGCGCGGGCTGCCCGCCCAGGTTCGCCACCGACGCCAGCCCTCTTGGCTGACCGCTGAGGTTCACCATATGCACACTGGCTGTCCGCTCCGGTTCGCCATCAACGCCAGCCTCCCTGGCTGACCGCTGAGGTTCACCATATGCACACCGGCTGCCCGCCTAGGTTTGCCATCGGCGCCAGCCTTCCTGACTGACCGCCGAGGCTCACCATATGCACACCGGCTGCCCGCCTAGGTTTGCCATCGGCGCCAGCCTTCCTGACTGACCGCCGAGGCTCACCATATGCACACCGGCTGCCCGCCTAGGTTTGCCATCGGCGCCAGCCTTCCTGACTGACCGCCGAGGCTCGCCATATGCACACGGGCTGGCCGCCCGCGTCCGCCACGCGGCAGACACGCGAATTAACTCACCGCCCCGGTTTCCTCCCCACACCGTCTTGAACCCTTTCCGAGCCCGAGCGCCGCCTGCATACCTCCGCAGGGTGGGTACTATGGACACCCGAGTGAGGTCGAGGTTCGAGAACATCGAAGAGCAAGCTCTGGCCGAATCGCAAGGTATACTCGAGGCCGCAGGTGCCCCAGGCTCTCAGAGGCGCGGCAAACGTGTCAAGAGGTGCACGATATGCCGGGGAACCCGCCACAACAAGTCCACTTGCCCACAGAGGCACCTGGCAACGGCCGCGGGACCTTCTCGTCCTCACAAGCGGGCTCGGCGCGAGGAGGTGGATGTGGAAAGCGAGATCATCGTTGTGGACGACTAGAGTGTGAAATCTCAAGATCTAATGGCTGTAGCTTGTAGCCCTGGGTCTGTAGATTAGTTCTAGCTTTGAGTTTGGCGAAATTCGTTGAGAAATGAATGAGAATCATGGCCTCGAAGTTGGTGGTGTTAGTTGACGATTGAGTTGTAAGGTGTTGCAAGTTGCATTTGCGCCCGGCCATATACAACACACCCAGTATCGCCAATGGGCCAATGAGAGCGCTAGACTCGTTTGTTGCGTGCCTGGGCACCCTGAAAAACCCTGAGATTTCAGGGTTTTCCTGTGTTAAGACAAACGGTGTTCCTGCCTTTAGATTCGGTGCGAGATCGGTCCATGGCAAGACAAGCACGATCAAATCACACGCTCTGCGCACACCCTCCAGGATGAGGGGTAGATCTGGGTGCATTACACGGCTGGGGGGCGTTTGCCTGCTTTGGGGGGATGCATGCTGAAGGCAGAAACGGAAGCAAAATGCGTCCACTACCTCCATCACCGCAGCAACAAAAACAACGGCCTACACCATCCGTTTCGTCATCATCATTGTTGCCTGGTCATTTGCTTTGTCTGCGCACCCCGTGTTTTACGGTCAGCAGACCCATGTAAACGACCACATCCACCACACCGCGGTACCGTCACGGCCTATTGGCGGCATCAACATGGGTCTCTTAACCGTGCCAGACGAGGTATGATTGGAGGCATCCAAACCCAGTATAATGCTGACCTGCCCAGCTGCTTGAGCTAATCATTGTTCATGCGTCGGCAGACGACCTTGCCACGCTTTCACGTCTTGGGCGCGTATGTCGAAGGCTACACCGAATGCTTTTTGTATGTTTCGGTTCGTTTTCGTCCTCGACTGACTCTTTGCAGGAAGACGAATCTCAAGCGATTTGGCGAGGCATCCATTTAACCAGCTACGATGACCCCCGGCAAGCGGGTGCGTTCCCTACTCCTCGATGTGCCTACGATTATAAAGCAAGAGTCATCGATCGAGACTTGCAATCAGGCTCCTTCAAGTGGCCCTACCTAGCCCAAACCAGGCAATGGTTCCGTCTGGCCCGGACAAATCTACACTGGTGCGCACTTTGGATACGAAGCAGACGGAGCCAGTAACTGATGAAGCCAACAGTTGGCAGTGGCCCCACGAGTACTCCAGACTGTTCTTGACATGTATATCGACCTCCCTGGACGTGATTCAAACCACCCCTCACGTAACGCGGCTGTGCTCGAAGCTATCCTCGAGGCCAACACATTCCCGTGGATGTGTCGCCAATTTTGCAAGAGGGAAGATCCCGACTACGAGCGAAATGTTGGAGTTCGCGCCCGAATAAACGCGACGTTCGTGCACATGGGGTCCTTCCAGAGGCACGAGCGTGTATTCAGTGGGGTACGTTCGTTCCTACAGTATTCGTGGCACACCAGACCACTTGTGCAAGGAACGCTATGCTGGCGGGGACATGAAGTACATCATCTCCCTTGTGAGCTTTCCCTCCTTTCAACGGCCCTAAATGGCGCGTGACTGCAAACTTGGTGCGCTGACCATCCTAGCCATTGGGCAGTGAGCTTGCAATGCGAGACATGATGGCAGGTATTGGTCACCCTTTGGAGCCAAGTATCAACTGGGTGATAGCTGGGCGTGCCCTAGATGGACTGGATGCCGTGCGCGGCCACGCATTGCTTGACACCGTTCGCAATCGCCAAATTGATCGCCAAGCCTCCGCAGTATGGGACTGGGCTGGAATCGCTGGTCAGTGGTACTGCTACCGCACCACACCAGGTGTTGCAGCCGTCCTTCCCGCGCTCAACGTCCAGAGCTTGCCTGGCAACGCGTTCCGTAAAGTTGATTCATTCTTCATCACCCCGGTGCTCTATCGGACAGCAGTGGGCGAGGCTTACTGTGCCACCTTCTTTGAAGGATTGGATGGCGTTGTCGACCTGTGGACACGGTTCTTGCCGCACAACAACGAGGAGAATACGATCCTGCCGCCCATATTCTTTTATGGCCTTGATAAGGAGCGTCCAAACCCGACCTTCGTTTACGGCGTTGTCCAGCTCACGCAAGACGAACCGCCCGAGGTCGTCTGGAACTGCGTGATACTCGATGGGCACGAGACCAATGCCGTGCGCTTCCAGGGCGTTCACGTGGGTGGACCCGGTGCGCCGAGGGGTGTCTTTGGGGTACGTCCAGGAAAAAGATCATTTTGCATTTATCCTTGTATCCTGCTGCTTGAGCCTCGCAGTTGATCACATTTGCTTGAACGGTTGAAGACACTGACCTCTCAGGGTATCAAGATCCGCGACCGACCACCTTTCAGGCGAACCCGAGCTGTGCGAAATGAAGGGAATCCGGTCACAAAGAAGCGCAATCTGGATGAACAGAACGAGGATGACGACCTTCGAGCTAAATTCCCCAAGATTGAGGGTGGTGGCGTTGACCGCAACGAGAATAGCACTAATGGTAACGATGACGAGGAGGAAAAGAGCAAGGAGAAGCCGTCTGGCGTTGCATTCGAGGGTAAATGTGCTGGTATGGCCTGGTTTTTTAGGGCATGGTGAGTCCCGTGTCGTGGCGTGGTGCTGACCATCACAGATTGTTTGAAATCACAACAAACCCAGCTCCCCTCCCACCCAAAGGCAGTCGCGGTTTGCTTATGTAGACTTGTCCATTTCCCATCTTCCCGTGCATCCAGTACAAGTCGCACAGCAACTTTCTTTTTCTTTTTCTTTCCGATGTCATCCCATATCGGTACCGCCGCTCTCGGGTCACGGCTCTAGCGACATATCAATTGATCTCGATCGATTTTCCTCGACACCGTTTGGTCCTGCGACCTTACATATGCAGTCAACTTCGAACCCGGTCAATCACGTGACGGTTAATCTCTTCTTCTAGGCTTGCAGGTCCTTTGTCTCGACAGTCGTGCTGGGAATGTATGCCCAGAAGACGAGGGTTTCAGAATACCAAACTGAGGCCAGGGCTTGCTAACCCGACTTGTTGGTAACTTGCATGCTATCAATAGAGCATGTCTAGGTTTTGTAAAACTATGGTCATCGGTCACTATGAACGGTGTCGGTGGAAACTGACCAGGTGAACAGCCTGCCCAGTTTGCCTTGTCAGACCGTCTCCTCATACTGTAGGCCAGGCTACAGAGGAGGCAGAGCTAGCAGAAAAGCCGATCGGCACAAGAATATGTATGTACTGCACCCGACTATGAGGCCAACGATGCATCAACCACGCGCGCGTGCATTCGTCTGCATCTGTACGTGGGACCTAGTCTACCACGACCGACTCACCCTTCCAGGCCAGCTCCGGTCACTGTAGACCTCGGCCGGTGGTGCTACAATTGTCCTGTCTACAGACTGGGTTGCACGTTAGCCACGGGGTACACTGGCCACCTATCGCCTTGTGGCGTAGCGTGGAACAACAGTATCCAACGTCAAGGCACACGAAGATGGGTAACACCTGCATCGCCTAACACGCTACAAACAATGATGGATCCATGCACTCCACATCTCCACAATGGTATCGCCGTCGTGCTCTAGACCAAACCGAACAGCTCCTCGCCGTCTCAACGTCCCCCGGGCCTCATTTCCCACTTCCACGTCCCCCACTCCAACCCGCGCACCACGTCCAAGGATGGGAGCCACCCAGGGCTCCGAGCCCAGTTCCCAGCTCCCGGTTCCTGCCCCAGCTTCCCTCCACAACACCAGACCCCGCCTAGAGCCGCTTCAGCCCACGCTTAGCCTTAGCCGCAGGCTTCTTCACCGCCGGCGCGGGCTTCTTCTCCCCCGCCGCGGTGAACGGGGTTGGGCTCATCTCCTGGCGGGCGTGCGCGAGGGGTGCGCGGGGCGCGGGCGCCTGTGCGGAGGAGAGCTTCTGGGGTGAGCTGCTCGAGCTCGGGGGCGAGGGCGCCGACGAGGGCGGGTTGGGGAGGAGGGAAGTGCGGGTGGATGTTGGTGGCGCGGCGTTGGCGTCGCGGAAGGGTGCGGGGGGCAGTTTGGGGGTAGCGTGGATGCCCGTGATGAGTTTGGCGTACTGTTGTTAGCCTGTGGTGGGATTATGGGGTAGGAGGCGTTGGGAGGGGTCGGGAGGGTTGGGCTGTGGTAAGGAGTGTTTGGGGCGGGCGGCCCGTTGAAGGCGATCAGTCGACAACGGCAAGTGACGCTCGTGGCGATCATGGTTGATGACCAGGTGCGCGTCACCTTTGCCAACACATGCAGCCATCCACACCCGCCATAGTACGAAGCTCCCGTCGGGGGCACAGCCGAAAGACACATCCAACGCACCTTGCAGTATCCGTCATAGTCGGCGAGGAGCTGCTTGCCCGCCTCCTCGTCGAGCGCGCTCTCGGGGTTGGGCACGATGAGGAGGCACTTGATGGTCTGGGCGTCAGCGTGGGCGGGGAGCGAGGCCGTGAGGCCGAGGCCGAGACTGCGGACCTGGGGCGCAGGCCGGAGCGCATGGGCCGTGGTCCATGGACCTGGACCGGGGACCGAGGCCGCGGTGCCGCGACCGTGGACCGTGGACCGTGACCGTGACCATGGACCGGGACCATGGACCGGGACCATGGACCTAGTCCGAGGACCTCGACCTAGACCAGACCTCGACCAGAACTAGACCGTGGACCGCAGTGCTGCTTGCTATCCTGCACGCCGACTCACCACAAGCACATGCTCGACGCCATACTCGCGCTTCCAGCCCTTTTTCAGCGTGTCGACGCAGATTTCGCCCGTCTTGGAGATGTTCGGGTGGAAAATCTTGGTCGCCATTGTGCCTGTCATCAGTGGGTGCACTCGTCACTGGCACTTGTCACGGTCACGGGCGCCTGTTACAGACGGGTGGTATGGCCAGTGAGACTCACACCGGGGAGGGAGCGAGGGGTACTCTGGGCCAAAGTTGAAGTGGACGCGGAAGTAGCCGCCCTCGTAGGGTGTGCCAGCTGTGTGTTAGTGTGTGGTGTGGTGGGGGTGGGGGTGGTGGTGTGGTGTGGTGAGGCTGAGGTCTAAGTGGTGGGTGGATGGGAGGGGGAGGGGGGGGGGGGAGGGGGCTGTGGGTTCGGCGTGGTGTGGCCGGAGATCGGTGACGGGGGTGATGAGGATGGCAGAATGCGGTGTTGTGATGTGAGCGGCGGCTGGAGGCGCGAGGTGGGGCGCGACCCCAACGGCACCTGGTACCTGCGCGCGCTCGACGCCAGTCTCATCTCCATGTCCAAGCCGCAGGGGTGCGAGCGGCGTAAACACCGATGCACAGGTGTAGTAGCACTCCACCTCCGTCCCACTCGCTGCCCCAACATACTCGCCGTCGCGTCTCCACCCCCACATAGGCCGTATGTCTGGCGGACTTGACACGAGTGCGAACACGCCGCACCAAACAATAAACAAGCCCCCGCCCCGCTTCCCCTCCCCCCTTCTGGTACCCCCCGCCCACTCCGCTCGCCCCGCTCACACCCACACCAGGCTCGACCAAACGGCGTACTCACCAGGGCCCTGCACCCATCCCTCGATATTAGTCAAGTCGTCCTCGTCGACGACGATGCGCACGCCCTCGGGCGGCGAGTTGCGCAACGTCACGACCTCGCGCGAGAGCAGGCGGAGGGCGTGTGGTGTGAGTGACTGTGTGTGAGCCGGCGTAGATGCGCTGGAGTGTGGGATGGGGAAGGGGAGGTGAGGACGGGGACGTACCATTGTGGTGGTGGTGTGGATGGTGATGAGAATGCGAATGCGAATGGTCAACATTGACATGCACCATGTACCAGCCTGGGTGTGGGTGGGGTTGGTGGCCTGGACGCTGGGCGGGTGGCTGGATCACAACAACCACCACCCAGACGACCACGCGACAACAGGCGATATCACCGAAAAGCCGATTCTGAGGCACATTATGTCCATGCAGAGGCATGTGCCATCTGGCCCACTGAATGCAGCTCCCTGCACCTCGCATGCATGCATTGATACTCAAAAATCCTAGTGAAGCACTGTGCAGGCCTGATACGAGTCACAACTGACGGGCTTTTGCATGCATGGGTGCATGTCATATGGCTGGCACGCGTCGTGCGACGTGGGTCGGTGGTGGCGGTGGTGGCGTCTGGCGTTGGCGTGGACCCTGGTTCCAGAGCCAAATAAACCGCGTACCCTGCAAGACCGGACTGGACGAAATGGAGTACGAGTATGAGGACGAGCACGAGTGTACGAGTGTGAGGACGAGGACGAGGACGAGCACTGGCGACACGGCGATACTTGGACAGTACTTCAGACACCGCGACACTTGGACATGCACTGTGCAGCAGACACCTACACACCGAGGGGCATGCCGCATTGCTGAGAGTGACTTCAATCTGCAGCGACTGCATGGTCGCTGCCCCAGGAGAGATCCAGAGGCTGCACCCAAGATGACCCAAACCCGTCCATGGTACATTCTAGTCCCTCTAAGCCTACCCATTCGCCCTACCCGCTCTCGCCCTCCCACAGTAGCGTACCAAAGCCGGTACAGATCAGTCCCGCACCGACAAACGTCAGCAGACTGGGTATGCGGCCGAGCCAGAACGCATCAATCATGGCGACGAGCCCGATGGTGAGGAGGTTTGCGACCGACGAGGTCGTGGGTCCCCAGATACCGATGAGGACCATGAGTCCGGCGTTCTGAGAACAATGTCAGTCGCGGCGTGGAGACACGGCGTGGGCAGTGTCACAGTGTTAAACTTACGTAGATGGAACCGCCTGCGAGGACGACGGCGAGGACGGCAAACATCTTCCCACCCGAGGGGGCGACAAAGTGCTCGATGCCGATCCAGTGGTTGAACGGGATGGGGATCCAGAAGAGGACGAATGTGAGGAAGCCGATGGACGATGTGAGGAAATTTGCGTGGAAAGCGGGGGGCAGGGAGGGGACGTGGTGGTGAGAGCGTGCGGGAGAGAGGTGGCCGTGGATGTGTGCGTGGCGGGACGAGGACGCCGAGGAAGAGGCCGAGGATGTTGGTAACCCAAACTGCGCGAGGGCGGCCATGGCTGGCGAGTTTGGGCTGGTGTTGCCGCCCGACCCGCCGCGCGAGTGCGTCTTGGGGAGGAGGGTGCGGGACTCTGGTGCGACGCCATTTGTGTCGCCGTGGCCGAGGACAATGTTGTCGTCGTCGTCTGCGTCCGAGGCCGTCTCGACGTCGGTCTCGGCCTCGCGGTGCACGCCGCCCTGCGACTCGGGCAGGACCATCTTGTACACGACCTCGTACAGGCCGAGCCCGATGGCGCCGACGACCATGATAATGTCGCCGAGGACGCGGTTGTGGGCCGTGTCGTCGCCCCCGGCGTCGCCGCCGAGCGTGAGGATGACGACACCCACAAACGCGACCGAAATCGCAAGCACCGTGAGGCGCGTCAGCGGCGTGCCGAGCAGGAGCAGCGAGAAAAAGTAGGCAAAGAACGCGCTCGTCGCGTAAATCGCCGTAATGTCCATGGCCGGCGACAGGGCCATGGCCACAAACCAGCACACGGCCGGGGCCGAAATGAGGCCCGTCAACGGCACCATCTTTGCGAGGAACGGTCGTGCAATCGCGCGCCAACGCGGCGGCGTCTGGAACTGGTCGCCGAGCACCGCACGCAGCGAGCGCAACAAGGCCTTTGCGCGTGACCGCGACCCCTTGACCCCGCCGCCCGAGAGCGACAGGATCGCGAGGTGGATCGGAAACACAAACGTAAAGCTTGAGTGCGTGAGGAAGAAGCAAAAGTACGGCTTGTCATACTTTAGCACCTGCGCGAGGTACGATGCCGTCTCGGTCTGCACCGCAGACGCAATGACAATGCCTCCGAGCACGAGGAGCGGTCCCAGAATCGCACGCGGGTGTGGCACGACCGTCACTGATGCGGAAGACGACACGCGCGCCAGTGGCGCATGCCCCGGAGGCCCGATGGGGATGGTCGGCGACGAGGGCATCGAGGGGGGTTGAGGCGGTGGGGCGCACGAAAGAGGTGGAGGGGGAGGGGGAGGGTTAACGATGAGGCTTAGAGGTGACGGGGGCCATGGAGTGCCGAGGATGTGGTGGTCGTGTGATGTGTAGACTGTGGAGTAGAGTGTAAAGACGGGCAAGAAGCAGAAAACCCAGAAGCCGGAACGAGGAGAGGATGTGTCGCCAAGGCCATCGCGTCGGCGCGGGGCTACAGCGGCCACAGCGGCCCGACAACGCGGCAAGAGGGACGCAGGTACGCAGGCCGCAGGCGGGGCCACGACCGGCGATGGGCAGTGTCAGGGTGGGTGCGGCTTCGGATCGAGCGGAGGCTAATTTGTTTACCTTGGGCCGTGCGGCACGCATAAACAAATACTCCTTTTCTTTTGTTAAAGTAGTGTTTCCTGTTTGGGGATCGAACCCGCGAGCACACCACAGGCCGGGTGAGCGAGTGCATTCATTTCTGAAACGCACAGTGCCAAGGATTTGCCCGTGCTGGCCTGTTATCGTGCCTGGGAGCGCCGCCTGCCGCCTGCAGCGTGGTGCGATGGCGACAACAAAAACGTGGGTGTCTAGAGTAGATCCAAACAGCCCTCCAACAACGTCACACACTACTCTCCTCTTTAATACTTGTACACCATCGCCACTCGTGGGCAGGACACAATGCCGACGCCACCGCAGCCGCCGCACCCGCAGCCGCCAACGACGCCCGGCAGTCCCCCGCCCTCACGGCCGCGGGTGCCCAAGACCCCGCGGCCGGCGCTCGTGCTGGCGACGCGGCGGGAGGGCGTGGTCGAGAGCGACGAGGACGACGAGGGCGAGGGGGGTGAGCGTGGGCGGGGCGGAATGGGGAGCTTGGGCATTGCTGGATCGTCCGAGGCGGGACCATCTCGGCGACCGGGACACGCGCGGTCGCACTCGCACCACTACCCACTCGGCCACCACCGGTCGCGCTCGCCGTTGCCCAACCGGACGCCGCGGTCGCAGCGCGAGGCATCTGGGCGCGAGCGGACGGGGACGATCACATCAGCCGTATCCGGCGGCCGGTCCGAGGCGAGCTGGAACTCGACGCCACGACAAAAGGGCACGCCGTACAACCCCCAGTACAACCCGCGAACGCTCGGCGGCGCCGGCGGCGTGTTAGGTTCGTCCGTCCCGTCGTCTGGGTGGCACGGTGCAAGCCACGGCGGGCACCCGTCCCCGTACGGCCAGCACCAGAACTCGCTCGGCACTCGGCGGGACAAGGCGCCCCTCAACGTCCGCGTGCCCGTCGAGAGCGACTACCTTGCCAACTGGGAGACGCTGGCCGACCTCGTCATTCCGACCCCGGCGCCCGAGTCGCGCCGCATGCCACGCTCCATCTCAATGTCGACACCAGGCGCGCGCCCACCCGACCTCCCCGACCTCGTCAGCGGCGGCGAGAGCATCATCAGCATCCCCGAAGGCGACGATGTGTCGCAATTCTCGGCGTACCTGTCGTCCTCGCCGCCCCCGCTCGACGACTCCAACGTCTCGGCATTCACGTTCAGTGCCGCCGGCGGGGCCATGGATGGGATGGGGATGGGCGCCTCGCCCCAAGCACACGCGCAGCCCGAACTCGTCATGCCCCAGACACCCATTCCGGCTCTGATCACCCCGGCAACGCCACTGACTCCCCGATGGACCACACCGCCCATCCCCCAGCCCGTGGCCAGTAAAGGTGAGCGCCACAACGGGAAAATATTACTGACACACCAGCTCCATTGCCAACCAAGCAGTGGACACTCCCAACGTGGTTCATGCCGATCCTGAAATGCAGCATTGCGTACCTCATCGCCTCACTGTTCACATTTGTGCCCCAACTCTCGCGCCTGCTCTCGATGCGCTCCGAGACAGACGTCCACGGGCGCACGAGACCGCGGCCGGCGTACTCGGCGCACATGGTAGCCACCATTGTCGTTTATGTGAGTGACCCTCAAGCAACCTCCTAGTCGTCCTTGGCGTCACTGACGCCCGCGCCCAGTTCAACCCGGCCAAAACAATGGGCAGTATGATTCTGACAAACCGATACGTCTTCATCCTCGCAACGCTGTCAGCGCTCGTGTGTCTCCTGTCATTCGAGATTATCCGTCTATTCGACTACTACTCGCCTTCCAACGGGAGCAAGTGGGACTGGATCAGCGAGATGGGCGACTGGGTCGTCTGCATCGTCTGCGTTGGCGGGAGCATGGGCGCCCTGGCGTATCTCAAGGTCTGGGTCGGGAATCCCAACTTTAACACTGGTGCGTCGCGATGCTCGAGTGTCGGCTCACCCCAGGATGCTCGATGGCCGCCGTTACCCTCTTCACCGTTGTCGTCAAGGAGGGAGGTTGGATCAAGCTAAAAGAGGTGCTTCTCATCGTCCTGTTTGGTGGTGAGTAACCGTGTGCTAGGCGGAGCGGGATCTGCAGGGGCGTGGCAGCCGTGCACACACACTGACAACAGTCATTATTACCAATGTCGTTTGTTTTGTGGTCGGCCCTGTGTCTGCAACTACGCGCTTGCAGAGTTCCATGTCCAAGTCGCTAAACTCGTTCGCCACGCTGCTCGACCTCATCACGTCAACCTTCCTGCTGGAACAAACCGTCGCCAAGGAAAAGTCCATGTCGCTCGCCGACGCGGTAAAGTCGCACGGTGCCGCGTTCCAATCACTCAAGGCCAATCTCGCCGACGCAAAACACGAGGGATTGATTGACCCGCGTATCCGCGGTGCAAAGCTCGAGCTCTACGACGCCGCACTGAGCAGCATGGCTCGTCTCGCCCAGCATCTCGCCGCGATGCGTAGCAGCTCCCGTCTCCAGGAAGCGCTCCTCCGCGCGAGCTTGGAGGGGCGAATTGTCCTCGAGGAGAAACGCCCCGGCATCGCCCCCTCGGTTCTCATGGAGCTCAATAATCTCCCGACCATCGAGGTTGAGGAGGAAGAGGACGTGGCGCACAGCGTCACACTGTTCCTCCAGTTCCAGAGACTCTCTGGTGATGATCTCGACGCCCTCGTCGTGAGTTGTGGGAAGAGTCGTGGATCTCAGCTCACCGCAGGACCAATGTGACGAAGCACTGGACGCCATCGAAGAAGTCATCACCGCCAAGCTCCAGCCAGACAACAAGGTCGACCTGCCCGCCATCCGGTCCAATGTTGCCGCTGCCCTGCAGACCTTTAGCCGCTCGTCGAGCCGCGCCATTAAGCGTCTGTACGCTGGGCCGCGTCGCCGTCTCGGCATCTACCACAGCGACCACAGCGATGGCAGCAGCACAGGTAGTGACACGCCCACTGCTTCGGACGACGAGTACGACGACGGTCCGAATGAGGTCGTCTTCCTCGTCTACTTGTGGGTACCAAGAGTAACCCAACTCTGACGCCAGCTTCCTCTTTACGCTCGAAGAGTTCGCCCGCGAGCTCTTGTTCCTCCTCGACACGGTCAACGACGTGAGTACCGTGTTGATATAAATGCTGACAGGACAGATCATGGACGTGCCCGAGACCACTGCGGTGGACCAGCTGCGCCGCGTCATTGCCCCGTGGAATAGACGCCATGCGCAACGCAAGAATTTCTTGTACAAGCAGTTCCGTGCGTCTTGACAACCTTCCTCAGACCCCACTCCGCCCCTTCCCTTGCCCTGCTTTCTTTTTCTTCCCCACTCTTCTTTCCTTCCACTTACCCACCACTGGATACTAACCCGTTCTCAGAAAAGCTCGTCCCCATCGACCCGAGCAAACTCCAACCCCCACTCTTCCCACGCAACAAGCGCGACGAGCGTGGTACGCTCCTCACGCCCCACAGCGAGGGTCTGGGCCGCCGCCAGCGCATCTCCAAGTGGTTCTGGGAGCTCGGCGCGCGCCTCCGCGAACCCGACATGAAGTATGCAACGAAAACTGGCATCGCAGGCGCCATGCTCGCTGCACCCGCGTACATTGAAAGAACGCGGCCAATCTTCTTAGAGTACCGCGGCGAGTGGGCGCTCATTGCCTTCTTCGCCACCATGAGTCCCACCGTGGGACAGACAAACTTTCTGTAGGTCGCAATCGGGTATGGCAAGCTAACCCACCAGGTCGTTCTTCCGCATCACTGGCACTCTGTGGGTTGCATGATTCGTCCCGAGCTGACCCAACAGCCTCGGAGGCGCCGTTGCCGTTCTGGCGTGCACACTGTGAGCTTTGCTATGGCCTGGCTCAACCGCTAACACGCAGCTTCCCCGAGAACCCGATCCTGCTCCCGATTTTCGGCTTTGTCTTCTCCCTCCCGTGCTTTTACATTATCACCCAGATGCCGCAGTACGCGCAGGCCGGGCGCTTCATCCTACTCACCTATGTGGGTGCGCATCCCCAACATGGCTGACGCACCAGAACCTGACGTGCCTATACGCGTACAATCTCCGCGCGCGCGACCTGACGCCGACGGAGATTGCCGTGCGCCGCTCGACGTCGGTCATCTTTGGCGTCGTGTGGGCGGGTCTCGTGTCGCGCTACTGGTGGCCGTACACTGCGCGCCGCGAGCTGCGTAACGGCCTTGGAGAGTAAGTCAGCTACTGCGCGTGGCACGGCTACCAGCTGACACACACAGCTTCTGCCTCGACCTGTCGTACCTCTACTCCAAGCTCGTGACGACGTACACCAAGGGCGTCGAGGAGCTCGCACCCGAGTCGGACGAGGGCAGCCCCCTCCTCCCCGTCGGCAATGCGAGGCACCACCTCAACCCCAGCGTAAGGCAGTTTATGGCCATGTGAGTAAAGTTGGGTTTGGGCAAGAGTCATGCAGCGTTTGGGCAAGAGTATCATCCAGAAGCCCAGCCCGAACTGGCGCTCCAAGGCCATATCTCGCATACAGGGACGACACGCGCCCCGTCCTCGTCGCCGCCTCGTGTGTCGCAAGCCCGCTTCATACCGCTGACACACAGGGAACTCCACCTCCAAGCAAAACTCTCCGAGCTCCGCGGCCTGCTCGCACACGCCAAAAGCGAGCCACGCCTCAAGGGCCCGTTCCCTTTTCCTTTCTACCAGCAGGTCCTGCTCAGCTGCGAGCGCATGCTGGACCGCCTCCACAGCATGCGTTGTGTGACAACGCGGCATGAGTGGTAAGTAGCGCCGAGGGTGGGGTGTCGTGCACGGAAGGCCGGGCGTGTGCTGGCCCATAGCGCGGCAGTGTTGACTAACACGCAGGGACGAGAGTATCCGCCAAGTGTTTGTCGTACCCGTGAGCCACCAGTCGCGCGAGATGGCGGGCAACGTGATCCTCTATGTGAGTCGCCCAACTGTGCTTGGGCACATTGGTGCTTGTAGTCGTGTGGTCTTGCGGTCGTGTTTTTGTCGTTGGGCTATTTCTTTGAGCTCTTTCTCTCGAGCTCAGTCCGTCGTGCTTTGCCGTGTGCTCGTATTGTCAAGCACTTCTTGAGCGCTGTAATCCTCGCTCACCAAGTCCCCATCCCATCCCGAATGACTCCCCTGGGCCCTCTTCCTCCGCTGGCCCCTCAGCCCCACTTTCCCTCCCCCTTCCCTCCCCCTTCTCCTCTCCCCTTCCCCTCCCCCCTTCCCCGCCCCCTTCCCCCCTTCCCCCCGCCCCAACTTCCCTTCCCCACTCACACCCAGTTCTACACCCTCTCCGCCGCCTTCCAACTCCGCATCCCAATGCCGCCCTACCTCCCGCCCGCCGAGGCCTCGCGCGAGCGCCTCGTCGACGCGATCCGCGGCCTGGACGCGGTGAAACGCCGCGCCGTCCGCGGCGGCGGCCGCCACCTCTTGTTCTTCGCCTACGCCCTCGCAATGCAAGAGGTCATTGCCGAGCTCGACTATCTCGGCTCGCTCCTCCAGGACGCGTTTGGCGTCATTTCCCAGAGCCGCGTGGGCGAGTTTGAAGAGTTGTTTGTCGGCGGGGGCGGTGACGGGATGATCATAAGGATGGATTAGGGCTGTGTGTGCGATGAGTAGGGACGTTGGACATGTTGGGCTGGGCCCAGAGGAATTAGGATGTAGCGCGTCTTGTGGTATGTATCATTTCGTTACTACAAGTGTATACAACAGGGCCGGCGTTGGTCAAGTGCGCTGCAACTGGCATTGGTATCAAATGTGGTGAAGGCTGGGGGATGCAGATTGGCTCATGGCGTTCTTGGTTCAGTTGGCAGACGGTGGCATCCAGAGGGTGGCATCCAGACGGTGGAATGTGGCAAAACGCGGGTGATTGACAGCGAGCGACGCACAACAGGCGTTCCACCTGCTTACAGACCTCTTTGCCCGTGACGACCTGCCGTCCTCGTCGTCGTGTCTCCCACGGCCATACTGATGCTACCGTGCCTCCCGTCGGCCACGGAACTCTTCCTTGCCGGTGCCAAACCCGTTTGACCGCCCGATCCCTACGCCCTACGCACTCCACGCACTCGACTCGCGCTTCCGCCGCAGCGTACCGAGGAGATCCGTGAGAGCCGCCGACTCGAGCTCGGCGAGGCGCCCACACCGAGTCTCGCGCTGGATACTGCGCCAGAGCTCGGCGACGACGCCGTCGAGGGTCTCGCGGCGGCGCGCGCGCGTGCCCGTTGTCGTCCACGGGCCCTGAGCCGCGGGGTTGGTTGAGTGAGCCGAAGTGTGGAGGGCGGGGAGGCTGGTTGTGCGGCCCGGAATGTGGACAAAGTCTGGAGCGTCGACGAGCCCGGACGAGGCCACTTCCTCGTGTATGGGGGAGGTGGGGTCGGATAGGCTGATGGGCAGGACGGGGCGTTGGCGGGCGGTCGTCGTGTCCGCGGGCAGCTGGGCTTCGCCAAAGTAGTGGGATAGCTTGCCGCGTCGCCGGACACGGGCTGCGAGCGAATTAGGGTCGACGGGCGTCGGGGGCGGGGAGGAAGGGTACGTCGACGAGCGGGGAGATGAGGGCGGTGGGGAGCAAGGGGAGCGAGGTGCGGAGCGTGGAGAGCGGGAGCGGGGTGAGTCGAGGTCCCAGAACGACGTGAGCGAGTCGCGGCGGAAGGACAGGCGTGGGAGTGACGGGAGCGGGGAGAGGCGTGCTGGTGTCGACCGGCGGCGTTCGTGGAGCGGGATCGAGCGGGTGCTTGTTGTCAAGGGTGGTGGTGATGACGACGAGTGCCGCAGGGGCTGAGAAGGCAGCACGTCGGCATTCGCGGTGCTGAACGAGGTGGCCACATGCGCATCCTTGTCGAGCTCGTCGACGATTGTCGCGAGGCGGGACGGGTCGTGCTCGACGAGGTAGATCAGGCCCTGGATCGAGTGCCGGAACGACTCGAATGTCGATTCTGGGTCGGTACTCGTACTCGTCCTGGGCGCAGTGGAGGCGGTACATGTGCTTGTGCTCGCGCTCGTGCTCGTCGTCGTGGTCGTGGTGGCGCTAGAGCCCGTCGTCGTGCTCCCACTGTGGTTGTGGTTGGCGAGTGCCGTGTCGATCCCGAGGCTGAGCGAGTCCAGACTGCTCCGATGGTCGAGATCGAGGCCGATCATCCGACGCCCCGCGAACGGCGATGCTCCAGCCCTTCGATACGCCTCACTGGTCTTGCCAGTCGATATAGCGCTCATGGTCCGCCGGCGCTGAGCAACTGTTGTCGGAGCCGGGCTGGGGCTTGGTGTGCGCACACCACTACGGGCGGGGAGGCAGAGGTTGTGCGGTGGTACATCGCCAAACACCTTTTCAAGCTTGCACACGCGCCGCCGCGCGGCATGCCGTTCTTCATGCGTCATCGTGTCACCCTCAACGACCGGGTGGAGGGCGGTCGGTAAGGCGTTCGGCGCCACGCCGAGGCTCAGCACCGCAGGTGGGACACGGCCGGCGCCTGAGGTAGGACTCGTCGGCCGTTCAAAGATCCGACTCCATGTCCGCCCGCGGAGTGAGCCTAAAGAGCTCGAATCGGATACCTGACGCTTGAGAGTCGGGGGTGAGAGGGGCGGTAAAGCTTGCGCTAGGCTCTCGTCGCTTTCGGCAGGCGAGGCTGAAATGGCAGGGATCGCCTCTGATCCCAGAATGCGTTGCAGCTTTGGGTTAGCGTCGACCACTCGTGTCAGGTTGGGCACCGACTCACTTTTGCAAGCTGGACGCGGTGCCTCCGGCGCGTGGCCTTCTCTGGATCGTCGTCAATCATCGAGATGGTGGGCGAGAGGGCGGCCTGCTCGAGATTCTCGGTTAACTCGTCCCGGTTGGCAGAGACCCCGCGCAGTGGATCGCGCTGGACGACAGTCTCGACCGTGCTCTCTTGCATGCCGACATAGACACGCAGGTCAGTCGGCACGGGCGGCGTGACGGCCGCGCGGATCACATTGTACGTCCGGGCAAGAGCCGACATTGAGCGACGGTGGACAAGGGAGAGCCCCGGCGAGGGTGGGGGTGAAGTCGTGCGCTGGGGTTGACAGTCTTTACGGCGCCATTCGGGAATGGCCTGCTCTACGTTGTGGTCGGGCCAGACGTCCTCGTCCACGCGAGTCGTATACGATGCGGGCTGCAGAGCTGGCTCGACGACATAGCGCTCGGCGTGGTTTTCCGGGAGTGCCTCGCCGAGCACTTTTTCAATCTTGCGCGTGCGTTTCACCAGTGTCATCCTCCGCGATGGCGAAAGCTCAGTCTTGTTTGCAAGTGCGGGCGGGAGGCGAGGCTGGGTGGGTGCCGTTGGAACTGCAGGGGCCGGTAGCTTCGGGAGTACAGTTGGGGGAAGCGGAGGCGGGCTCGTACGTGGCGACCCCATGAGCGGCGCGTTGGTGTGGTTGGTGTGCATCGACTCGGCGTACCCGTCAATGTCAGACTCGCCGGCGATAGATCGCGCCATGCCAGGTGTCCCCGAGCGACCCGGGTGCGGCATGAGAATGGTCTCGAGGTCTCCGAAGCGGTCGTCTCCGATAGATGACTGCGTAGACGATCGCCTGCACTGTCAGCGGGTGTGTTCGCGCGCCGCCACATACCGAGACATGAATAACGATGACCTGCGCTTGGCACGGTAGACAAAGTCGTCGTCGTCTTCGTCGCACTGGTTAGGACTCTTACTGTGGCGCGAGCGCGTGTCTGAGAGTTCCTCCGACTCCTCTCTGACCCAGCGTAAGGGTGTGCCGTCGGATATGGCTAACGGCGGTGCGAGGCGATAAGAGCAGCTCGATGGTCGAGGGCCCAAGGGCGGTGCAGATGCGGCGGGAGGGATGGCCAACGAGTTGCGTTTGCCCACGTTCTCGAGATGATCGACAATCGCCTCCTCTGTCTCGGGGAGCCAATGGCTGGTGCGATGCGTATCTGTAGGTGGAGAGTTTGAAAGGGACGTGATGGAGAGATTGCGAGGCCGTAAATGATCCCCCAGCGCAGCCGGCGAGGGCGGCAACGTCGGCTGGCAGTCTTGGTCGCCTTGAATCGAGGTCTTACGGACGCGTTCTGGCGAGCCGGGTGACGCCCCTTCGTCACGGCCGTAGCCAAACGTTCCAGTGCTGGCTCGACGTGTGTGCACTCCACTGGGGCTCGATTCACGGCTGCTAGGCGAGCCAAATGTGCCAAAAGTGGTCACCTGGTCTGTCGGTGTCACAGGCGCACCGAGAGAGGCAGGAAAGATTGTCACGACTTGTGTCTTGTCGTCACTTCCTGCTGTGAGAGATGGCTGGGATTGCGTAGGGCGAGCGTCATCGAGGTCGATGAGGTTGGACAGAGGTCGGGGAGCGCGGTTGCTGCTATCGACCACGTCGCTCCCTTGGGCTGTTCTTGGGGATGATCCAGAAGTCTGAAACTCGACGGCGACGCGCTCGGACTCGGGGTCGACCAAGCCGCGGCCGGTGCCCGTGCCAGAGTGAGAGACGGCCTGCGAAAATCAGCCAAACTGCCGCTTGAATGTGCATTGCTCAAACCGTGCGCACCTGTGCCTTGCTGGGGGTCACCCCGAGAGAGTGTGAAGGGAATGCAGCAGAGGTGGCAGCTTTGGTCGTCCGTGGCAAGAGGAACGGGTGGGCACTGTCGCCAGTGACGGTGGGGCCAAAGGTGTGTGGAAAGGCGGACAGGAGTCCAAGACGATGCGAGTCTGTCGAGCCTGGCGAGTCTGTCGAGGTTGCCATGGCGGTCCGAGCTGACGATCGGCGGTAGCGTGGTGAACTCAGCGGCGTGGAAGGCGGGCTGCTCGCGTCGACGACCAGACGCGATGCAGCGAACGAGGGACAATAGCGATGGTGGTGACTCTGCGAGCAGGGATGTCACGGAACAACAAAGGGGGGTGGTTGTGTGGTCGAGCAGCGAGGAAGGACGGTGGACAATGTTATCGAAGTGTCGTTTCAAAGTGGGTAGGCTGGATGCGTGTACACACTGGTCGTGAGTGGTGTAGATTGTTAACGAGTGGAGTGATGTGAAGTGGTGAACAATGGGGGCGAGTGAGTGTGGGATGGGTAGGATGAGAGTTGTGGTCGTCGTGGTCGTTATTGTTTGCTAGTGTCGAGCAAGGAAGGCGGTATGTTTCGCTTTGTTGTTTGCAAGACGAGTGTGTAGAGTGGTGTGAAAGATGTATGTGAGCAGTCCAGTGCGTGTAACATGCGGCATTATGATCATGTGACACACGCTTTGCCTCTTGTCTCCTTCGGCCCCTTCAGAGGCAATGCAGGCATCCCACGCAAGCGCGCGCGCAAGTCCCCCCTTGGGTAAGCCCCAGCGGCCAGCGAGCCCAGCGCCGATGAGTACGCCTAGTTTGGGGATCACAGAGGGAACTGGGGGTCGAAGCTGTGCCGTGCCCAAGCAAGGTACATGACACGAGGCAGCATGCAGGCCATTCCAGACCCGAGGAGGCCGAGCAAAGGGGTGTGAGCGGGGTGACAATTGCCATGTCTCTTCCTGTCTCTTCCTGTCTCTTCCTGTCTCTTCCTGTCTCTTCCTGTCTCTGCCAGGGGTAAACAAACCACAAGAGGGGAGAGTGTGTCACAGGTTGGTAAAGTGGGCGAGGCGGATCATGCTTGCCGCCAGTCGCATACCGCTTTTATTGTCGGAGATCGGGGATCGGACATGGCGAGCATGAGCGCGTAGCGTGTCCGATGGGTGGCCATGGGTGGGCTGGATCAGGTAGAGGTAGAGGTAGAGGTAGAGATTGCATGGTAGCGTATGCTGGGGTGTCGAGTGGGGTGTTCGTGTCGTGTCGAGATAGACGAGAAGGCGACACAGAAGTGCTCCATGTCTTGGCTGCTGGTTGGTGGTGCATATTTTTCCCTGTGCATGGACCCTGTTTCATCCTTGTAGCAGCCAACAACGCACCTAGAGCACGTCCCTCCCTCTTGGAGCGCAGAGCACGTCGACGAATGCTACCCATACTAGGCGCCTAGACAAAGCCCGCCCAGTACGCCCAGCATGCATCCACAGTCCTTCAACAGGCCCGCGACACTGTCGAACAAGCGGAGGGTATCGGGTGGTCGTGACTGGCCCCGCTCACTGCCAAGCGAGGGATGAAGAAGGACGCCACCTTTAACCTTGCTTCACACGACCCCACAGCCACCCCCAATCCCTTGCCGCAAGCGCTCCCCTCGGTCGTCGGTGGCATCCTCCTCCATGTCCTCTCCAGAACGCTAGACCTGTCTCTCGTTGACGACGTCCCACCCCATGTCCCGCCCGACGCACGACACTCGATTGGCGTCCGCCACCGACGACAGTGGATGCGCCGACGCCATGGGGGTACAGGGAGCCCCCATGTCCGCCCGCGGAGCACGCGGGGCACACGGGCGCCGTTAGTCATCACCCCACCTCAACCTGGACTGGTCGCCCGCGTCGAGTCGGCCGCGAGTCGCCCGCTCGCGGCTCCGTCCAGCCTCTCCTACGCGCAGTGTCACGCCGGCGATATCCGTCGTCATCGCGACGACCGCATCCGCAGGTCCGTGCGGATCCCATGCCATCAGTGGCGCCCGATCACAACTTGTAAAGGAGCGAAGAGCGCCACGGCGCTGGCTAACGGCCTGCAGCGGCGCCGCGCGCGGGTGGGCACAGCGCCAAGGCGCGCGCTGGCGCGCTGCTAGCAGCGTGTCTGCCGGCGTCACCTTTACGGCCGGTCACGCCGGGAGGGATGGGGAGTGGGACGGCGGACCCGCGGGCCGACGTTACGCCACGCGTGTTTTGGAGCTTGTTCGTGGCCCATGGGCACGAGTCGTATGGCCGCTATGTGTGTACGTGTGGGTGAGGTGAGCGGGCCAGGACGAGAGCGGGAGTGAGGATGAGGAATCTGGGAATCAACAGTGGGCCTTGTTTCAATGCTGGATCTGGAAGTCTGGATCAGTTTGCAGGCACAGAAGGGCGCCGTGCTTTTTCTGATGTGAAAGGACGAGAGTCTCTGCAACGCGCATGCAACGTGCAATGACGACAAAGTGGTACGAGGACGCAGCCTGCCATGCTGCCAGCACACGTTTGATGTTTGGTACACCGTCACGTGCTGGGCAGGCGAGGGCCGAAAGTTGAGTGACCACCTAACGTCTCCGTCCTTTCGAAGCAGACCAGACTACCGAATATATATATATATACCAGTGCGGTCCCCGAAAAGCAGGTGTAGCAAATGGGGTCACAGGGAGGTCTGGTGCTACAAACATAGTTAAAGACAGACATTGGTAGTACGAGCTACAGATGGTGACAAAAAGTAACGAGAGGAGCGCCGAGATGCCGAGGCATGTAGGTGCATGTGGGTGTTCAGAGGCTGCCGAGACGCACGGTCTGCCGCGCCAGACGATCTCGCACGACGACCCCCGCCGCTTTTCTCAACAGATGACAAGCGCATTAGCAAAGAGTGCACAACGTCGCGCAGATTGTAGAGCACGAGTGACTAGCATGCTAGCATGACGTTGTCGCCCCTTGTTGTTCCATTGGTGGTAGCGGACACGATTTCAATCTCCGCCTCAAGGTTGTATCACGTGATGCAGAATTTCCAGTTTCCAGCCCGAGTGGACGAGCAACAATTCGCCGCCAACAACCTCCCTCCTACCTCTCATCCAACTCCCACACACCTACACCACCATGCCGCTGGACTTTATCGGCACGATCGATTCTGACGACGAGGGACCTATCCTCGAGCCGCGCGCCGAGTCGAGCAAGCGCGGCGGGGGCGCACGTACTGGCGAGGCAGCCGGCGCTTCTGCTTCGAGTGCGCCGGCGGACGACCTCAACCCCGACTTTGCGTTTGACCTCGGGGGCGGTGGCTCCACACTCGACCTGTGGGGCGGAGACGAAGTGATGGGCGCAAAGGATGCGCCGATTACCGTCGACGATATTATTGCGCGAAAGACGGGCAAGCCGCTCAAGGCGTACCGCGAGCGGAAGAGGCGGAGGAGTGATGACGACGAGGACGATGAAGACGAGGACGAGGATGAGGAGGACGAGGATGAGGATGACGAGGAAGACGACGAGGACGACGACGAAGAGGTCACTTTGGACGAGGACGGAATCTCCGATACCGGCATGGACGTCGACGGCAGTGACGGCGATGCCGAGGACGACGACGAGGAGAGCGGGGACGAAGATGAGGGTGAAGAGGACGAGGAGGAAGAGGACGAGGATGCCGACTCGGACTCTGACGCTGAGTCCGAGGACGACGCGGCTGAATTTGCGCGCAAGGAGGCCTTCTTCTCTGCGGACCCGACTGCCGCGCAGACCGACGTCGCGACGTCGTTCTCGTCCATGAACCTCTCGCGCCCACTGTTGCGCGCTCTCACGTCGCTGGGTTTCACAGCGCCTACGCCTATCCAGTCGCGTGCGATCCCACTGGCCATGCTTGGCCGCGACATTCTCGGCTCGGCCGTCACGGGTTCAGGCAAGACTGCAGCGTTCATGGTGCCGATCCTCGAGCGTCTGTCGTACCGCGACCGCGGACGGGGTGGCAACGCGTGTCGTGTGTTGGTGCTGTGCCCGACGCGTGAGCTGGCGGTACAGTGCGAGCAGGTGGGCCGGGCCCTGGCCGAGCGCGGCGGACTGGATGTTCGGTTTGCGTTGCTTGTGGGTGGTCTGTCGCTGTCGGCGCAGGCGCACGCGCTGCGCACACTGCCGGACATTCTCATTGCGACGCCCGGTCGTCTCATTGACCACCTCACCAACACGCCGTCGTTTACGCTCTCTGCGCTCGACATTCTCGTCATGGACGAGGCGGACCGCATGCTTGAGGCGGGATTCACCGACGAGCTGAACGAAATCGTCCGCCAGTGCCCCCGAGGACGGCAGACGATGCTCTTCTCGGCGACCATGACCGACTCGGTCGACGAGCTGGTCAAGCTGTCGCTCGACCGGCCCGTGCGCGTGTTTGTGGACCCGAAGCGCAACACGGCTGCTGGGCTTACGCAGGAGTTTGTGCGCATCCGCGCCGACGAGCAGCGGTCGCCTTCGCTCCTCGCGCTCTGCAAGCGCACCATCCACGAGCGGTGCATCATCTTCTTCCGCTCCAAGGCGCTTGCCCACCAGATGCGCGTCATGTTTGGGCTCGTGGGCCTCAAGGCTGCCGAGCTGCACGGCAACCTGACGCAGGAACAGCGTCTCGACGCGCTCAACGACTTTAAGGAGGGCCGCGTCGACTACCTCCTCGCGACGGACCTGGCGTCGCGTGGTCTCGACATCAAGGGTGTCGAGACGGTCATCAACTTTGACATGCCCGGCCAGCTGGCGCAGTACACCCACCGCGTCGGTCGTACTGCCCGTGCCGGCCGCAAGGGTCGGTCGATCACGCTTGTCGGCGAGGTGGACCGCAAGATGCTCAAGGCGGTCATCAAGCAGTCGCCCGCCGACGAGATCCGCCACCGCATCATCCCCAACGACGCCGTGCAAGCCATGGCCACCAAGCTCGACGAGCTCAAGGAAGAAATCTCCGACGTGCTCAAGGAGGAGCGCGAGGAAAAGCTCCTCCGCCAGGCCGACATGGAGCTCCGCAAGGGCCAGAACATGGTCGAGCACGAGGCTGAAATCTTCTCGCGCCCGGCGCGCACGTGGTTCCAGAGTGAAAAGGACAAGCAGGCCGCCAAGGGTGAGTTTGGGAGTGCAGCGGGTGATATAAAATACACGCGTTACGTGGTGCAGCACGGCTGACGTAGCAGACGCGGGCAAGGCGGCGCACGAAGGCGCAGGCAAGCCCGGGCGGGGCAAGGGCGGCGACGCCGATGCGCCTGCCAAGAAGGAAAAGCACGGCAAGTACGACGGCCTGTCGCGCCGCGTCAAGCGGCGCAAGATGGCGGCCGAAGAGGACGCGCGGGACGCGGCGGCGAGCGCGAGCATGTCGGCGGCGATCCGTGCGGCCAAGCGCGGCGGCAAGCCCGGCAAGATTACCGAGCCTCTCAAGAACGCCCGGGCGGGCAAGGCCGGGAGCAAGAGCAAGGCAAAGAGCAAGCGGGTGCCCAAGGGCGGCAGCGCGTTTGACACGCCGCACGAGGGCATGCGTGCCAAGCCCGTCAAGGTTGCGCTCACAAAGGGCAAGGGCGGCAAGGGTGGCAAAGGGGGCGGAAAGGGTGCCAAGGGGGTTAAGGGCAGGCGGTAGGAGATAGATCGTTGGGTTTACTGTATTGATGCATATTCATTGACACTGGGACGAGATGCTCGAGTGCCGAGGGTGGGTCACGATGCTGGGTGCAAAATTGGGAGAGCTTGATGCCGTTTGTCATGCCCCGACTATTGTTTACGCGTTCACTGCCACCACCCCAAATGCTGAACTACAGAAATGGGGGAACAAGAGATGCTGGGCACGATACTCAACTGCCGTATTTGGTTACTCTGACCATGTCCTTTTTTTGAGCCTCGTCCGTGTCTCTCGGCTGGCAAAAGGTTGGTAATGCACAAGGCACTGCCCCAACATCCCAATCCAGCAGGTGGAGCCCACGTCACGGCCAGGCACACGTCTCCCGTCCATGTCTGGAATGTCTGGAAGCGTCTCGACGACATGTAGACAAGAAGTGGCAACGCTTCTGCTTCTCCCAGTATGCTTCGGTACGCTCATTTCGCTGATTGTTTATCCGCTGTTGTCGTCGAGCAAGCAGCGCACTCGTTCCTTTACCCGGAGCTTCACGGGGGTAATTACACAAGACACAGTCTGCCACGGTCTCGGACGTGTGGCGCCACTTCTTCTCGCAGAATGCAACATTCGGTCCATTGTCGACCCCTGTTGTTAAGGAAGGAGTACACCAAACGGCACGACAAGTAGACGTCCATTCGTCTTAGGGTTGCATCACTACCGCCTCCACCGCCGCCTCCCCCGGCAACGACAACGACAACTCCACCACACTAACGCGGCGCAACAGTCGCCGTCCCCATCCCCGTCCGCCCCGTCCTTGCACCAGCGTCCTGCGTGACCGCCCCCGTGGTACCCGGCTCGACAGAGCCCGAGAGCTCGCCGCGCGCGAGGCGCATCTCGGCCTCGCCGCCCGCCGCAATGTCCTCGGGGCGCTCGCCGGCGTCGGTCCGGGTCTTGGGCTTGGAGGAGCGGCCGGCAATGGTCTCGCCGACGTTGTCGACGAACGAGTTGATTTCGCCGCGGGCCGTTTCGCCCGCGCCTGGGTGTTAGCTCTGGGGTTTGGGAGGGGCGAAGGGTAGCAGACCAAATACTCCACTGCCTACGCGGCTTGCACGAGAAACCTGAGCCGTCTCCGGAACACTTTGAGGCCACCTCTCTTGTCTACTCGGGCGGACACATACCATGGAAAACTGCCGTCAGCGCCGCCCACCAGTGTAACTCACTATGCCACCCGGCCTTGATCTTGTCGCCGATTGCTGCTATCAGCGGCGTCAACGCACGCGGCTCACAGTCTCCCATGTCAGGCATCTTGGCAAGAAAACACGCGTTCTGTAATTCGTAAGGATATAGGTAAGATATAAGTTGGGTGTTGGTGTCCCGGTGGCAAGGGCGCCTATATATCGTGCGGAGGCCTAGGAGAGGCGGGGCGGCGTCGCAGCGTCGCACGCGGCCCCACCCGCACCGATACGGGTGCGTATGGCCACTCCCCATCTTTTGGCCGGGGAAGATTGTAGAATACCGGGTCGAGGCTGGGTGGATGTTGGGTGGCGGCGTCGTCAGTGGGCGACGTCACGATCGGCCCCCGAGGCTGTACGGGCGTCGGCGGGGTGAGAGGTTGGGGATCTCCGAACGCGTCGGTGGTACTGCGGATTGAATGATCTGGTCATTGTCTGTGGAGCCATTGGGGAAATGTAACTGGGAAGGAGGTATTCTGGGTTAGGTGTGGTTGAGTAGTGTTGAGAGAGCTGCGTGTACCGCGTCCACTGCGGTTGAGTGTGGCGCCGTCAGGACCGAGTCATTGCAGGTCAAAACACTCCAAAAGCTATGCCATCCATCCCATATGGTCAGTAGTGGGTGGACCGCGTTTGTGAATGTGTCTATGTAGATCGCGGCTGAAGGGGGACAATAATGCTGTGCTACTCTGCAAGTAGAGAGTTGTCGTCAGCCCTCGTGGTCTTCGCACTACCCAGAGCTTGAACTCCTAGGTGTAGGAGGCGGTTCGATCAGTTTCTTGAGACGCGCATCTGCATTAGGTTAGACCCTAAGGTAGTCGCCATCGGGCGATACGCTACCTCGTGGGACAATGCAGCCCTGCAGGTGGAGCAGTGCCCAGGGGCGTACGTGTCCAACCGACTGTCCATCAGCGCGGAGTAAACACGCCTTGTTGAGCTCAACACCTGCTCGATGGCATCCCCCAACTGTTCCAAGAACACTCGCGAGCACGGACACGTGATGCATGATAACAGAACGTGATACACTATATACTGCTGCAATGTTCGCTAGATAAAACAGTATGGAACAAGGTCCAAACTACAAAAAAGAAAAATGACAGACTATACCAATCTAGAGAGCAGTACCGACGCTGCGAGTGCCACGCTCGGACGCGCCTGGTTCGGGCACAGGCTCGACCTCGTCGTAGTCCTGGGTGCTGCCACTGGCGGATGCCGAGGCGGGTCCGTCAAAGGGCACGACCACAGCCGTCTGCTTGACGGCCATGACGGCCGAGGCGACGGTTGCGAGGGACTCGGTCGACGCGCCGGGGTGGATGGTGCTAGGTACCGAGAGGTGTCTGTCTGGAGTAGAAGCGGCCGTGGGCTGGCCAGTCGTTACTGAGAGGGTGGGGCGGGAAAAGTCTGGTTTGGGCGTTGGGTTGCGGTCGTTGTCATGTGCGTCGTCGTTGCGCGCGGACGAGATCGAGTTGCGCGAGTTTGTCTCTGCAAGCGGGGACAGATGGTGCTTTTCGCTAATGGTGGGGATGGACGTTACGTCCTTTATGTCTGAGAACGAGGACATGGAGGACATGCGCGTGTGGATGGAGGACATGGACGGCATGCGGCTTGGGGGAATGGGGAGTGGGCGCGGGGACGTGGTTCGGGAGGGTGGACGTGACGGTGTGGTGGGGACAGAAGATGTGGTGGGGACAGTAGAGGGTTGCCGGGACGACGTGGGCGCCGATGATAGAGAGCGGTGCGAGCGTGGTGTGGTGGGGCAAATGGTGGACGTTGGGGACGTGGGGGTTGAGGGTTCGGTGGGGCGGTCAAAGGGGAGAGGTTCTTCGAGGTCAACGTCGACGGGCACATCCACGGGCGGGTCGTAACCTGGCACCTCGTCACCACCGGGAGCTTCCTCGGTGTGCGAATCGACAGTCGCGACGAGCGTCGCGGCCGACACGGGGCGGACATGGACCTGAGTTTGGGCTTGGGCGTCGTTGCGGACCGCACTCGACGACTTTTCCCCCAGGTACGAGCCCGTGTGGCGGTTTGTGTTGCCGCGTTCAATGAGCGTATCGCGCCAGTGGGACGGCGAGACTGGCGACTCGGTAATGCTGCTGCTCGATACAATGCCGATGCTCTGGGACGACACGGCGCGCGTGGCCACGGCACTGGTGTGGCGCGGTCTGCCCTGGGGCGCCCCCGTGGCAGACGCAAGTGCCTCGGCGCGGAGCACAGTGTAGGGTGGTGGTGTGTCGTTGAGGGAAGTCGCCGACCCGTGGGCCGCCGGGATGGTGTACATGCCGTTACCATCGGCTGCCTGATCCGGGCGGTGGAACGATGAGGGTGGGACCGACGGCCGTGTGTGGAAAGACGACGGGGGGAACGATTGGGGCGGAGCAGGTACAAACGACGACGCAAGGCTCGACTGCTGCGGCTGCGCGAGCATGGCCTGCTGCATCGCAAGATGGATTTGCTCCTTTTCAGATAGCTCGGCGGTGGGCCGCTCGGGCTGCACAACCTCGGCAGGTGGTTCTGGGGAGCGCGCGGTCTCGGGTCCTGTACGCGTTGCTGTCGAATCGCCCGCCTCGGATCCCAGGTCTACTTCGCCGTCGGGGCCAAACGTGATGGGTGGACCGATCCAGCTCGACTCTATCGACGCGCGCGGGTGCGGCTCGCTTCCAGAACTGCCGTTGCGGCTGTGCGTGAGCCCCCGCAGCGAGCTCGAGACCGGCGGAGGGAGCGGAAGGTCGACGACCGACTGGTTCAGGTCGAGCGGGCCGCTCTCGTTTTTCAGCGTCATGCGCACTCGGCGTTCGTTTCGCCGACGCCGTACGACAAACCATGCCAACAGGCCGAAACCAATCAGCACGACTGGGACGATCACGCCCGCGACTGGGCCAGCGATATTATTGCCCCTCCGTACAAGGCGCACAGCGGAATCGCGCTCGGACAAGGCGGTAGCAGCCGCCGCTACAGGGGCTGCACGAGCACACCCCGCACACCCCGCGGCGATAATCACAGCCATGCGCGTCCTGGTCATGGTGAGGAGCTGGAGAAAGATGAAGAAATAATGGAGGAGGAAAAAGGACGCGCCAAGACGACGACGAGGCCTTTTAGCAAACTGGTCAGGTGGGGATGGGGTCAGAGAAGAGGGGTGTCGATGCACCGGCCGAGGGGATGGATGGCGGGGACTCGGTCTAGGTGGTCTAGACAGCTCTGGAGTGGGGAATGGGGATGGGGGGCCCATAGGCGGTGCGCGGCATTGCGTGCGCTTGACGTGACCACCCTCGACCGCAGCTAACCAGGACTTGCTCACTCTGGTAACATTACCGAGTATCAAACTAGGGTGATCAACGCCTCGTCGCCGTGTTACGGCGTCGCTAACCTAACCCGGGCCGATGACCATGCGGGTCACAGCTTGTCGGGCCCTGCTAGCATGCTAGCGTGGCCGTATGCCTGCTTGTTGTAGTAGGTTTGCTGGAAAAATGCACTGCCCAAGCGTTTCAACTGGTCCCAGGAGGACGTGCTCCTTCTTGGGCCTTGCTGCCTTCTGATTCTGTGGCCCAGGAATTGGGCGTCGACCTCGTCGTGCCTCGAATCCTCGGACGCACAATGCCATCGGTATGGGCTCAGCCGTCTGCGTCTGGGTCGACCGGGGTGGTCATGTCCAGGACCTAGTGGCTGGTGGCGCCGACCCAGAAACCTTACGTTGTCTACCCTAAGACTGGACTCTCTCGGCGACTGGATCCAAACGTCACGTCCTACTACCGTACATGTACTGAGGTGGTTAGCCGTTCAGTCGGTACCCTTAGGAGACTAACTTGGCGTGAGCCCCCCAGCTGCTGGCACTGCCTCAAGTCAGGTATGAGGAGGAGTGCAGGAGAAAAAAGGTTCTTGGACAGGTCCGAAACAGCAATCGACCAACCGAAAAGGAGCCTAGAGGTACCGGATCCGCACCTTGTCCACGCTGGACCATTCAGTGGTGGTACGCGGGTTGGTGTAGATGCCGTTACGACTTGCGTAAGAATGTTACAGAAGTACAACGCGGGCCCGAGGGTTGCAAGGGTCCTGAGCTCTGGGACCCCGGTTGGCACGCTGCCACCTGCCTCACTGAGACCTTTCCAAAGTTTATCACCGCCCAACCCTAGCCCTGGATGCCGCAACCACCGGCCCGCAAACGCGCAAAGACCTGTGCTACCCCCGCAAAACTTCAGCATGGACCCCACCCCACAACCACATGGGACCAGACTCTACCTGACCGCTACAGGTTTTCCCGCTCCTCGTCCCAGATACACAGGCTTCTTGCCAGACTTGCCAGTTGGTCCTACCAAGTTCGGGCAGCTAGGTGCCGTTGAAGCCCTGCGCCAAAAAGGCACTACAGGCACCTGCTTCCCGATTATGCTCTCAGCCATTCTAGACTCCCTCCCACGTTTCAGGACCACACAGAAACCCAAGATGGTTCGGCTCTGCTTCCATGCATGCCGCGCTGCTAGGACCCACAGGGACGCGCTATAGTGAAGCATGATAGAAAAAAACGTACGCCCACGCCACGCGCGCCAGTATCCCAATCTGCCGTAGCGTGATGTGGACCCTAGCAAAGTAGTAGGTGGGCCGCGTCGCAATGTTGGCAACTTTAGCTCACCGAGCAACGCGCGGACTGACTTGTCGGCGCTGCGACTCAGGCTGGACTTTGGTTGGCTAGTGCCGGACGTCCGGGCCGCACCCTTTGCCGCGGCCGTTAGAGGCGATGCGATGCGGCCATAAGCACCAAAGAGGATCGTTCAAGTTCAGCCCCTCGTGTTCGACCAAAGCACCACTGGGCACCGATAGTGTACCAGTGGCACCGCAAAAGCCCATCCCCTTCAATAGCGTGTACGTTAGAGAGTAGCCTAATCCACGTTTAAAGCGTTACCAAAGTACAAACCACCTTCCCGCGACACCGCATCACCTGAACCAACAGAAGTAGCCGCTGGCATGATCGGCAAGACCCACAGATTGCAGAACGCGATTGGAGGGGGACGCTGCAGAGTCTGTTCACCCTATGTTGCCGAGGCGAAGCGCACCCGAACACCCACGCACCATAACTCGCTCCTGAACTTGTCATGTGGTATTCGAGCGCTGGCGCTAGCGATATCTTCGACGACACGTGCGTATGTTGTCACGGCCGCATCCGTATCTTTGACGGCGTCGGCGGCCGCTTGGATAAGGATCATGGCTGCCGATACCGAGCATGGATGTCACGCTTGTGGCACAAGTGCCTGGTCGCCCGCTCCAAAGCAGGTAATGTGCCTCCCGTCTGGTCTCTACCGAACATGGATTTTAGGTTGGTTGCGCACTCTTAACACTTTTACTACTCGTTTACCAAACGCAACCCTCAATCTTGGCGGCTGTCGAGTGACGTGACATCGTTGTCAATCATCAACTAGCTCGACTACGTGACAAAGAGGTTTGGCTTTTCGGGCGGCTCTGCTTGATCTTGGGTCGGATTTCGGGAACGATAACAATCTGGGGTCTGTGCTAATAACCATAACGGCCGCCACGCTACCGTCCAGTATGTTGAGGATCGCCGCGGCGCAGATCCTGTTCCCACCGATCAAGTTGTCACGCAGCATTGGGGCTCCTCCCCGACCGTCCAATTCATCATGTGAAACCGGCTGTTGTCACCATCGTCGGACAACGCCGTCCGCGGAGCTCCAGTGGCACTACGCTCGGCGGCCGCAAATCTAGACATGTTCAGCATGGGATCATCCCCTGTTGCTCTCCCGTGGGGATTCTTGTCTCTTTTGGGGTGCACGGGCAGCATATCCTCACGACACTACTTCTGTGGGTCTCGACATTACCAACGCTGAAACGAAACCATATGACTTTGTCGGCGTCCGTCCTACGTTACACTAAATTGCACCCGGCTTCACTGTCCTGTGGTACAGGTACGTTCGGAAAATATTGAGACTGCCGCGTTGAGCTCGGTTGCGCGCGTGCATAGCGACTTTCTGGGGCCACGTACAGGAAAAAACAGGACTTAACATGTAGGAAATGTCGATAAGAAGGACGTTCTAATACCATAGGTACTGTAGTGGGAGACAAACCGAGAGATGACCCACGTGGCATCGGTGTCACGGCTATAGGCTTGCTGGCTAGGGGCCTGTGCAAAGTACAGAGACACGGGTCCACAAGGCCCACGAGACAACACAGGTTGTATGGGTATACAGGGTTGGGGAGGACATCAGATGCTAACCAAGGGCATGGGTCTGTGGCCAGGGAGGCCACCAGGCCTCTTGCGACCACGATCACCACGAATCGACTTTCACTTTCAGAGGGCGTCAGAGTAGGCCAATCGGGTTCGACTCTGGGAGCGCGCTAATCTAGGCGGGGTTTCATGGCCACATATTACACCATCGGGTTGATCCAGAGATGGTATCCCCCCCCGCCTCACGTGCACCAAAGCTCACACTGACAATCTCAATACTTCCAAACGCACCTATACAATGACCAGCATAAAGGTTGACACCACCGAGTGCTGCGCTACACTCAGCACAAACCAATATCAATGATATTTCGTCATACAACCCTACCATCACTCAAGGGAACGTGTTAACCTTCATACTGGTTGCCATACTATACAACATGTTTCACGGTTCATGGCGGGTCACTATAATGATACACTACAGTACAAACTATCTTACACTCTATTGTACATCTAATCTTACACTACTTTACAGTTAATAGTACACTACTGTACATGGACAATAGGGTGAACAAAAACCCCCACACTTCGAAAGTCGTTATACGGCGGCGGGAAAGGCCAACGATAAGATAGTCGTCTCTCGTAATTGTGGTCGTCGCTGAAGACGTGTAGGTGGGTGGCTGGAAGCACCACTCATCCATCCTGTATTGTAACTCGGGCGGGCTTCTAGGCGTTACTAGGACAGGGTCCCGCGGGGCAAACTTCCTCGACGTCCGGTCGGCACCCTTGGGTCATGTCGTGCGCGCCTCGCGGTACGGGACGTTGGCAAGGTGAACGCGACGACTGGCCAGGTCGGCTGTGCACGCTCGCGGGGAAATGGGGAGCGACGGAAATGGGAGCGGCCAAAGTGGCCAGACGGTGCTGAGGCAACGTAGGGCGGCGGAGACAAGTGGGGATTGTAAGGCGGCGGAGGGAGGGGTCTTTCAAGTGAAGCGAAAGATTCGAGGAACGCCGACGAGAGGTTGGACGAAAGCGTGGGAGGAGGGGCGGGTGGGGATCCCGGGGGGGAGACCTCGTCCACAGGTGTGAGCGGCGGAAGTGAGGGTGCGGGAGGAGAAGAGGAGGGGTTCTCAACTGGGCGGAGAGCGGGAGATGAGGGCGGAGCACAAAATGGTGGAAGCGGGGCAAGGGTCCCGACTTCGACGAGCACCTCAAACGAGCCCGGGACGGCGTGGTAGCACGGAGGAGTGGGTTCGAGGAACCTCGAACGGAAACGGCGCGCGAGGCGCGCGAAGGGCCGCAGAGGCGGAGGGAGCGAGTCTCCCGATCCATTAGGTGTCTTGGACATGGTGTGCGTATATAGTATTTCACAATCGCCGATGGTGCTTGGAGGTGGCAGCACGCTGCACAGTGCGAGGCAGAGTCCCGGGACTGCCATTAGAGTGGTTCCTTCCAACAAGCGTACAGAGGAGGTCGGGACGGGTTGAGCCCACAGGAGCGACGACAGTAAACAACGGCTAGTGCCGAGTGATGCAGAGCGCGACAACAGTCTCGATAGCAATTTGAACGATAATTGGTAGTGAAGCTAGCCAAAGGTCCCGGTGGTGATGAGACGACAAGTGACGACGGCGTGGTTTGCGATTACACTCGAGCTGCCAGCTTAAATATATGTCAGTGAACGGCGTGGCGCGGCATGTTGCGGCGGCGCACAAGTGCGTTTCGTGGTTGTTGACGAATACGAATGGCAGTTGTAACAAAATCCCTCACATTTCGTCATGGAAGCCTGTGGATCCACATGACGGGGTGGGAGAGTGGTGACCATTCGGTCATTGTTCAACGCCACACACCTGGTCACACGAGCCAGTTGACTTGTCGGCTGAGTCGGTAGAAGCGTTGGTGGTATGAGTTCAGCATTTGGCATGGACCTACGGTACCATTTGGCATGGCCTCGTTCAGTACTCTGCCGCGCACTGGTCCGTCGGGCGTGGCCGGTGTTGCATGGGTTCTTGAAATAGAAAGCGAATGCGCACCTCTGGGCCGTAGAGGAGGATGAAACCAAATGTCAGCCGGAGAATGGAAAAACGGACACGCTTGTATTGCTCCACATGCTTCTACCGTAAGCGGTCTTGCCGAGGACACCGGCTTTCTCATACCGCAGGCCGCAGGATGGGCACAGAGTGGGTGCCTTTTGGGTCAATGACCGAACCGGAATGTGGGAATGTGGGCCTGGCAGTGCCTGTCGAGGTGCAGATCACAGGTCATCAATGCACACATGCACAGGCCCAGGCGTGCACATGAGCGCAGCAGCATGTGCACCACACGGTTGCCAGTGACTACCTGGTGACGAGCAATGACTCACCAAAGCAGTGGAATGCAGGGCCTGACGGTGCCTGCCGAAGGGCCAACTCCCTACGGCCCAACTAGTAGATCTTCGAAGTAGATGCCGAGGCGGCGCGGTGCACGACACACTTGTCCCATGTGCAGTGCGTGTGGAAAGAACCGACAAAGACGGAGGGATGCCGAGGCATGCAGCTCTTCTACTTCTGCTGAGCAGCTGAGGTTGCAGAGGGTGCACACTTGAGGCAATTATTCAACAGGCCAGGATCCACAATGGAGTTCGAGTCTCCGTAGTCGCAAGTAGGCACAGTAGGCATGGCAGGCACGGCATGGAGTGATGGACGTCACTGGCAGGCACTCCACTGAAAGGACCATACGCACGACACTCGGCCAGCGGCCACTTGCGTCGCGACCATCCATCAGCCTCAGGAACGAGGGGCAGCACTTGTACAACATTAATGGCATTGTGAGTACGGCTGCGAGGTCAGCTATGATATCAACAGGTAGGAGAGTAGCAGGCTCCTGGGGGAGAGTGGCAGATACACACATGTACAATCGTGACAACTCGTGTCTTCATGAGAAACAACACGACGGACAACCTCGCCACTCATCGGAGTCACCACGTGTTGTCCCTTCCCGTTCGTGTGTCGCATGTCACCCTGCATGGCTGTCTTGACTCTCGTTGCGAACGGCACTTTGGAGCCCCTGCAGTTTACCGAACTATGCCGCCATCTTCCTCGAGATACCATGGTCGCCAAGCCGTAAACTCGTCCCAGGCCTCGGCGCTGTCCCACGGCCCCCGAATACGCTCGACCGGTATGGGCGGAAGGCATATCTCGCTAGGCCGAGAGGGCCTATTGTAGATCCACACGTACGAGAAGGGAGAGTACGCGGGAGGCGACCGCTCGTGTGTGTAGGTTGGTGGCGTGCCCAAGTCTGACACGTACCCGACGCCGAATTCTACCACCTGCTCTCGGGGGCCGTGGGAAGGGGTGTACTCTGGCGGTTGGACGAAGAATGCACTGAGACGGTACAGGATTCGGACAAAAGGGCGAAACGGTGCGAGGCCGGGCGGGGCAGGCTCTGCTGGTGTGGCAAGGGGTGGTAATACGATGCTGGCCAGTCCAGGGGAGGGACACGGGTCGGAAGTGCCAGCCGTCATTGAGCTTGAGCGCGAAAAAGAGGTAGGGCCGAGTCTGGAAACGGGAAGGATGGGGCGAGATCCGAAGAGTGGTAGGTTGGATAGACGATCCTCGGTCTGGGCCACGAGCTTCGTAGGATGAGAATGGCTACCCACTTGGCAGCAAGTAGTGGGCCTCCCGATCGTGTAGCACGCCAATCGGTGCTGGAACGGCAGGATAGTTGGAGGCGAGAAGCGGGCACCCTGGGGGCAATAATGGTCGGGAGTGGCGGCAGTGGTGCGTGCAAGTGGCAAAAAGGTGTGGGTGGCAAACTCTCTGGTGTGGCAAGAGAGTGATGACCGCTTGCGGTGATAAGATATAAGTTGGTGGCGTGAGTGGCGGGGCGTGACATCCCGACTCCATCTCAACAGTAGATTCCATCAGTCCACCAATAGCACCGTGAACCGACAGAACCGCGGAATCCGACGAGGACACCGCCACCATTGTCTGCTGCGCTCGAGCCGCTCGGCTACCTCGGGACCTGCGATGGTGACAGCTACTTGGCAACTGGGTGACATCGACACATCAAGATATCAGGAAACCTCGATGGCCGTGCCTGAGGTGTGGTCGGCATTCCGACATCCCTTCCGACCTCGTCGGTCCCAGGATAACTCCCTTATCACATGACCGTTACATACCAGGCTCCATCTCTCTCGCAGTTTGCTTGGCATGTAGAATGGTCATGGTGGACTGCGGGCGTGTGCGCCACGTGAGGATTGCGGAGACTTACCACCACGCCGTCACCGCCGGCACCGCCACTCAGGCACTGTCACTTGCCCCTGTGAGCGTGGCTTTGGGAGGGGGGTCGTCACGGCTTTCTACAACCAAGGGAAGTGCCAAGCAATATTGCAGGCACGGCGAGGACGCGCGCGATAGAGTGACGAGGCGGTCTGGGCTGCTTTGATGATGGTTGTCTTGGTGCAGGAAACCTGCTATAGCGAGTGCTTCGGTGCCAACCCTGGATGAGGCGACGCGGGGTGTTGTGGGAGAACAACAGGCCCAAGCGGGGGGGTCGGAGTGGTGCTTCTCACTGTCACACCTGTCGTTGCCCTACTGGGCGGCCAACAAGACTAGTGGCCACCATGCTTCAAACGTTATTGCGCGGGACATGAACAACGAAAGCCACCCTTGACTCCCTTAAACTCGTACTTCCTCGTCGCTGAGTGGCGTGTTCGTTGTCGATTAACGGGGAACTGAACAACTTTATCGCGTTGCATACAACTCTTCTGTCTCTGCCAGAAGGAACAATACTATACAAACTCGCTAATCGCTCACTCGTCCATCGACGCCCCGTGGTGGCCCTCCCTTCGCGCTCCGTGCATGCCTCGGGTGTCGCCGTGGATGGCCGCCACACCTCTGGTGGACGAACCGGCCGTTGGAGTCCGCAGTAGTTTACTCGGCCCTGCCGCGGATTTTCCGGACCCCCCATAGTCGGCAGGACACCAGACCTCAGCGTTATCCGAGGACCCGCGGCTCCGTTCGCAAGAATGGCTGGTAGGCCGGAGGACGTCCTTCGGCCGTGTAGGACGGGGGTGGACCACAGTCCCATGCGTTCTCGACTCCGATCTCCACCACCTGCTCTCGTGGGCCTTTCGAGGGAGTGTAATCTGGCGGAAAGGTAAAGTATGTGCCGAGACGGTGTAGGAGGGGAACAACGGGGCGGAGAGGTGCGAGTGTGAGGCCCCGGGGGCGGTTGCTAGTGCGTCGGGCGCCTTTGATGGTCGGCATGACGTGTGTGGAAGCAGGATGGTGTGGGCGTGTTCCGAGATCACGCATTGGAGAACGAGAGCGGCTAGATGACATCGCGCGATGAGTGTCTTTCGTGGGCGGTGAAAGTTGCTGGGTCGCCAATGAGCCCAATTGGGTTGGTTGGACAGGGAGCGGGGCGCGCAGTAGTGGCCGACTGATGAAGGTTGGATGGGTTGAGCGACAAGAATGGAATGCTTCTGGAGAAGCTGAGTGTTTCGTTGACAGATGGCGGTGAGCGATAGCGGTACGAGTTGGGGAAGGCTAAGACGCGCAGTAGTGAGTTATTTTAAGGTGTCATCGAGTCAGTTCAGCAGTAGCGAGCTCGTCATTTTATCACAGACAGTTTGTCAGCCGCACACATCGTCCGCGGCATCGCCCGCGGTACCGAGCGGTAACACAACACACTATGGTATGTTGATGACGAGGAGGTGTTGATGATCAAGCAGCCACATGCGGCCATCGATGTCGGCAACTAGATTTATTGAGCCTCTTGGTTGCTCCGGTGCCTGTCTGACCGGTGACTACCTTGGGTGGCCCCACATGACGTACCTGAGCAACTTCTACAATGCCGGCGGCAATTTGGACTAAATGCCGGCACCCTGTCTCTCGCCGACGTGTCTTCTGAAGCATCTGAGTGACATTTGACAAGTGCACCGGCCACGTGTGTGAAAGGCGTTTGCTTCCCACAATAGAATCCGACACTCTCTCAGTGCACGCGGGTGGGTTTGCATCCGTTGGCATGACGCGTTCGAGGTATGTGGAGCGGGCGAAACTGTAAACGCTGCACAATTGACGAGGGAGATAAGATTCATCAGACGGCCTCAGCTCTTTGTTGCTGGCACCAACTGAAGAGATTCGCTAGGAGGTGCAGCAAGTGGGGGGCAATGAGGGGAAGGGTTAGCGGACGAATGTCAGTGTGCAAGAACGTCAAGGGCGTCGCGAAATGGGTCGCAAGAGAGGTTCGTGAAGTAAGGGCGGTTGGTCCCTCTCATCCTGTCCATTGGTCCCTGTTGACGCTTGACGCTAACAGCGCAGCCAAGCATCCGTTCCGTTCGGAGTCAGGAGGCGCACACTAGTCATGTTACAACTCGCCGGCATGCGAAGACTCCTTCAGTCATGCTTCGGTGGCGACGTTGCAAGGGAGCGTCGGTCAAGACCGTGGCCGTGCCTGTTGAAGTCCAGGTATGGTGCTAAGGCACATCATGTGGTGCGTCATTCTCACCGGCTCCGACTTGTTCCGAGCTTGGCTGCGAGCTCGGTGTCTGACGTGATGTCCATTAGCCTTGGGCTACTGACCTCGCCACCGACGGTTGGAGACTGGGACGAGCGCTTGGCGGATCGACATTTGGCTTACTGTTACTACCACTGACCTGTGGCGAACAACTGAAGGCTGGAGGAGGGCATTGTGGGTCCACCGCAAATGGTTACTACCACCATGCCTGGTTAGTCGTTGTGGCGAGCAAGGCAACAAGCAAGTGCACAGACGGTGCTTGGCAAGAAATACATGTTTGAATACGTTTGACAACTCTCCTTCCGATGATACTATTATTATTCCTCTGCCCAAGATACTATCGTACAGATTATCGTACACTTCAGAGCGAGCGGGACGCAAACCCGCTGTCTGGGAGGGGCGGGAGAGGCCTAGCGCGGCGGATCTCGCGCGGGGCCGTCGGGGGAGTGGGGAGCGGGCGCGGCACTGAGTTTGTGCGCTTGAGCGGGCTCCCATGGTTGGCCTCCTGTGAGGGGTTGACGGTGGTCACAGGCTCGGCGGGAACGGGCACGGGGATGAGCCTCGCCGCGGGGCTGGGGCCTGCGCGCGTCGTGATGCGAGCGGGGATGCGGGGCTCGGGCATGCGCATGTAGCCCTCGGAAGGAAGGAGCATGGGCGACACGGGTGAGGTTGGGGACAGTGGCGAACCCGGCGTGCTCGGGGTGCTCAGGACGATGCTGGGGCCAGCCGCGCAGTAGAGTACGCGCTCGGACGCCGCCGCGGTGGGAGAGTAGGGCGGGGGTGCATCGTGCGGGAGCGTGGACGAGAGGGCCTGGTGGACCTCCTCCTCGGCGACGGCGAGAGCCTTTGCGCTTGTCTAAGCGTTAGCGGGTGCGCGGTTGGAGATGGGAGATAGGGGCTGACCACAGAGAGGGTAGAGACTCACGAGAATGTCAACAAGCATAGGATGGTAAAGTGTGTTCGGTGTAGGTAGCTAAGGTGGGGCTGTATGTGCTGAGGATATTTCGGCCTGCAGGCTCCAGGACATATCAGCCAAGGTGGTGATGAGTGTTTGGTGGCGACGGCAGGCGTCGGGTGTGGTGGTGTTGGTTGGGTTGTGGGTGGTGTTGGGTGTGGTAGAGCTAATTGGTTGCTCGTGTTGCAAGCTGTTTTGCGGGTGTGGTTTGGTTGTGGTGATGGTGGTTGGTGTTGCCAAGACGTCGCGATGTGGTGCTTCTTATATATCTGTGTGGGTCAATGTGTTGGCTGTTGGTGTTAGGCATGATAGCCACAGGGTGGTGACTGCCCGGTTCTGACGGAGCGGATAGTTGGTATCCTTGGCATGGTTGGTATCCATCTACCGTGCCTCCCCCGCATACCGCGCATCGCCAGCGGGGGCTTGCGTGGAGCTTGCAGGGTTATCTAAGGGACAATCCGACACCGGGCGCAGAGTACTAAATTGGTATGATTGACGTCACGGCATGGTGGTAAGAGAGGATCTTCAGGAACAGGCACCCGCTTGGCAATACAGATGGACAGGCTCTGCGGGTTTGGTATCGGTTCCGTCGCTTGCCCCGTCTGTTTCGAACACTAGCCACGCCCTGGCCCAGAATTTGGTATTCCCATTTGGGCCACAATCCGCACAGACCACTACGATTGGAGCATCTCATTACAATCCACAGCCGCGGCGAATTCATGCCACAAACCGACTCCGAGATTCGAGGATCGACAAGGCATGCAAGCCGCAAACGGGTGGGATCTGATCTGCATGTACTGTACATGGCCATACATTCCACGGCGATGCATCGACTGAACACGTTCTATTGGAAGATAAGAACGCAAAGGCCTGGGCTACGGTCAAAGTCTCAGATTATCCAGATTACCCCTGTTAGGCGGCGTTTCCTGTCTCAACCAAATTCACAAAGTCAGGAAGTCAGGAACTGCGGATCGCGCATGGCCGTGCACATTTGGCAGAGAGAGCAAAATGCCTCCGTCTCCGTCTCTGCCACCAACGTGGTCGTGTCAGTCTCCCCTGACCAGTGTCAGTCTCGCCATGCGGGCATGTTAGTCTGCCATCGTGGCCCCGCGGGGAGACCAACTTGGCCGCGCTCGCCGCCATTTACGGATCCGCGTGCGAAAGTAGGTTAGTGAATTGCTGGCAACCGCGGATGCTGACCGAGTTGCTCCCTACGGTACATGCATGTTCGATGTCCAGCTGACATCCCAACGCGACATGCGACAACCGTTCTTCACAAGTTTCCAAACTAAAAGTAACAACTCTCATCCGCAAATCTCGGAACCACCAAGCGTCCTGTTCACCAGTTGGGTAGTTGGGGAGGTATACATCTCAGTTTAACTTGTTCTACCAGTGCCGCCAGCACGGAGAGTGCCTATTCCGCGCTCCCCTTCTCTCCCGCTCGTCACATCCGTCGGCTCCGGCGGAGATGAAACCAAAAACATGCATGCCACTAATAGGATAGTGGATGTGGAACACACCCAGGCACCGCACGTGCATCGGGCAAAGTCGGATTGCCAAGTGTGCCTGCCGATTGTTTTTCCTTGGCCCCTTGGCAGAGCATTGTTGTTCCAGCCGACGAGCCGACGCAGCCGAAGATGTGTGTTTGCCACGTGGGCGAAAGCAAACTGACGTCACATCTCCTGATACACAACTCATCAAGCTATCAACGACGATGGCACAGGTGATAGGTTGCAACTCGAGATGAACTCGGCCACTAACCTCTCACCAACTGTCGATGGAGATACAGCCAACACCCGGGCTTAGTGATCTCTTTCAATACACAAAGGGTAGTGAGCGATGACGACGAGCGCATATGATCGATAACCGGAGCGAGCTCAACTGGCAATCGACCCAGGTGATTCAAACGCAGCGAACTGTGCACGGGGAGCCGTGCACAAACAACGTTGACAACACCCACGTTGTGCGGGGGCGGGGGTGGGGCCAGCATATGGGACCATGCGACGAGCGTCACGAGCGGGCCGGCAATGCTGAATCCATGAGGTTGCCGAGTCTCGTTAAGGCGGTCGTCAATCACCTTGTCCACCGTCCCATATCTTGAGCACACTTACCTCCTCCTGCACAATCCCACATCCTCACCACACTTACCTCTCACCTCTACCTCTTCCCATCAACGACAACCAACAGCCAACATGGTGACGAACTACTGGGTCTCCCTCGCCAACAAGGACGCCAACAGCTACCTGAAGGGACAATTGCGAGCCGCAGCCGAGTCCCACAAGGTCAAGGGCGAGTTTACCTCTGCAGAGGCGCAGAAGGAGTTGGCGCGCACCATGGTAAGTAGAAAGAAGGAAACTAGTTACAGTCCCAAGCTCTCACCGGAAGCGCCCGAGGCTGACGCTTGCAGTGCACCATGGTGCTGCGATGCTTCCACAACCGCGGCGTCATCATGCACGTCGCAGCTGGGAGCAACGAGCCGCTCCCTGCCCTCCGCAACGGCGCGGTTCGCGAGGCGGTCGAACGCGCCACAGCCATTTTGAGTATGGGTTACGATGCGGGAAAGGCAGGCGGGGAGGAGCAGGAGGAGATCATGGCGGGAGTGGCCAAGAAGATTGTACGTGGCTTGTGTGGTGGACAGAGGTCAAGCCTCTGCTAACTCGCCAGGTCCGCGTTGTCCTCGAATGTCTTCACAGCAACAACGTCGTCTTGGGCGGCTAGCGCGAGCATCGAGCAGAATTAATGCCGCTATCCACCATGCGCGGCCACACGGAAGCATCCCGCTGCCGGCGGCGCGGCAAAGACACGGAGTAGCGGCTTCCCCTTCCCCTACTAAATGGAGCCCCACACAGTGGCCCGTCGGCCCCGGGCGGACGCTTCACGTTTCTCGATTGGGGTGAAGGGTTACATTGGTAGCGACACAGATGGTGAAGCTGGCGTGTGGTGTCGACGAAGACCAGAATTGTAGGGTAATCATTGTACAAGTCAATTAGGCAACTATGTATGTTGTGGACGGTCGATAGGAACGGCGTCAGCGTGGACGCCAGGTTTCGGCGTGACTGGTACTCGTCATGTGGGAGAGGGACGACCGAATGACGCACAACCGGGATAAATCATAACCGCGGCAAGGTCTGGTCGAATAAGAATCAAGCCAGACGCAGGGAGTGCCCTCAACGGAAGCGAGCAGTGCGCAAAGATGAGGGCGGGTGACTAACCTCGAGCTCTGAAACAAGTACATACAAAGAGCAAGAGCCGAGAGTGCACACCCCGTGTGAGACGAATATTGCGGCGGTTTCATCAAGACGGGGAAACTACAAGAGCAGGAGGACTCATCGCAGCCGTTCCTGTTTCGGCTTGAGGCTGGCTGTGCATGGCAGCAGACACTGGTGCCACTCGTGTAACACAAACGGGAATAGGCTCAACCCACCAACCCAAGCTTTCAACACCATGGCAAAACAGAGTGTCTCTTGGCAATGTCGTCACCCAACACCATATGGTCTCGTCTCGAGGTAGAATCACAATTACCTGCTGCATTTGTACATACATTACGGCTAGGGGCCCATGCAAACACCACCAGCATGGCACGACCACCAGGGACCCCACACCTCTACGTTTACAACGCGACTACGAACCGATTAGGCTTGCGGCACGACATTACAATTATGGCATGGACGGCCCACTCAAGTTTGGCCACTCGCACGGATGGGCCCGACTTTCGAGCGCTCTCGATGACGGTGAACCCACACAGATCCGTAGATGAAAGCCTCTGAGAGCGCCACGCTTCGGGCACGAAAAGACCCCCACGACAAGAGCTGTGGCCGCAGGTACATGGTGGGGGCGTAATACTGGGGGAGTAGGGCCATACAAAGACGGCGGCTGCGGGGGTAAACGTCCATTCGAGGGTGAGGGTGTCCTGTGAGGGGATGATGCGCAGGTGGTCGACGAATGGTTCTGGAGCCAAAGAAAGTGATTTGGTGGACTGGAGGGACTTGTTGGGCTTTGGGCAAAGGTTGGCAGGGGAACAGGCGTAAAACTCGTGGTCGGAAACGGCGTTGGGTAGCGGCTGCTTGGACGACTGGGTCGCCAAAGACGCGGCCCCGAGTCTCGAGCTTGACTGCTCGGTCGTGGCCCTGTAGGTGTTCGAGCTGACTGTCAGTTGAGTTATTGTGCCAGGGGGCAAACACACTTGTTGCTCGTGGCTTCAGTGTTCTCGTTCGAGACGACGGCGTAGCCTGGAACGTTGTCAGGCATGGCGGAGTTGGATTGGCTGTGGTGGTGGTTGCTGGGGGTTTGATGTGAAGAGATTTATGTGTTGGACGTCAAGTGAGGGAGGAGCGTCGGTGGCAAGCAGCGCAAGTGGCTCCAACATCCTGCAAGCCTCTTGAATGTATAATATGCACTAGCGGTTCACCGGCCACCGGCACCATAGTACATACGTAGTTGCGGACACCTAACGCTGTACTTGCCAAATACAGGGTGCACAGGTATGTGGCGGAGTGTGGTGACAGGTGCCCGGTGGCCGATAACACAGCCGGGCACCGTCATCACTTCGGCACCCGTGGTGGTTGTGCTTGCGGTATTTTTGGACGAGTCGAAGGGGGACGGTTGGCTCGGCTGGGTTATCGCTATCGGTCGCTTATCTCGCTTCCGCGGACGGTAAAATGCCACCTCCACGAAGATGTGTCTCCCCTTCCCTGTCTCTGTCGCTCCCTCTTTTACACACTGGTCTGGTGGTTGCCAAAGCCCCGAGCATGCCAAGCCGGTCGCCAACTTCAATGCACAGACCGCAACCACAACCGCGACCAATACCATGGCAATGACATTGACTGCTGTCCGCTGTGTCCACTATGAGAGTACTAAAACTCGCCGTGCCTTCCGAGGCCGCGTCCACGGCCTAACCCGTTGACACGGTCAACTTGTCGCCGCGCACGATGATCGGCATCTTGCTGGCAAAGTACGTCTCGCGAATGACCGTGCTGGTCGTGCCATCGCGCCCGCGTGCCTCTGCGGGCTTCCTCGCGCGCCACACTTCGGGGACGAACAGGCCGCCGACGCACGACCCGTCGCCGCACGCGCACGGGGGTGGGGGCGCGATGCCAGGAATGTATGGCCAGACGAACGCCGAGGCGGATGATGTGAGTATCCATTCGACCGTGATGTCACCGCCCTTGGACGGGGTGATGCGGAGGTGGTCGACCAGGGGCGCCGGATGCGGGGCTCGGTGGGCCAGCGGGGTGGGAGGGGCTGCGGGGACGGCGGTCGAGGTCGTCTGTCGGGATGACTGGGTTGATGACGGGCCGGGCACTGGTGATGCGGGCTGGGAGGTCTGGCGCCGCTGGAAGAGCGCTCGCCATCCTTGGCGCCGGGGTGGGTCTGGGTAGGTCCTGCCTGCGCCGCCTGAGTTGCTTGCGCCGCTCGGGGATGGGGTGGGAGGGGCGTATGCCGGCGGGGCATCGTAGAACTCGTCGTCGGGTGGCGGCTTGGCCTTGTCCATTGACGACCGTGCCTTGGAACTGCTCGGTCCGCCGTTGTCAACTGCGGTGGAACTGATGTCAGTTAGGTGAGTTGCGCTGGAGGTGGGGGGATGCACACCTCTCGGCCGCTTCATAGTCCCCAGAGGACTCGTTCGGGACGACTAGGTAGCCGGGGAGCTCGGACATGGTTGCACAGGAGGATAGTGGCTGGTGGCGATAAGCGTGGTGCGTGAGGGGACGAATGTGAGATGGATGTGAGACGAGGGGACGCTGGGAGGAGGTCAAGAAGGACTTTGGGTTTGGCGAACAACAAGTGACTAATCGTCGGCGCTTTGTATATGTGCAGTGCATGGATAGTGCGAACGTGGCTACGGACGGCTTTGCGACGCACGACGGTGGTGTGACTCCACGGTGGGCTCGATGGCATTGGTGGCGGTCGCAGGGTCCGGTGGCGTCGGAGCTGTGCTCACCCAAGTCTTGGCGAAATCGGTTTGATGTTTGGCACGTTGATATCCTCGTTTATCTCGGCTCCATTGGCGGCCAGTGTCTTTCTACTGTAGTGTCCCGGGGGCCAGTGTCCTTCTAGTGCACAGGCTCAAACGCCACCTCCACCATCATGTCCCTCTCCTTGGCCTTCGAGGGACGCCGGCGGCGCGCGCCCAGTTCGTCGGTTTGCGCAGCACGTCTTCCCATGCCCCTGTCCCTCTTCTCATCCTTGTCCGTCTTGAGGGTATCCTTTGTGTCATCGGTGAGGATGCGGACGCGCCTAGACTGCGCCGACAGCGGCGAGCAGGTGTAGAGTGCTTGGCAGGCGAGCGGCGAAGATGGTCCGGCTGGGGCGGGGGACGATGAAGACGAGGCCGATGCTGCTGCTGATGTGTTTACTGGTGGCAGCGTTGAGTCGTGCACACGCCGAACCCCCGCAGGGCAGGACGAGTCGCCACACGCACAAGCTGCCACGGCGCGGCGGCGCTCGCGCGCGGTCTGGAGCGAGCCGCCAACGCAGCGTCGGTCACCACACGCGCATGGCCCCGTTACGGCGACGGGCGATGCGGCCACCGATGTCTCGTCCACTGAGGGGAGGGTGAGTGTGATCGTCACCTTCCCCGGGGGAAGAACGATAGGAGTGGCGTGCGGGTGCGCATGGTGTCCACCCATTTGAGTCGTTACGATGAACGCTCCGCCGGGCGTAGGCGGCGCGCCGGGCGGCGTGACGACCCACGCTGGCTGGGTCTGCCACGCAGAGGGGTTTGGCGCCGGGTTTGGCACAGCCGCATTGTCGGCCACGGGGGGAAAGTAGCTCGCATCTTGCGGGCTCTTGGGATACGCCGGCGCGGGCGTAGGTACGGTGGTGGTCTGGGCCGCCGGTGTCGGAAGCGGAAAGGGCGCCTCGTACCCCGGCGTATTGGGGTCGATGGTCGGGAGCGGGCTCGGGGTGGGATTGGCGATGAAGAGGGGCCGGCGGAGGAGTTGCTTCAGCCGCTGCCCGAACCGGACCGGCGGGCGGAGCGCCGTCATGCTCTCTAGGTCGTCAAAGGTCTTGCGCTCTCCATCGTGCACGTGGGTGTGGTCATGGTGACGCTCGTGGTGTGGTTCGGGTCGGTCGTGGTCCATGCTGAAGAGCCATTCGCGTGGGATCGAGCGGCCCTCGCTTGAGGACGGGGCCACTGTTGATGAGGTGCGGCTGGGCATGGGGAGCGGTGGGAAGTGAGCGTTGTGAGGTCTTGCTTGATAAGGTCAGCTGGATCCTCCGACGCGATGATTCGAGTCAGCGCTGAATGGCGACTTTGGCGTCATCGTTGGCCTTGGTTCCCAGGAAGAGGACCATTGATAGATCGGACGCCAAGACGACTGCGCGAGCGAGATCCCATGGTGTGTACAGGGAGGGTTGGTCCGGCCAAGCCTCTGATTCGTGACATGAAGCTCCTCGCTGATGGTCATGGGTGCCAACGTCCTCAACGACTGCTGATTTCCTTCCTGCCAGAGAATGGATATGCAGAGACCATCACAGAACATATTCAGACCCTGTACACTCACGGCTAACAATCCCTGTCGGGAGCTTCCTCCGCGTCTGCCAACTCTTACGAATAGCAAGTCACCGAGTGGCATTGGGCACATAGAGAGCTATCACCCCGTCTGCATAACGGGAGTGGGACAGCCGTCGCTCACTCTCATCAAGCAGCGTGGAGTACGCGTTGGCTGCCTGGCTGAGACCCGCACGCTGAACAGCGCAGACTATTTGAATGATGCTTCCCCTCTCGACTACGCTGAAATGACCGCTCGACTACGACTCTCACCGTCCAAGAACATTGCTGACAGCATCTGTGGCACTTCGTGTCCACTGTCACCAAGCCGTGCACCGCCACCCTCTGCACAGTCGTTGACCCGCGACTGCATCCAAACACGGGCAGTTTCGTACAGTGGCACCTATCGTCCCACCTTTGCGTTTCATGAACCTGACACGCAACACGGGCAAGCTGGATGCTGCGCATGCCACAAACCAGAGGCGGAAGTGGCAGATCTGGCCGAATTACTGTGGCACCGGCACAGGTTTCTCTTTTCGCTTGGCACTTCCTGGGCCGTCTTGCTCTCCAGATTCAAGCTTGGAGATGAGGAGATGAGGCTGGTGAGGTATGCACAGAGCCTGTGACCCCAAATAACTGCTGCTTATTAATGAGGTTTGCGGGTGAGAGAAGCGCAGTAGACTAGGGGACGTATTTAATGGGTCATGGGAAGGAGTTCTAACGCTACGCCCCTGTGGTCATTCTACTTACCATGTGGCGTAGTATATTCATCATCTGTATCCTGGCCGTTCCTGCTGTGGCGACCAACCTTCAACACCGACACGAACAGGTACGCAAGTTGCACAACTTTGGGTGGCGCTGACGACAGGACGGCATTGCCACCCGGGATGGGTGTGGCTCCGACTGCCCCGAGGCATTGTGGATCGACGACCACGCCCTAGTCAACTTCCAATACGGGTACGGCGACCCATACGGTGGCGGCGGGTCCAAGTCGACCACTACCCAAGCGCCCTACGCATACGGCACCGCCACGGCTGCAGGGGGTAGCACGACCGCAGCCAGTGCCGCGGGGGCAGCTGGCGACGAGGATGGGGAATACTACCCTGTCGTCTCGAGCAAGAAGGCCGTCATTGGGCACGTTGTATGCGGCGCGCTCGTGACGATGCTCTTCCTGCCCGCGGGCGTGGTCGTGCCCCGTATCGCAAGGGGGCTCACAACGTCGCGCTGGTGGTTTGTCGTCCATGCCGTCGTGCAGGGTGGCATTGTCGTCGTCCTCGCGATCGCGGGGTTTTCGATTGCGTGGGCTTACTTTTCTTATGGTCTCGACACGCCGCACAGGGTAAGTGGTTGACACGCTACTGCCACCTCCAGACGAATACTGCACTGCGTAGACTGACAGGGTAGAAAATCGCGGCGGGGCTGTTCGTACTCATACTCTCTCAAGCCGCCCTGGGCGCCATTGTACACTGGTACAAACCAGGCGCGCGCATCCAGCGCCTCACATCCACGACGCATGGCCGCACGCCGCTTAACTATATCCACATGGCACTGGGCGTCGCCATCATGGGCGCCGGCTGGGCGACGAGCTGGACCGGCCTCACCATTGAGTGGGAGTATCGTGGCCACGGGACGCCGGCCCACTCGTACCGTATCGGCTGGGGCGTGATAGTAGGCCTCTGGAGCGCTCTGTGGCTTGCGGGCCTCATCGTCTGCCTGCCCCGCCAGCGTAAGCTTGAGGCTGGGCCACGCCGCACAAGCATCGATGACGACGGGAATGTGCGTGTCACCAAAGTCGAGTCGCCACCGACACCACCTTCAATTCCCTCGCTGGGGTTTGAAAACCGCAGCTAGCAATCTGGCTTGGCCAAAGGTTGACGCTGGGATCGAAATGCCCCAGATCTGTTCACCGCCACCAACTGCCACATACCGCGGGTCGCCGACCAATAGGGACAATGTGTATGGGAGCAAGTTAATACTGAGTGTGCTGTGGATGCCATTGTACTCATGCATGACGTTGAAGCCAAAGACAGGAAGGTGTTCTTTCTCGGAGATCCAGTGGCAACACCGGACAGTGGGTGAGGGTCAAACGAGGTCGGCTATGTCGCTTCAGTTTGGCAGTGTTTTCCTCTACTCGTGACCTCATTCTTCTCGCACTCGTCGTGCATGGCCGAAGTCCGAGAGCAGCACATCACACCAGTCATCCCACAGTCGATTCGAGTGTTCGAAATGTTCTTAGATAGGGTTTGCCACCGTATTGTATCCGACACAGATCACACAGGCACCTTCGGTCACGACTGTCCAGGCAACACAAAACAACACCTCTGAACGGCCATAAACTCTTCTACTCACAGCACGCACGAACACCTGGTCGACCCGTTGCTGACAGAGAGTAGAACCGAGTCTACACCCAGTCAAGCACATCAGGTTACTCTTGAAGCGTAACCGGAAACAAAGCTTAGTTGAGTGTGCCACCAACCCCCACTTAAGCCAGCTGTCCAGGAACACCGAAGCCATCGGAACGGATAAGCCCTTTTGCCACCCAGCTCAAGTACCCTCTATGCTGACCTGTACTCCTCTCTGCACCATTGGCCCCCAGCATGCCCGGGCGGTTAGGGGCCGGTAGATGAGGACGGACTGCAGCAGCTGCCCCATTCCCACGCGCCTTTATAACCCACCCAGCACGTTGGTTGCATGTCCCCTCCGGATTCACCACTCCTTTTGAGGTTGTGATCGCCCCCCACCTTGTACAGCAACATCACCATTGGCGAGCCGTCCTTTCGACCTAGTCTCGCCGGCCCCGCCGCACGGCCAACGTCTCCACCTCGCGTCAGCTCCACATCCGACCACCCGCCACCGTACTGTACCGTCCAATACAACGAGCCTCGCCACCGCAGGCACATCGAAGGACGGCCGTGGCGCCCTGATGAAGCGTGTATTTGTCACCATTGTCGTCGGCTACCTAGTCGCGCTGACCTTGGCTTACGTCTTCCTGCCAATCAAGTGGACCCACTCGCGTCCCCGTGAGTGTCAATCGTCACCATTGCCATTATCGCACTGCACACCTTCCCCCTCCCACCGTCCTTGATTGACGCCAAGCGTCTCGGTCTTCGCCGGTGGCAGACGAACCTATTGCCACCCGACTCCTTGGTCACATCACAACCTTACCTCTGTGGCTCAAGACTGCCGTCCCTCTCACTCTCTGGGCTGTGGCAGTGAGTACTGTAGCTCAATCCCTACGCCCCACGTATCACTCCACACTACCAGTCCCCGCTCTTCACCCAGTATCTTACTCCAGGTGCTCAACTACACATTCGGCTCATTCCACATCACCAAGGAACCATACAGGCATGATACAGAGTTCCTTGCCATCCAGTTCGGCGAGGTCGACGGCATATGCTCGTCCTCTAAGGGGTCGAGGTTGGTGGAGATGTCTGCGAGCAGTAGCTCCCCGTCGCTTCAGACTGCCCACTGGATCGATGGCCCGCCCTGCCCGTTCCTAGGCATTTGTCCCGCGGCTTGCCACAACAGTCGTGAGCATTGGGACGAGCGGTCCGTCATGCCGGTGTAAAGTGGTCTGCAAAGACCCGAAGCAGTGTGTGCGAGAGGGAAGTGAGGTTTGTGCAGAATAATCATTGCATTAAAGCGTTTGTATGTGCTCAGTTCGGGTGTTGTAATTGGGGTTAATCACGTCATGACGTCATGCGACGAGCCATAAAATGATCGCGGCTCGCTGTCAAATGCGACAAAGAATGTGAGACACAACGCGCACAATGCTGTACAATGCTGTCTATCGACCCATCGTCTCGTGTTGGACGTGTCTGGAACTCTCAGACATGTAGGTCGAGTGGAAAAGTTGCCCTTCCGGACAACGACATCTGTTCTACGGCTCCGGTGGCGACGCCGTCGGCCATGGTCTGGACCGAGCGGCACTATTTCTGGGCAGGGCCATGACGATCATTTGTTGTTTTGCTTGAGTGTGGATCTTGGCAACTTTCCCGCCCTAACGACGACCACTTGACCTCTTAGCATCGCCCCTGTCGTCAACACACAAGGCTTACAGTCGTCGACGGGGTCTTGTATATGGCCTCTGAGCCTATAAGGACCCCAGTGCCAAGCATGTCTTCCCACACCGACGCCAAGATGGAGACCGCTTCTGCAGCGTCTCCGACAGACCCCGCCGACCTCGAGAAGGGACCGCAATCTCCACTGTCCTCCATCAAATCGACTATAGACGAACCCGGGCCATCTGCGACTGGAGATCAGGTAGATGTGGATGCGGATGGGCAGTGCAGGCGATGTTCCCAACAGCTGGTGGCAAATGGGTAGGTCACTTCCGGCGCAAAGGTCTACTGCAGCGTCTCATCGTCTAACATCACTAGCGAAACCACCGACGCCTGTGCTCCTCATGTCACGCGGCATCGATGCCGCAAGGAGATCAAACCCCTTCCATGGCGCCATCGACCACTTGCAGACCCCGACGGACCATGGCACCCGTGCGAGCACGAGTCGTACAACTGGCTCAACCTCTTCTTCAGTGCGGTCTTCGGGTTTGGTGCTCGCGCTGACCACAGGTCTCATCGTCGCCGCCGTTCTCATGGTCTTTGGAAACACACACTCGCTATCCACGGCCAGCAGCATACCGGTGTATCTCTCCTACTACGCCCTGATCATGTGGGTGTGGTCGACGCAGACCCTCTATGACGTCCACTTTGAAGCAAACGACAAATTTCACCGCCTGTTCAAGGCCCTCCAGATGGTCCTCTTTGTGTACATGGGCGCTGTCGCCGGAGGCTGGAACCTCAGTCTTATTCAGGATCCCGATACTATACCGGGTATCAGCACCAAGGGCCGGGTCGCCCACAGTGAGTCTCAAGTCGTGCCCTGTAAGTGGGGTCGTGGGGACTGGGCTCGGCTGTGTGCCGCAGCCAACGAACCTGAGGCTCACGTCAACAGACCTCGCAAATGAAAGCTTTCTCACCGACGTCATCTCGTACACGATCCACCGGCTACTGCTGATCATTCAATACATCCTCGGTAAGCCCTAAGCGGACAAGCCTGTGGCTGACGGCGTGATAGTCATCCGAGATGGTCGACGAGTGAAACGGCCCGTATCCAGACTGATCGCCTACACTGCAACTCTGGTCGCCTCGGCTATCCTGTGCATCATATCGCTTGTGATCCCTGCTCGATCAGTGGCGGCTGTTGGCGCAAAGATTGCCATCTTCTACCTCTCCATTGTGGTCGAGTTCGTGTCCATCGCCTTCAACTTTTATATCTGGGCCAAGCCATCATCAATCGTCCTGGAAAGGATAACCGTGCGCTACGGCTCGCTGACCATTGTCATTGTGTATGTCGCAAAAATGCCCCCCACAGAGCTGACTTCGCAGTGGCGATGGCTTTGTTAGCATCATTCGAGCACTCTCCCAGGCGTCCACGGGGCTCAACGACAATAGTGCCGTTACATATTCCCAGGCATTCCTGAGTGCGTTTCCACGCTGGGGCCAAGCACAGCTCGAAGGCTAACAGGCAGCCATTGGGATCATGTACACCCTGTGGGCCTTTCTCTTCGGGTCGTTTTCTGAAGCCGACCACCCCGAGCCGACAAAGATGGCCATGTGGGAAGCCGTCCACTACCCACTGCACTTTGTGATGCTCGTCCTCTCGGCAGCCATGATCGTGAGTGGGCAGGCTGTCTCAGAGCCCGACTTGTGGCCATTAACAGCGCACAGAACCAAGTTACATTCATATCGTTTTGGGAAGGCGTCGATCGCGCCGTCAAATATGTGGTTGTGGATACAGGCACGGCCCTCACTAGCATCCGTCAAGGGACGAGCACCGGGCTTTCTGATGCCACCCTGCAGAAATACTCAAACTACCTCGATCGGCTCGACTTAACTCCGACGTTTCATGACGAATACCCCATACTGGCGAGGCTGGCCGCAAACATGGTGCCGGGACAGGACAATCCGATCATTATGCTTTACCAATTTATGGGGCAGATTCTCATCGCCATTGCGACAGTAAGCATGTCTGCACAAAGTATACCCCACAGTGTGTTAAGACATTCAGGACTATGACGTTGATCTGAACGAGGACATCTACGACCAATACGTAGAGCTTTTCCTGATCAACACGACCCTTTCAACCAACGAGACGACTAATGGCAATCTGACAATGGAGGCCTTTGACAAGGTGACAGTCATGATGACCGATCTCGTCAATGAAATGCTCAGCGGCGTCATGTGGCTGTATCCTGCTGCTGTGCGTTTGTTTGCGCCGCTCTGCACCCCTGCATGCTAACAAAGCTGCCAGGGCGTCACCTTGCTGCTCATCGCTGCGCGCTCCCTGGTGCGATATCGTTTTCAGGGACACGCACACGTGATCATCCATGGCTTGCAGGTTGGCATGGGTCTCGCTATCGGTCTCTTGGGCCTCCTGGCTCTGGGGAATAACACGGTGACCACCGAAAACCTCCTGTATGAGGATTATCCCCTCAGCCCAATGGTCCAGCTCGCCACCGAAGGCTGGGCCTTGGTCGTCGTGAGTGCGACCATACGTCACGCCAACTCACCTCAGCTCTACCTAGCGTACTCCGTCGTCCTCGTGGGCTCGTTGGTGAGTATTTCCAGCCGTTCTCCTACAAGACACCTTGCCCGTGTTTCGGAGATAGATTCTGATCTACAGATATCCGTCTCGATGAACAACCAGCGCGGACTGATACGCAATCTCCTGGCCATGGCACGCGGCGGCCGACGCAAGACACTCGCTGGGCTATGACGGCTGAGGTTTCATTGGCCGTAGCAGGCACTCACTGGTTCTATTATTGTTGTCCCTCGTATGCACAGCATTGTTTGCTCGAGTAGTTCGGTTAGAGTCAGGTCTGTGCACATCCCAGAGAGCTTTTGGCTCGCGCGCTTGTGCCTACTGATTCTCAGGCACTGACCATGACTTGTTTGGTGGGTTGAAATGCCGTTGATGTCATTTCGCCAAGACAATGCAAACCCACCACCCCGGAATATCTCGGCACGGTCGGCAACTAGCCAGTCTATCCAGCCGACACCGCATGGCACCGCCACTGTGCAGATCAGGGAGCATGGCAACAGATCAGATTAAGCTACAGTAGACATTCCGACCGGTTCCTCGTTGCCATGAACGGCTTGCGATGCAGGCGATAATGGCAGGTTGCCATGCATATCAAGTGCTTGGCATCTTGAGGCAGAACTGGAACCAAGCGCTCTCAAGAGCTATTTAGGGTAGCCCATCAGGCTTGGATGCAGTCATCATCCCCACTCCACCTCAAACCTTGACCATGCGTTGCGTAAACCTCGCCATCACCATATCGCTCCTTGTCACCGTCGCCGCTGCACCGCTACCACGGGACGATCCCTCCGTCCCCTCCTCTGTGCCTACCTCCGCCCCTTCCTCGGTCGCTCCCTCTACGACCTCACCCGTCACTTTCCCCAGCGCCGTTGCCAGCAGTGCCGCTCGTAGTGCCAATGGGCCCGCTTCTACCCGTCGCCCTGCCTACGCATATGCCACACACTGGTCCAGTGTCGACAACAGCAGTCCGTGGGGCAGGACGGGCGACACGCGAAACGGTTTCCCCCTCCACATTCTCCTGCCCATCATTGGCGCCATTGCCGGCTTGGTTATTTTCGGACTCATTATCAAGTTCTGTGTGAGTGTCTTTCCTCCATCCTCATCCTCCCGTCCTATCGCATCCAGCGCCTGGCCATCAGTGACTAACATCTGCAGTGCATTGGAACTGCCGCCGTCGCTGCCTCGCGCGCGTACAGGCCGCCTCCTCGCCAACCGTACAACTCGTACAACACGTACCCCACCACTTCATATCGGGCGACCCAGCCACCTACGGACAACACCCTCCTCTATTCTGGGTCTGCACCACAATACACAATGTCTGGCCAGGCATCGCAGTGAGTACAGCAGCAAACTATATACGTCTGCAGTTTGGGAACCCGACTGACATGGCAGCATGAACCCTCCCCCACCATACGCAGCTCCCCCAGCGTATCCTGAACCTGTGAGCCGCTACGGCTAGGGGGTTGCACCGACTTGAACGTAGAGATTGGGATTTGGGCCTCGAGTAATGTGTTGTATAACATGGCAGTAATTGATACCTTGATACATCATGCATTTCGTACAAGCATCGAGTTTCGGGCTCTGGTGTCGAGTGCCTGGCCCCCCTTATTGCACCGCCTTAGAACTCTACTGACTCGCCGTGACGTCTGGACGCCAGAGGACACTGTCGACATGCACACTGTGTCTCTACATCCTGCGGTTCTGAGGGGAGAGAAGAGGTACTCTACATTGAACAGGGTCACATGCTACAATCTCTATGGGGGTTTAGTCGGTCGTGGTAACCACGCAGTGGTACGAGTACCCTATTGTCGGGGGAGGGAGTGTCCATTCGTCGTGGCCGTTGGAATTGATGTGGTGGGGAGGCGATGCAAGATGTAATATGTGGTGGTGGTTGACATGCTGGGTTGTGATGCTGGGTGATGCTGAGCGGGGTTCGAGTGGAGGTCGATAGCCGGTGGATGGAATTGGGGCTGGTGGGGGGTCGGACGCAGGCCGTGCGGGTAATGATGCAGGATGGAGTTGGAATGCTATTGTTGGGATGCGATTGTTGGAAGGCCAGTGGTGGAATGCGATGGTGAGAGGGGGCGAAGACGAGTAGGACTACGGCGAGTAGTACCCAGATTTTGGTGGTGGGACGAGCTCGCCGCTGGGGGCAGAGTCAAAGCGCTCCGCTGCCGCCGCATATGGGTTGGCCGACGCCGTTGTGTCGGACGAGTACGTCGACGATGCTCGGGCATCGGTAACGGTGACGTCGCTGGACGATGCCATAAATGTGCCTTGTGCGGTCCTCGCCTGGAGGTAATACCGCATCTCAATCTCCTTGAACAGCTTCCTCTTGAGAAGGTAGAAGAAGCCCCAGAACGCCACGCCCTGCTGGTTAGCAACTGGTGAGGGCTCGCATCGTCGACGTCCTCCTGGCTCAACGAGGAAAGAGAGACTCACCCAAAAGATAACGAGAAAGATGACTGGAATACCAATCCACAGAAACAGCCTCGCAGGCGTAAAGTACTCCTTAATCTTCTTCATTGCCTGCTTCTGGGCCGTGTCTGCGAGCAAGGACCCGATAGAGCGCGGATCGACCTGCGATACGTGCTCCATCGCCTCGGGCAGTGGTGCCATGACGGGACGAGGGAGGCGGATGGGAGATGAGGATGTTGCGAAGGTGACGATGAGGTCGGGGGTGTAGGTGATGGTGGGGCCGGGAGAGGTGGGCGTTGGTAGCCAACCTGGTGGTGCGAATGTTGGATGGGATGTTTGGATGAAAGAGTGGGGATGTGCGGATGGAATGTAGGTTTGATCTTGCCTAAGTATGCTAAGCTCGGCGGCGAAGATGGACGCATGCCAAAGAATCCGACGGGATCCTACTAGGGTCAGTGGGGTACATGTGTCGACGCTGTATCGTTCTTGGGGGTCTGGTGTCGAGTCTGTATGATGTCCCTTTCAGACGGAAGGCTGAAACGTAACAGCTCCAGCGGATTTGGTGGTGTACTGGTATATCGTCGTCTTAAACTGTTAGCGAAACGAGGGGTGGATTGATTTCAAGGGGGATGGATTCGTCTTCCAACGTTGAACGTGGGGGGTTGAGCATCGCAATCTAGGTGTGTCATGGGTTATGGATGATGCAGATGGGGATGGACAAGGGTTGGGGGCAGGGTCGAAACGTTTCAAGCATTGGATGGCTGGATGGGTGGGCGACGGGATCAAATTGGGGACCGGTCTGACCTCCATCGGGAGCAATCAGGGGAGGCGGATCACCGCAATTTGTCCCGTCCCGTCAAACAGCCAGGGGGTCGTATAGGATGCGTTTCAAGTCTCACACTCCCTCCTGTTCTTCCCCAACACGTACGCCGAGCCCCTCCTCCCTTTGAGCGCTGCTACTCTCACGCCAGGGCTGTCACCCCTGGTGGGTCATACAGCCAAGGCTGTCACCTTCCGGCGCACCCCGTTTTGTGCCGCCCCCGAACTATCAAGCCCCAGGTGTCACCACAGCAGGAGTAGAGGAGAGCGTTCCATCATTCGACTATGATACTGGCATTTGCCCATTGCTAGCTTCAAACCAGGAGACTCCAGCGCATCACGCATGGAGCACAGACGGTGACCATTTGTTGTGGGATACCCCTCACTCCCTCGGAGCGGACTTATCAGACTTTTACATCCCCTAGAGGGGACGACAGGAACACTGGCCGGGTCATTTCGACCGCTCTCAAGTCGTCGCGCCCCCAGTTGTTCAAGTCCCGGTTGACACTGTTGCTGACCACGCTGACACCATCAAGCGGCTCCTCAAGATGAAGCACAGTTGAAGCACGCGAACTCCGACGCACAAGGTTGACACATGACCAAGGGCGACACAATCGGGGTGTGACCGCCGGCCGTCCCAGCGCTGAATCCAGAGGGATACAAGGTTGGGCTGGTAGGTTGCGCTAGTATCCAAGAATGAGATATAAGGAGGACCTCTGAGCACCAAGACGACTCCCCATCAGCTCTCCAACTCCAACTTGTCTGGCTACAAGCACCCACACTCATTTACACCAACTGTCATCACTCCCTTCCCGGCACACCACCTACCGCTACCTACTTCCAACTACCCCACAACACATACTCCACCATGTCTGCCTCCCTCGCCGCTCTACTCTTTGTCGCTGCGCCAGCTCTGGCGATCGACCTTGGTGGCGTCGTCAACGATGTCGGAAGCGCTGCGACCGGCGCCGCCAACGATGTCGGAGGCGCTGCCTCGGGCGGTATTGGTTCAGCCATCAGTGGCGCCAAGGATGCAGTCGGCGGCGGTGTAAATGACATGATCAAGGACCAGATCAAGGCCCAGATTCTCAAGAACCTCAGCCCCACCAAGATGTTCCTCTACATTGGCCTCCCGCTCATCTGCGGCTTCCTCCTCATCGTAAGTCCCCACCCACAGGGATGCAACTAACCTGCAGATCGCTGTTGTGTGGTTCATGATCTCCATGTCCCGCCGTCCCAGCCCCGGTGCACCGGCGTCGGGCAACACGTTCCGCCAGGACCCGAACTCGACCGAGAAGGGCTTTGGCATGGCGCCTGCTGGCGGACCCGGCACGGGCCTGTACCCGACCATGTCGCGCGTATCCGAGCCCGAGTTTATCGAGCACGCCGAGACTGTCAACGTCAACGTCGACCCCCACCCGTACCCCGTCGAGGACAACTTTTCGCCCTCGTCCAACCCCTACGGCGAGCCGCCCCAGGGTCCCCGTGACGTCGCCGGCGAGCCCCGCCTCCTCACCCGCCGCGTCTAAGCGTCCGGTGTTTGATGTAATACACCAATAGTGGCTGGCCCACTGTTTGTATCTTGCACCGCCTGGTCCGTTCCCATTCATACCCCAGTAGCATGATGCCGTTTGATGTATCCTATCTCAAGCCTTGACACTGCCCTGGCTGCGATGCGGTGGACGCCGGCGGATATCCAAGGAGACTCGTGGTCTTCTTGCACGGACTAGCGCAGAGCATGACATGTGACACACACTACTATGGATGGATCTCGTACTACTATGCCACTACCTAGCTGGAACTGGCTTGATCTCCCGACAACGGAGTTACTGGTCATCATTTGGAGAGACAATGTTGGCTGTCGATGGTAAGAAGGGCCCCGTAAACTCCGTTCTGGTCCACCCAACGCTACTCCAAGCACAGCATCTACTCAACACGACTTATCACGTGTGCGACGACTGTTCCTAGATGAAATACGACCTCAGTCATGCATCTGTTAGCTCGGCAACAAGTCAAAGTCTGGAACTTACAACTCGAACCATAGCCGACGGAGCCGACAGAGGTGACATGCCAGTGGCGGCCACGCACATCAACAACATCGATGGCTATGGCAATAAACAGGATCATGCTCGAGTATGATAGAGTATAAGAGCAGCACGATCTCGTGCGAAGTCCACGCTGCTCATCAGCAGACTCATCCTGCAAACCCAACTACGATGATGGTCATCAAGAATCTCATCCTCATCGGCGCTCTCGTCAAAGGTATCGCTGCAGCACCTCTCCCTGTGGACTCGGCCACATGGGCCACTACAGTGCATTCAGCAACGAACAATCGGGCTGTACCAACGTCAACCGGGACTAATTTGACGCACGCCACCAAAGAACACTATGTGAAGACAACATTTGTGGAGCTCCCCGCGACCGGCATCGAGGCCACCATCGACTGCGTTGCTGACGGGCCGTGCTGGGGAAACCGTCCGTTCACAGTCCTTCCTGGTGTCGCTTCAGTGACATCTTCAACTGCGAAAGATGAGCACCATCGCAAACCCCTCTCATTCCCTGCCTTTGTTGGGATCTTGGTAGCGGTTTGGACTGCTGTACGTCCTGGGTGGGCTTTCGGAGAGACGCATCGCTGACCAACGAAGTTAGTTATAAGTATTTCCATGTGAAAGGCATACCACCGGAACCGCGTGCAGTCCCAGGCGACAAGCCACCAGGCAACTCCAGTCGTCAGGCAATCCCATTCCACAAGCCGACAAGCGACTCGAGCCGCCACAACGCGAGCTGCCGTAACTCGAGCTGCCCCAACTCGAGCTGTCTCAACTCGAGACACCGTGACTCGAGTCGCCGTAACTCGAGCCGCTGCAACTCGAGCCGCCCACAGGCAGCCTAGTGACCGCGATGACGACAGCGACGTCCGGGAAGTACCCGGGGCATTGGCTACACCACCGCCATCGTACCCTCAGGCGACGGCGCCAAGTGCGTGATGTTCGTTGCCAAGGGTCGGCTCCCCGGCGTGGAGCGCAGTTCCAGTAGGCAGTTTACATAGCATATATGCATTTGGGGCCATGGGACTGGCAGTGTACGTACAATGTAGACGTGGTGACACCCCTGACGATAAGCACATGTCCGCCAAGGCCGCGGCCAGCGAAAGCCAAGAATCCCAAGAACCCCCCAAGAACCCTGTCGTGGGTGAGATCATGGACCAAGAATGAACGCGTTAGCGCCCTAATAGTGCAACCACCCGCTTATCACCCCAACCTCAGTCACCGACGACGCCGCAGCCGGAAAATCGGCCAAGGCGCCAAGGTGCTTAAGGAGGTTAGCTGGCAAAGCTGGCCTAGCATTTTAGGATTTGTTTTGCCAAACTAGCTAGACGCATCCGGCAGGTTGCAACAAACAAAGTCGTACAGGTCGTGCAGGTCGTGCTCTACATATAGCCACCCATGCCCCGCAATCATGCATTGCAACTACCCATCCCACCATGCTCCTCACATCGTATCTCATCCTCGTAGGCGCAACTGTCGCCGTCGTCACGTCGACGCCCGTCCCCACCGACTCGCCATCTCTGTCCTGGATGAAGACTCGAGCTATTGGGTACGACCCCCGAGAGGCCACTAGGAAGGTCTCGCACGAGCAAATCGTCATGATCGTCTTCTTCGGCGTCGGTGCGGTGAGTATTGAGCCCTCTCCGGTCTCGCTTGCTTGTCTTGTTCTGACCCAAAGGTGCTCGCCATTGGCGGTCTGATCGTATTCATTCGCCAGAGGATCCACAAGAGGCGAGCCGCCAGGGAGCGCAGCCAGGAGCCCGACAGTCACCAGGCCTACCTCGACTATCTCCGAAGTCTCCCTCGCCCCCGCCCTTCGGATCCTGCTGCCAGCCAAGCCAGCGCATACTCGGAGCACAGCTTTGTCGACCCTGCGAGCTATAACCGTCCCCCGCTGGCGCCGTCGACAGCACCCCCATCGTATCCCGAACCCGCAGCACGTTATCCTATCCTCGACCATGTCCGCAGCCTCCCTCGTTCACTCCCGTCGGACCCTGCCCCTCGCCAAGCCAGTGCACCCATCACTGAGAAGAGCCGTTTCAATGCCAGTTCCAGCTCTTCCTCGGTGGCATCGTCGACACTCACGTTTCCGGAACCCGTGGCACACTCTAGCCGCTAGAAGTGGTGGCGTACATACAAGGGACATGGGCTGTAGCAGGATGAATCACAGTTGTTGTTATCCGGTGGTGTCTGGAGGTGAACATGATGGCATGGCTCCAAGATGAGATGTCACCCCTGGGGACGCGTGTTCTTGGCTTCTTGGCGGAAACCTGAAGTGCACGTACCGTAAAGGCGAGCATATGTGTGGTGCCTGTCATCACGTTCAACATGTACCAGTGTCGGTGTCGCTTGCAGTATGCATGCGTAGAGTGCTGTCTCCGTCGTGATGCAGTTACAGAGAAAAGACAGATCTGGAGGATGAGATGCTCACAAGACTCGCCGCCGGTGTATTGCGCCTCCGCATGAGCAATGCCGCACACTGTGGACCCTGCGCTAACCCGCTAGTGTAATTGGTGAAACATTGCATAGATCCGCTTATTACCGCAGACCCAGCTTCAAGGCACGTGACCGACTCCATTGTATGCCGCGATGACGGAACTGTCAAAAGGAATTGCAAATGACCCATTCTCATCTAACGAGGTGGTGATGGGGTTACTAATATCTCTCACTATACTCTAATATACCCCTGACAACCACCGCGTGTTCGGTTCCTAGCACTGCCCTTGCACTTCCCTGGCAGATGTACGGAGGACACAAAGAGCGCGCAGGTGTACATACAAAAGGGAGAATTTTTCACACCATACAAGCCCTTGGGGCGGCGGCACGACAAGTGCAAACACATCTTTTTGCTTTTCGGCGTGCATGGATGAGCGCTGAGGTGGGTGTGGTCTTGTCATGTTGGTGGTGAATAGGAAGCAAACAGCTTCCGTCAAGGTTGTGTTCCAGACGCCGTGCCTTGGGACCGTATGTCGGTTGAGACGTCTGAACACTCCTTGTCGTTACCCCGCTTCTCGTTATCTACCGTTTGTCACTGCAAGGTTTGGTTGACGTGTGGGGTGTGTACCTGTTGGCCACCGAAGGCAACAACGCGTCCGTCACGGTGACCGATACTAAAGGGCACGAGATGCCGCTCACTGACGCACTTCACCCATCTGCTCTCTTCTGTTTACTTCGTCGTCCTGTCCTAGTCCCACAGTCGAAACCTCATTGCTACCGTTCCCTCACTGTTCCCTCACTCCCTCCTCTCTACTGGACAATGTCACCCACCCCGCTCCCGACAGCTGAGGCCGCAGTCAAGCGCGCCGTCGAAGAGGCCTACACAACGACAGCCAAGGTCCTTCTTCCAGCCTACCAGGCCGACGTCGTCCTCCACTGCATCCCAGGGGGAGCGTGTACGGGCTCGTACGAGTATCCCGTCAATGTTCGCGAAGACCCGCACATTGGGGAGAATTTCAATTCGGGGTCGTTTATTATGTCCACGATCGGCCTCTACCTCTTCTTCGTCTTTGTGAGTTTTTCGCAAGGATAGGAGACTGCTGTTGCTGCTGCTTTTGATCTGACCCCCAAAGGCCATGTTCATAGTGGGAATCTGTGGCATGGCGTGCACCATGGCGTGCGTCGCGGCGTGTGGGGAGCGAAGTGAGGCCGACGACGTCGAGAAGCAGGCACCGCGCGCAAAACCCAAACGCAAACGCCGCAACAGCGATTTTGTCGACGCCTTTCTGAGGGGCGTGGCCAAAGCCAACTAGACGCCCAGGGGGATATTCGTTTAGAGAGAGCTCTGGATAATGTACAGGGAGGTTGGGTAGTTGGTGGTTGTAGCTTTGTGCTGTAGATTGTGTGTATGCCCTCAACAACGAGTTGGCGTTCCAAGTGATGGAGCGTGGCGTGCATTGACGCCTGGCTCTGGACACGATTCCTCGCTTGCCCTCCCTCAATATCCGAAGCAGTTGCCTTGATCCGCTCCGATTGTATCGTGGTGTCCATGCCTGCCGCTCATTCACGCCCCAAGCTGCGCTGACGTTGCACGCATGGCTTGCTGTATCCGCGCACTGCGAGCTGCGTCCGTCAAGGTTGCCGTCTACTCTACCAAATTGCGGATCGGTGTTAAAGAGCATCGTGTGCGGTATTTGGGAGAGCACAACCGAGTCGGTCGCGTACCAGTCGGTCGCGGATTAGTTGCGGGTGACTGCCATGCGTTATCTGTGATGCGGTATTTGGCACAGCACGGCTGAGCAGTTTGTGGATGTAGCGGATGGCTGGCTTGGCGGCTCGGTTCCGGCTGCACCCGACGATAACAGATTCTTGAACTCGATGGATAACCGATCTCGACTGCCCACCAAAAGGTAGCCGCATCTTTCTTTTGCACGTTTACAGCCTCCGTTCCGCACATTGCTTACCTCACGGCGCTGCACAGGTGCGGCTCGGAAGTTGTCGCATCGCGTTCGAGGTATCTGATGGCGGGAACTCCACTCTGCCGACGATCAAGCACAAGCAAATGTCTCTAGCTCGGTGGCTCGGAGGCGTTTCTTCATGTTCGGGTGCTTTTACCTCCTGGCACTCAACAACGGTAGTCACCGCTGCGGATGGAATCGGACAAGCGGGTACTAACTGACGACGGATAATGATGACATTGCCAAGGCTGACCACCACCACGCTTCTTTCAACCCCGGCATTGGTCTATGGTGGTTCTTCCGAGCGATTAGCCGCCATGTGGACGCCGCGTACACCGAAGACCGAGCCATGTTGACCACCGTGCGGCGTGCATATAAGGCAAGCGACTACCGGTAGTGCATCCGGATCGACCTCATGGCAACTCTCACCACGCAGCACACACAAACACTACTATAGCAACACATCCATTTGCATTCTCACTTGTCACCATCCACACACACGATGCCGCTACCGACGTATGTCACCACCGCTCTCGTCGGCGCGGGCGCCCTCTCGTCGTATGCAGTGTACGAGGCCCAGCGCCTGATCCGCACCTACCCCCTGCGCGAGGTGGGCCCCCAGCACACGACGGCAGGTCTGCGCGCGGCCGAGCCTCCCCATTTGGGCCGGTACGACGTCGTGTACGCGACGGTACGCCTTCCGCGATCGGCCATTGCCCGGCTCGCTGGGAAGGGCACGCCGTTTGACGCGTCGTCGCTCGTGGACGGCACAATCGCCGCGGACGCAAAGACGAATGGCACGCTGCACACCAATGTCCTCATGGCGGCGGTGCCGTCTGCACCGCCTGCGCCGTTTGCGCCCCTCGCGTCGCAGCCGGGCACGCCGCCGCCGACGCGGTCGTCGACACCCGCCGTGTCCGAGACATGGTCCCAGTCGGACCCCGAGCCCACCACCGCGGAGCCCTTCTGGCGCGACCCAGCCACGCCCATTCCAGGCACGTCGCCCGCGCTTGCGACCTACCTCTCGGCGTTTTACCGCACATGGACACTGCGGCTCGAGGGCTGGGTGTCGCGCACATTCAAACTCGACCCACCCCCGCTCTGGCCTGGGGCGCGCGAGACGGCCGCCCGCCTCGGGACGTATGGGTGCGGACTCTTTCCCATCGTCTACGCCGACAAGGACGCGGCCATGGTCTTTTGGCGCGCGCCAGACCAGGATGGGCGTGCGTTTGGCGGCACCCAGATTCTCACTGCCACCTTGCGCAACACCAACGCGGACGGCAAGACCGTCGACCAGGCCCAGCCAGAGGATGTCGTGCTCGACATTTCCTACGCGTGCGCCCAGTTTGACCCGCCGTTTGGCATCGACCTCGGTGGGCCCATGCTCCACTTCCACGACATGTACATGCGCTTCCTGATCGATCGCGCCAAGCGGACGCTCGAGCGCGAGGCAAAGTAGGCAGTAGTGTGTGTATCGGATCGACATAAAGAACAGTGTATAACAATAGCAGCTGATCGTAACGAAATACGTAGTGTACGGATAGGACTCGATGTATGCCTTCATCACTCCCGCCGTGTCCGCCGTCTCTCTCTCTCTCTGTCCACGGGCATATCACTCATCTACGCGCGCGGCTCGCATAGGTGACAACCGCACTACATCGAGTTGGTGCTCTTGAGGCCGCACTCGTACGCCTGCGACTCGCACCACGCCCACAACATATCGACCTTATTCGGGTCGTCGAGGTCGGGGCGGATGGGCGACTCTTGCTGGTAGCACGCAATGTACTTTCCGCTGAGCTTTTCGGCCTCGGGGGTGGGACACTCTGCGGCCCAGATCTGGTTGAGCGCGCCGATGGTGGGCGTGACCTGCCACAGGTCAATGAGCGACGGGAAGTCGTACGCCCAGGCAAAGTAGGAAATGTGGCGGCCGAGGTTGGACGCAATGAGGCCCGGGTGCACGGCAATGGCAACAATCTCGCCCGTCATGGCGGCCTCGGAGCGCGGGCCATAGTGCCGGTCGACATACTTTGCCAGTGCAATGTCGCCCCACTTGGACTCGCCGTACTCTGCCCATGCGCCAATGTGCTTTGCGTTCCGCTGGAGCGACGGGTAGTCGATGCCGCCGCCGAGAGGCGCCAGGGCGTGGCCGGCGGACGACAGCATGATCAGGCGCGACGGGTGGGCCGGGTTGGCGTGCGACGTCGTACGCATAATGGGGATAAAGTGCTGGATCAGACGCTGGTGGCCAAGGACCTGAGACGTGAGCTTTGGGATACCAACTGTGTAAGTTTGGGCGGTACTCACGTTGGTGCCAAACTGCAGAGGGTATCCCTGCTTGGTGTACTCTCCCGGTGGACTGGCGGTCAGCCCTCGTCACCACGACACGACACACGTCGCCCACCACAACAACGCACGACACGCGACTCCCAACTCGATACTCACACGGCCATGATCCCCGCGTTGCCAAACAAGACGTCGAGCCGCTGCTCGCGCGCGAGAAACTCCTTTGCGGCGCGATCCACGCTCTCGAGGTCGGACAGGTCGAGCTGGATAAACTCAATCGACCCAGCCATCCCCGGGTCCGCGAGTGGCTTGTACACCCACTTGTCGGTAATGTCCTTTGAGCCCCCCTTTTTAATCTGCGCAATCGCGTCGCGCGCACGCTGCTCAGACCGGCACCCGATGTACACTTTCGCGCCGTGCTCGTAGTAGGCCTTGGCTGTCTCGTAGCCCGTGCCCGAGTTCCCGCCCGTAATAAAAATGACCTGTGGGTCAGTGAGTCACTGTGTACACAGCAACGAGGTAGTACTAGGTTCACGCACCTCGCCGTCCTTGTCGCCCATCTCGCTCGTGAACCACCGCGGCCGCTGCCAAAAGATCAGCGGCAGGCCCGAGTGGATGGGTGCAGTGAGCGCGTAGTAAATCCAGTTCCAGAGGGTGCTAAGTGTCCAGCCGCCCGAGGACTGCGCGGACTGCGCCGCGCTCTGCGTCGGCGCGTCAGTCGACATTGCGCTGATGGAACCTGTTGTTGTGAAGTCGTGAGGAAAAACGCGGCGGCGTCGGACCAATGTATCCCGTGCGGTTCTTTTTCGGTGCGGGGCGCTTGTTATGCAGTGGTTTTGGTCGTCGGCGCGGTGAATCGACGTTGGAGAGAGTGTGTGGGGGCAGCGACGCGTGCAAGCCAGTGGCCAGTGGTTAAGTATGCTTGATGGGAAGAAACGTGTCTCGTCAGTGCGCAAAATGGCCGCCGGGTTGAGCGATGACGATGTGCCCAGGAGGGACGGATGACGCAACGACAGTGACATCATGGACACATCGTGGATGGTGGTTGTTTCCACCATGTACCATCTGCAACTACCCGAGCAGTGGGGCAGCCGCGGCCTTGCTCCACTTGTCACTGCTTTAGTGGGTTGTACGGATGAAGTCACTACATGCATTGCTGGCCATGCAGAGGATCACCAGTTGTGGGACCAGCTGTGGGAATGCAGAACCGCCCGCGCTCGGATCGGTTTACCGGACCCAGTCGTGCCTGACCCTGCGCGTGTCACGTCTCACCTCGACGCGAGGTGGATCTGCACTCGTATCCTCGTCGAGTACGTGGCCGATCAGGAAATGCTCCGGCGCGTGCTACTGTATTGCTTCTTTACCGGGGCAATCAATCCAGAACCCAGATCCATCTCGTTCCGACCACGAGTTCGCCAGCAAGGTGATCCGGGGAACGCGGACGTGGTTGCCTGCAGCGTCGTACAGTCCTCGTGACTAAGGGGCGTGGCACGCCCTCGTCATCCCAACTGCTGGAACACATATACATTCACCGTCGATACTTCTAGAAAACCTGTGACTGTTGCTACTTGTTTACACTCCCATTGGTATGCAGTACTTGAACCCAATTGCGACCTTGCGGGTTGGCCAAGACTTTCGGCCGACCTTTATCCCCTATGCCCTTGCTCTCCGCGCCTCGGCTGCCGGCTCATGCGCTCCCGTCGCCAATGTAGCGGGCCGAGACCTTGCGGCCATTGAGGCCCTTTGCGGTGACGGTCTGGGGGTCGCCGGGCATCATGTCGAGCGCCTGGTCGGACCAGAGGGCGTCATCACCCTCAACGTCGAGGACGACGCCCTTGACCGGCTTGTCGACGGTAACGGTCACTTCCTCGCCGTTGACCGAGATCTGGAGGTTGGGGTCGGGGAACGTAAGGTACTTCCACGGCTCGGGCCAGTTGGCGTAGCGCGCGAGGACCGTGCCGTCGGCGTCGAGGAGACGGGCGCCGACGACGATGGGGCGGGGCACCTGCGACACGCTAGTGCGCACGGGCTGGCCAGGGACGTTGCCCTTCCAGATCTCGGTGGACGAGTTGGGCGCGAGCGTCACGTCAAACGTGCGGCGGTCGACCTCGCCCTCGTCGAGGTCGACCGACACGAGCTCGACGGTCGCCGCCTTGGGCTCGAGGGTCGAGTTGCAGCCCCACAGCTGGATCTCGTGGTGGATTTCGTAGAAGGCCTCGGTGGTCGCGTCACGCCCCGTCCTGATCTCCTTGCGGGCCATCTAGAAACGTCAGCACGTGTGTTATCACGTTGAGTTTGTTCGGGTTACTCACACCAACGGTGTATGGGCGGAGCTCACGGGCAATGGCGTAAAAGGAGGGCTTGGGGCGGAGGTAGTAGTCGCAAATAGCCCACGATACACATGGCCAGCAGTCGTTGATCTGCCACACGAGCGCACCCGACGTGTACTCCTTTCCGCGGCCCTTCCAGTTGCGGCGCCAGAGGCGGTATGCGGCACCGAGGGTCTCGGCTTGCATGGCCTGGGTGTAGTAGATGTACGAGGGCATGTCGAACGCGTGCCTAAAGTTCTCCATGAGGTAGAGTTCGAGGCGGCGCTCAAACCCATCGGCCTTGTTGTGGTTGGCCGAGATGCGCGACTGTGGGAAGAACTGTGTCTCGAGGTCGTCCTTGTTGAACCACTCGCGCACGGTGCGGATGTTGGGGTAGCCCTGCATGCCAAACTCGGACACAAAGCGGCCAGCAAGCTTGTCCCAGTTGGCCCACGGCTCCTGGGTGCCGTGCCACACGTTCCACTGGTGCACGTCGCCGACAGTCAGGTCGCCAGACGACTTGCCGCCGTAGGGCGACGAGGGCCAGTAGAAGATGTTAGACAGGCGGTGGACGACCTCGGGGAGGAGGACTTCGTAAATGTGGCGGCTGCGCAGTGTGAGCAGGTGTGGGGGGGGCTAAGCATGTGGATATGTGTGGAGCCGTACTCACGCAGGGAACTTTGTGTGCATGTAGTCGCCGCTGTTGTCGTCGTAGTCGACGACGCCCTTCTCCTCTGCGACCTGGTAGTCCTCGTTGTTGCCGGCAAAGATGACGACCGAGGGGTGGGTGCGGAGGCGCGTGACGACCTGCTCGGCCTCGACCTTGATGCTCGCGTTGATGCTCTTGTACGAGGGGTAGAGGCCGCATCCAAACATAAAGTCCTGCCAGACGAGGATACCCTTTTCGTCACAGGCGTCGTAGAGCGCCTCGTGCTCGTAGATGCCGCCGGCCCAGACACGGAGCATGTTCTGGTTGCCGAGGATGAGGAGGTCGACCCAGGCGCGGTAGCGCTCGGGGGTAATCTCTGTAAAGTAGTTGTCGGCTGGGATCCAGTTTGAGCCGCCGCAGAAGACACGGATGCCGTTGACCTCGAACAGGAAGCTAGAGCCCTCCTGGTCCTCGAATGCCTCCTGAATAATCTCGACGTGGCGGAACGCGACGCGCTGGGTCGTGACTGCGAGCGTGGCGCCCTCGGCGTCGAGAAGCGCCACCTCGAGCGAGTACAGAGGCTGCTTGCCGTAGTTGATGGGGTACCAAGCTTCGGCGCCGTCGACCTTCCAGCTGGGCAGCTCGGAGGCCGGGACAACCGCCTGCTTGACCACATCGCCCGCAGTGTTGGTGAGCGTGTACGCGACCTTGTTGCCGTCCTTGCCCGACGCCGCGTCGGCGTCGGCAGCGACAACATCAAAGTCGCGCACCTCGAGCGTGCACACATCGTACTTGTCGCCCGTGACGTCCGTGTCCACACGCAGGTTGTCGAGGCGGTAGGCGTACGTCTCGAGCCAGACGGGAAGCCAAGGACCCACAGTCATAATGACCGGTCCCCAGTCCCAGCCCCAGCCGTACTGCGCCTTGCGCGAGTACAGGCGCGAGCTGTCGCCGTTCCACAGCGCCATCTTGCCGCCGTGCTCTGCCTCCTCCTTCTTGGCGGAAAGGAGCGGCGCCGCAAACCGCAGCTCGAGCGTGTTGGTCGCCTCGAGCTTGCCGACCACCGACACACGGTGCGAGATGAACATGTTGGACGTGGTCGCGAGCTCGGTCCCGTTCAGCAGGATCTGGCAGTACGTGTCCAGACCCTCGAAAAAGAGGTCGGCCGCACCCGCCGCGCGCTGCGCGTCAGACGCCGTAAACGTCGTCTTGAACGACCAGTCGGCCTCGTTGATCCCTTATCCTTGTTAGCCTCGGCCACAGTCCCCAGCCACTCCACCGTCGCAACTCACACTGGCAGTCCCACTCGGCAAGACCCTTGTACGGGTCGGCAATCTTGCCCGCCTTCTGGAGCTCGACGTGCACGCTCGTCGGGAACGACTGGCACGCGGCCCACTCCTCCTTTACGTCCGGAAAGCTCTGCGAGGCCACCTGCGAAAACGTCCATCCGGCATCGAGCGCCGTCTTGTCCGTCGTCGCGGCCGCCGCTGGGCCGTTGGCCTTCTTGACGCTCGCGCCGTTGGGGGTCGTCTCGTTCAACGCGACAGTCATCTTCGAGTGTGGGAAGGGGAGAATGTTGCTGTAACTCATCGCTGTCGTCGCAGAGGCCTTTATGTCGATGGATGGACGAGAAGCAAACGTGGAACCGGCCCGATGCACGAGGGCAACGAGGGCCCTCACAGGATCCCAGGTGGTCGTCGTCGAACGCGAGCCCTCGTTGCCGTGCATGCTGTGCGACGTGTGCAAACCCGCAAACCCCAACGAGACAAGCAAGCGCTCATACACTGCTGGCTGCATGATGCCGCGCCACCGCGCCGAACTCGCCGACCGCGCCGAAGGGAAGGCACTCTAGCGCTCTAGCACGGCACTAATCACCCCCGCGAAACCCTATCCGCTTTCCTGCAAAAATGTCCCGGTGCCGATAATGGCCCGATGATAAAGAACCGAACGGCCCGAACACCTTCGATACGCGATGCAGCCGTGCGTCAGGGCTCGCATCAGACGGAGGGGGAGGCCCACTTTCGGGCCACTCGCATTTAGTACTAGCACAACACTGGGTGCGCGTGGAAATGCAGTAAATGACATGCAAAATTCTACAAGTAGTGCTCGAGCTACAATTCCGGGATGCGTACCGAACAGGTCCGCTGCTTCGGCGCCGGCGCGCCGGGCAACGTCGTGGGCGGCACTGCGATTATTGGGTCGGCTATGATAGGCTACTACCGGCCTCTTGCTATCCTTGCTCTTCACCCCTTTGGGTATCTCCTTGCAGCCTGCTAATGTAAACACACGCCCACTCTATTATCCACTCGCTCGATGCCACGACGAGCTGTTCCGGCGTGTCGAGTTTCCACTAACGTTCTGGTGCACGAGTGTTTGGTGGCGGGGCAGAGTCCCCGTGTTGCGTAGCTTCTCCTCTTGGCGGACGTGGGCGCGTGCACACCGTTCCATCTCTGCATTGATCGCCCACACCCACCGGTCGCGCTCGAGCTGCAATGGGTCAGTATGGTCCGGGGGTGGTGCGCGATTGAGGGATTGCAAAGTATGGGCAGTGACGCAGTGACGGAGTCGCGTGACGGTTGTTGCTCGGGCGTAATCACGGTTCTCTTCATTTGGCCGAGTCTTCTTCACATCCGGACCGACTCGGACCCGCATCGGCTAGATCCGAAATCTGTACTCACCTTGGACCGTGCACGACAGATGAGCAGCTGCGCGGGCCTGTCTCGAAGTGGCGGTGGTGTCCAATGTTCGTCCTGTTCCTTGTCCCACGGGTGCGTTTGTGCCCACCGCCCAGTCGGCCACGTGATGCGCACCACAAAGGTCGTGTCCTCGGCGCCATCCGTCGTCTGAAGGCCGTCGGGGTAGACACGGGCCGAGGGGTTGAAAGCTGATTCCTGGGGCGGTTGCACCAGTTCGTCCGTGGCGAGGAGCCCAGAGTATACCTTGTAGGCGTTAGAGCGAGAGGCAGGGGTAGGTCGTGGTGACTCACATAAGCACCAAAGAGGGGATACACCATCCTACGTGGCTGAAGGCCAACGCTGCCCTTGACACGGAACGTGACGAGGCAGCCGTTCGTGAGGACAAGGTAACACGACCTATAAGCGTGAGCACCATTCCATGCGACTAAGGCCCGTACTCCGCCCACTCACCTAAAGTAGGCAAACGCGCCGCGGCGGATAAACACCCATCCCGAGAGTGTGACGGCGCGGCAGCCGTCAATGATGCACCAGTTCCAGACGTGGTTCAAAATCTTCTCGGTCGCTGGATCAGCCGTATCGATAAAGGCGTCACGCCCAGCTCGGTTGTACTTGACGGCGTCCATGGTCTGCCGGGCGTCGACGCGCGCCCGCATCGACCAGTACTGTGCCAGAGCGGAGAGCCGCTCGACCCACTCTGCCGCAATGGCCGGCGTATGTGCCTCGAGACGTATCACAGTGTACCCGCCGTAGAGCGCAATGTCAAACTCGCGCTCCGCGCGCGTGCCCTCGCGCTTGATGAGGGGCTGATCCGAGTGCGGCTTGCGCAGTGCCGGCGTGCGTGAAAACATGCGCGTAAGCGGCGATGTCGGAGACGTTGGCGACGTCGTCGATGGCTGTTCGCGGTTTTGAGGCTGCACCAGGTTGACGCTGACAATGTCGCAAAAGTTGAGACATCCAGTGCAGCGCTCAATGAACGCTGCCATGCGCCGCTTTTCAGAAATGAGAAACTGCTTGTGGAGTTCGGGGAACACATCTGCGGGAGTGGTACCGGCGGCTTTGGGGTGTAATGGGGGGACACCCGAGTGTGCGGCCGAAATGAAAACCAGTCCGTCGTTGGTCGAGACGTAGATGACTTGTGACTGCGACGGTCCAGCCGGCCGGCGGATCAGGTAGCCCTCCACACCCGGTGGCTCTTGGAGGAACCGGCCGTCCTCGAGGTACACACGATTGCGATGGTGACTCGCATCACGGATCTCGAGGGTGCGTCTGCTGTGCTCGTCTTGCGCGTGGGCGAAACTCGCGAGCAGTGCCCACTCGCGATTCCGCCCGGTCACAGTAGTCGAATACGCGACCCAGTCGAGCGACGCGTCCGTGTTCTTCCACGCCAGGTCCAAGCGGGGGATCCTCCCAAGCTGGCGCAACAGCTCTGCGTGATCGCGGTTCGCGAGGGTCACGTCCCAGAGCAGTTTGATGGTCGACGCACGATTGAACGTCGACGACGCCGCCTCGTCGGGGATGGGCATGCGCACAGTCTGTGACAGCGAGGGAATGCGAATGTCAACTTGCTTTGGCAAGTGATAGTCGAGCTGCCCTGCAATGTACCAGTGCCAGTCGAGCGCACGAGACCGCTCGCCAAACTTGATTACAAACACGGCCGTGCCACTTTTACCCATCCCCAAGCTCTCGAGAGCCTTGCTGTTCTTGACCCTGTCAAATCGAGACGTCTGGCTCCTATCCTGTCCATCCAAATAGCGTAGCGTATGCCGGAGCACAGTTTCCCACGGGCACGTTACGCAAAGAGACGTGTCCCGCTGGTTGAAGATGGACAGGGACGTTGGTGGGGAAAGGGGGATAGAGTACCGCAGGCGCTTGTGGCCTTTGAGCTTTTCAGTAATCCACCAGTGCTGTCATCAGCCACCAGCAACACGGAACTGTGGGTGCTCGCACTCACCCAGTCTTGGTACAAGTCGAGCGACGTCATGGTTAGGCCGGCAATGTACTCTTCAAAGGGATCGAGCCGCTCGCAGGGGTTTCGGCGCTAGAACCAGTCAGCATTGAGCGAGCGTTGTAGTATTGCAACTCGACACACCTGTGCAGGCTCGTCAAACGTCCTTAGCGGCTCTTCGCGATGCCTTCCCACACGGACCAGAACGCGATCGCGCATGACGACACCACCAGGCATAAAGTCGTCGTTGTCAATCACAAAGTCGCCGCCTTGCGCCTCGGAACTTGTGCCCGCAACCTCGTCTCCGGAGCGTGTGAGTACGTCTGCAGGATCTGCGGGCGCCTTGTTTCCCTGCCGCACAGTCTGTCCCTCGTCGTCTTCAGGCATGACCTCTGCAACGTCGACGGGGAACTGCACCGTCTTGGCCGGCTTGGGCGGAGACGATCGAGACGTCTGGTTGTCCTCGTTACTTCCGCCGCGGGGGCGGCCGTTGCGTAGCGCCGACTTGAGTCGCTGCTTGATTTTCTTGGACGACCCGGCAATGCTGCCTCCTGTGCCTGGTGTCCCTGCCGAGCGCTTCTTGAACAGGTCAGAGTGCTGCCGTGGCGGCACGGTCGAGTGAGGAGGGCTGAGGGTAAACCCATCCTCTGGTTCAATTAGCGGACGCTGAGACATGCCGCTCCTCCCAGACTTGCCACCCGGAGACGACGACATCTGGCTCGCTGTCGATGGAGCCAGACCCAGTGCTGGCGGGCGGGGTGCCGTAAACGAGAACGACGAGTGGTTCGACACGTCCGAGTCGACCGAGTCGTGACTGCCCGATCGCGCAGTCATAAACGTCTCCTGCGTCGACATGCTCGCGGGTATCGCTGGGCGCAGCGGCGATTCTTGTGGGGTGCGGGCGGTCACAAACGAACCCGGTCCTACCCGTAAGCCTGGGCGCGCAGTGGCAGAAAGAAAGCTACCAGGTGTTGCCACAGCATCTGGCGTGCTGGACTTGGACTTGGGGCGCCGTGGGGGCGTGGAAAAGTAGGATTGGGGCTCGTCAACGAGCGTCTTGTTTGTGACGTGTGCGGGTTCACTGGATCCGAGTTTGGCTTCGCTAGGGCGCCCTGGCACGTCGCGTGCGGTTTGTGGTGGAGCTTTAGTAGTGTCTGGCTTGTTATCGCTAGCAGCATGGGCGGACGAGTGGGGGGGATCTGGCGACAGTTCGTCGACAGCAGCATGGTTACCCCCGTGGACTTCGAACAAGGTCTTGTTCTCGCCACCATCCCGCATCTGGAGCCGCATTGGGGCGCTCTTGGTGGTCAAAACCGTCGCGTGGGTTGCAGCGCCGTCGTCCGCGGTTCCCTTGCTCCTGCCAGCAGCGCCGCCCTCACCATGGTACTCGCGATCGCTGTTGTGACCTTTGCCAGTGTCGATCCCGAGTGCTGGTCGGTCCAGTTCCAGCGCCTTCTTGACCTTTCGCACGACCTCATGATGCGTGTCGTCTGGCGCGCCCGCTACTCCCGGATCTGGCTGTGGTTCTCCACCAACAGTCTCAAACTCGCGCCCGATATCAAAGCTGTTCCCGACCCACATGTCCGAGATGACCATGTTGGGATTATTCCCCTTGGCCCTGGGCGTGCCATCCTTCTTCTTGCGCCAGCACAGCCACCCGCCACCTTCGTCGTCCGAGCTGCTCGAGTCGGTGTACAGCTGGTCGACGTCGAGGTCGACCGTGTGCTCAGAGTTGTCTGCGTCATTACGCCGCCGCACGCGGATTTTCGCTTTCCGCGCCGCATCGGCAGCACGACCCGCGGCGCGCCCCAGCCCTGCGCCTCGTGCGCCGATACCCAGCTCGTCCCCGCCTTCGAGCTTGGCGAGTGTCTTGCGCCGGAGTCGCCGGAATGCACGCCGCTGGTCCTTGGTGTGTGAGTCTGTCACCACACTGTCCGGGATAGGACCGAGAAAGCGGCGGGGCAAGACGTGGCCGTCGGTGTGGGAAGACGAGTCGATGACAGCTGGCGCCGGTTCGAGCGGTGGCGTGTCGCCCTTGCTGATACCGGCTGCTCCGCCTCCCCCGCCACTGCTTGGTCCCGCACTATTGCTGGGCCCCGCGGCCGCATTGGGGTCTGGCGGCATAGACGGGCCCGCTGCTCCGCTGGCCGGAGCAGCGGGAGGGGGATGTGCGGCCGCGGGCATCAGTGGTGCCGAGGTCGCGGGTGGCCAGACGTGGCCGTGGAGCGATCAGATGTCGGAGGTGGTCGTGTGGGGCATGCGAGGTATGCGTAGAAGGGAAAGGGTATCGGAGAGTAATGGGGACGTGTCGACGTATGGAATTGTTGACGTTGACGTTTGTCGAGGGTGATCGGATCAGAGGGGATGCGTGCGATGGACAGATGAGATAAAACCAACACCCAGGAGGCCACCTACCGTACACCGTACCCACGGCGGGTAACCCGCGATGCCCGCGTAGGGAGTACGTGCATCCGGATGTATGTGTGGCAATTACGTCATCGCAGTCAATCAAGCAAAAGGTGTAAACGCAGGTCGCGCGGTCGCGGCGCGCGGCGCCTAGTCTACAAAATAATAGATGTATCGGCGGCCGTCCGGGTCGGGCTCGGTCTGTATCCATCTTGCCCATCCATGCTGCCCATCTGCCATCTGCCCATCTTGACCACTAGACATGCATCCCGCGTACTAACACCTAACTCTCCATCTCTCCCGCCGTCGCTGGTGCCCAAACAACCTCCTCCCAGCTCACCGCCCCCAACTCCCAGCTCAGCTCCCACGATGGCGCCGCCCCGCCTGGTCGTCCACAACCCGCACAGCATCGACGCCTACCCACCTCTCCCCGGCGCGCCTCGGTACCCCCGTTCCCTCGCGCCCGCAATAACCCTACTGCCCCTCCTCCCGCACCCGGAGACACGCGCACCGCCTCCTCCCGACCGCCCGGGGCTACCACCACCGCCGCCGGGCTTCGTGCGGACGCTACACGCCGTGCCAGCTGCGTATCCACGGACATCGCCCGAGTCGCACGGGACGTTTTCGCGCGGAGATAACCCTTTCGCTGTGTCACGACGCAAGGATGAGGGAGACGCAGGTAGGAAGGAGCGCGTCGCCGCAGAGACGGAGCGGTGCGTCCAGCTCCGGTACGACGCCCCGACGTGGTCCCTAGACCAAGCTCGCGCTGCGGCGCCGAGTGGGCTCTGGCTCGCGGCGGAGCGGTGGAGACGGCAAGAGCCGCGAGGTGGGTATACACTTGTGTGCACGCATGCGAATGGGCTCTTGAAGGAGGTGAGTTGGGTGAATGCCTGGGTGGGAGTGTAAAGAAATGACCTGTGGGGCGAAAGCTGAGGAGCTAGTGGTGCCGTGGTTCATGCTGCTAGGGGCTCATGAAGGCGGGCATGATTGCAGTGGCCACAGGGTCAATGCATGGACCAGCAGTTCTGTCTCTTTGTCTCTTTGCTGCTGGTGATAACGATGGCCAAGTGCAGCTCTACTGTAGCACCACGTGAAGTGGGTGAGGTGGGCCACGCCAGACTCAGCTCGTCAAGCAGTTCTCCCTGTTCCTCTACTCCCCCACAAACACAGCGCTATTGAAATCACAGTCATGCCAGTGCCCATCTGTATTCTGCATGACGACGCCTCCCGAGCTCAGCAATCCCCCCCACTGACAGCAGCACTGGCACGCCGTCCTGCACTCGCTCCTCACCCACTCCCCATCGACACACGCCTTCGGCACGGGCGCGCGTCTCCCGCCACACACAGTCGAGATCGACGACATCTGGCTCCTCGACGCGAGCATATCCGGCGCGTCTGTGGACCTGAACGCGGGCCGGATGGGGGGCGTGCACATGTGGTGCGATGCGGTGCGCGACGTGCTCAACTTTGTCGAGCATGGCCTACCCCCAGCAGAAGCACCAGCGCCATGGCATGTCCCCTGGCACCCAAGTGCTGGCAGCCCTCGACCCGGGGTGATCGGTGTGGGCCACTCGTTTGGCGCCAACGCCCTCGTCCAAGCCTCCCACGCGCGCCCCGACTTATTCGACGCCCTCCTCCTCGTCGAGCCCGCCACGCCGCCCCTGTACCGCCCGCCCGAGTTCTACCACAGGCCAATCGAAGGCTTCCCCGCGAGCCACGGCGCGCTCCGGCGGCGGGACATCTGGCCCTCGCGCGCGGCCGCCCGTGCCCAGTTATCCGCGACGCCGTTCTTTGCGCGCTGGAGCCCCCAAGCGCTGGACACGTACATCGCCCACGGCCTCGTCGACGTCGACTCCGATACAGCCCGCGGGGTGACATTAGCGACGCCGTGCTGGGCCGAGGCGGCCTGCTTCACCGAGCCCGACGGCATCGCGCGTGGGTGGGACAAACTCAAGTGCCTCACCGTGCCCACGGGGTTTCTTATGGCTGGCGACCCCGGGACGACGTTTGGCGAGGAGACGACGTGTGAGATGGTCTGGCGCCCGAAGAGGGCGAGGAATGAGCGGTACATGGGTGGTGGGCATCTGGTCAGTTTTCACAGGGGTGGGGGGTGAGGGAATGATGGCTGATGACAGCTCGTGCAGGAGGTACCCGTCGCCACGGCCGAGGCGCTCGCGCGCTTCCTCGCGACTATCAGTGCGGGGGTGTGGGACGCGGACGACGGGGGCGGGGCAAAGCTGTAGCCCGCACGCCCGCACGGACAATGCTGCCCCGCCTGCCTCGTCGCTTGGGGGGGGGGGGGGGGGGGTTCGGCCGGCTCCTGCTGGCAGGCCCCGAGAGCCAACTACCTGAGCTGCGTTTCTTTCGTCGCACTTCGGAAGGGCTTGTTCAGCGGCAGATTAGTAGACTGGAAGTAAATGCCACTTTTCAGCACTTGCACAGCATGGGAATACGGCCGTCGTCTTGTCGGCCTATGAGTAGCTCAAGAGACACCCGTGCAGTCAAGTAGATCGTCACTCACGCACCCACGCACCCCGTGCCAACCACCAGATGTATATGTGGTCCCACCATGCACAGGCCATGCCCGCGCCACGTTCGTATCAGGTTCTGCATTCTCGTTCCTACTGTATGTCGGCTACCCCACCTGCGACGTGCTAGTGTGTCGCGTCATCATGGTGCCTACGCCGAGACGGCGAATGCGGCGGCGGCGCGGTCAAACTCGTGCGCCAGGGCGTCGTACGCCGGGAGCGCCCTGAGGTTAGCTTTCGACCAGGTTTTGGCTACCAGGACAATGGCGGTCATGGTTGGTCTGAGCGATCTGCGTTGGCTTGGCCGGCAGCGTGCTGTACCTCTACCCCGTCCGCGAGTGTTCCCACTCCGCGGGCTTTCCAGCGACGGTATAGCGGGCTTGAATCGACGCGTCGCACCTGCCTCTGTCTCGCCTCTGTCCGCTTCACCACCCCTGCTACCCCTCCACTCCCAACGAACCCTCACCCAACCCACCCAACACTCACTTAATCGCCCCCTCATCGCCCAGCGTCGCAGCAACATTGAGCACGTCGCTATTCTGGCTCCCGCCCTCGAGCCGCCGCGCCTCGACAATGTCCGCCTTGGCCTCGTCGTCCTGGCCGAGGAGGACGTGCGCCGCCGCCCGCGACGCGAGGACCGGCACCGTGCGGCCCGTGGGCAGGTTGTAGAGCTCGTCGTAGAAGTAGAATGCTTGGCGGCGCGCGCGTGCGTCCTGTGTTATCAGATGGGTTCCGCGTGAACGAGTGTAACAGCTATGAGCGTCCCGACTCACGCTCTGGAGACCGATCCAGGCCTCAATGACGCCGACGAGCGCCGAGTCGCTCTTCTTTGCAGAGTTGTACAGCGCCGTCGCAAGGTCGCGGCGGTTCAGGATCAGGAGGACTTGGACGAGGACGGCGATGCTGCGGTGTAAGTGGGTTTAATGTAGACGATTTAGTGCCAGAAACGCCCGCAGGCGCGAGCGCGCGGGTCCGAGACACCTTCAGTTCGAAGACACGCCAGAGAAGGGGGAGGGGATGTCCTGTTCGCCACTTCACGTCCAGCCTCATCTCCTAGAGTGATGGACTGCACACGGCCCGTTGCCGGCCGACCGTGTCCACATCCCGACATGGACAGAGCGAGGGAGTAATAGGAATGCCCCTTATCCTCCTCATCGCGTTACAGCCTCGGCATCCCGGCCGGAAGATGTTCGACTCGGTGCCGGGGTTTCGAGCGGATGTAGAGGAGGGAATAAATATAGGCCTGGATCCTCGCCTCCCGGCATCTCACTCTCGCCATCTCGGCTGGTGAGAGAAGAAGTTATTCGCAACCGAGTCTGGGATGGAGACCCTAGTGTGATCCGGGAGGGAGGACATGGCAGGCACGACCAACCATCGCGCTCCCGCCCGTCCCAGCCTCGACATCTGGCTGAGATAGAAGATCGAAGTCACTTGGTACCAGATAGCCAGCCCATAGAAGGGAGGTACAGCCAACTGTCGCGCTCCCCGTTCCAGCCTCCACACCTTGGCCGCGAGAGAACGCGGCATTCGCATGAGTCCCAGACAGTCAAGCCCGTGCAAGGCGGGCATGGCCACCACCAGCATCCCAGCCTCATCATCTCTGCTCGAGTAACCCAGGACCAGAGAGACAACCACCCGAATCTGCTCCGGGACGCAGCACCAACCACCCCACCTCACCCCACCCCTCCCCCCGTCGCCCGCCACTTCACCCAAACCTCACAGCCCCAACCAGCAAAACTCACCACTCCATATCCTCCCTCCCCGCCCCCTCCGACAACGTCGCAATCGCTTCATCATACTCTTCCTCAAGCACGAACGCCGACCCCGCCACGGCGCGGACAGTCCCCTCATCGGGATCGCCGGCGCCCTCGAGTTCGAGGGTGAGGTCACGGAGTGCGTCGAGGCTGGTCGCGCGTTCTCCCTCGCCCACACCCATGCCCGCCTGGATGGCGCTCAGGAGCGCCGCAAACGCCGCCACGGCACGCACCGCCGCCGTCGGCTCCTCGGCCACGAACGGGTCCAGCACACTCTGCGCGTCCTGGATCCGCGCCGGCTGCTGCGCGAGGTTGGCGCGGGCAATGTAGCAGGCGCGCGTGGCTGCGAGGGCGTCGGTGCCGGGCAGGTGGTTTTGGGCGCGCGCCTCGGAGATGCACTCTGGGCGTTAGTGGCTGTGCCGCGGAAGAGGAGGGGGGCCGGGGGGGGGGGGGGGGGGGGGCGGGGGGGGTGGGGGGGGGGGGGGGGGGGGGGGGGGGGGGGGGGGGGGCGGTGGGGGGGCGGGGAACGCGATCGACCGCGCGGACACGGCCCGGCAGGGGCGGGGGGAGTCATGCAG